>JAOTBA010000006.1:9955140-9974595 GCA_025629845.1 Erythroxylum squamatum | reverse complement strand
CAGAGAAAAAGAATACTTGTAAAGTTTTGAGAGATAGTGAAATCTCAGAAAGTCATCTGAGGACTGGACGTAGCCCATGGTTTGGGGTGAACCAGTATAAAAATTACTGTGTCGAAATCTCTCAACTCTCTCTCTCTCTTAATCGTGATTTTCGATATTACTGTTTTACGCAAGTCTTAGAAAATCTTTTACAAACGTAATCTACAGTAGTTCTTTTTAAAACAAACAAGTTTTGTTTTAAGCGAAAGAATTTTTCAAAAAGGGGTTTAACGAAAAGTTTACCATAATTCAACCCGCCCTTCTTGTGCATCTATATATCATTATTAAGTATTGTATTAACGTATGATTCACTTCAGCCTTCTCTTCTCATTAAGAAGCTTCAATTCATGCTTTATAGCTTTAAGCTTCTGGATACATATGTATTGCTTGGTTCCATAGCAACTAAAATCCATCCCTTTCTGAATGGCATCATGAAAGCCCTCCATTTCAACCAAGAAATTATTGAATCTAAAGGGGTAATGTGGTTTTTGGGAGGAGAAAAGATCTATAAGCTTAATAGGAGTGTGGTCCGAAAAACCAGGGTCCAGGAATTTAGCATGGCTGAGAGGGAAAGAGGAGAGCCATTCCCCATTGACCATTAGCTTGTCCAGCTTTTTCCTAATATGCCAATTTGCACTTTGCTTGTTGGACCATGTAAATTCATGGCCTGTAGCCCGTAGGTCCACCAACTCAACATCTTGAGTGCAATCATATAGATCGGTAGTGTAATTCTTTAGGTTACAGTTCCCCTCAGCTTCAGATCTGTACAAATGGTATTAAAATCTCCCCCAATCATCCACGGGGGGCATATTGAGGGCTTGATTCTTCGTAGGAAGCTCCAGAGCTCTGTTCTCTGAAAAGTAGCATTGAAACCATATATGAAAGTTGCTAAAATCCCTTTGTTTTCCGATTTGAACCAAATCTTCGTGTGCAAATACTGAGAATTGGACTCCAACACATCTAGCTTCACATAAAGGTCATCATAGACCACAACAATCCTCCCATAAGCATGGCATTGATGATTAGAAGTGAGTTGCCAATTGCTGCCCAAACAACTTAACTTATTAAGATTTTCCTTTTTAATTTTGGTCTCCAACATACAAAAAAGCCAAGGTCTCTCCTGCTTCACAAAATCCTTTAAAGCACAAAGCTTAGAAGGATTATTTATTCCTCTCACAATCCAGACAACTACTGACATAATTAAATGATTTTCCCTTTGGAGCTTTTCCTACTGCTCCTTGTGCTTTTTCTAGATGAGACTAGCTCAAAGAGATCTTCATGATTAAGTGCTGTTGGCCTCTCCATTTGTGCAGAACTACATTCAATCATATTCTCCCTAGAATATTCCTCATTATAATTAGTTTCCATAGGAAGCTCTTCCTCTCCTCCTTCTCTCCTTTCAGGTTTGCTTTCAGCTATTGAAGTATCACTTTGGTTACTGGATAATTCCTCTTCCTCCTTCGGATTGGTGGTAGATCTAGGAGGAGTTGCAGTTTCTTTAGGAGCCTTCTCCTGTTGCTTTACTTCCAGCAATATCTCTTCCTTGTCCCGTAGGGCTTCAGCCTCATTATTGTCAATTGGCTCTATTCCCCATCAATTCCCAATAATCTCCCTTAATGAAGTATTTTTCGGTCGGTTTCCAGGCCTTGCCTTGGGTTCTAAGGGAGGGTTTCCACTGATAAGTAACCATAACCCGATCCTCTCGCAGTGAATTACCATCTGCCAACCGAAGGATAGGGATACTCTCCTTCAATTCCTTAGATAAATCCATGCTCACACATAATCTAGCAAAGCCAACGCGTTTCCTCAATGTTGTATTTTCATCCATGCAAATTGGTTTGCCCAAGTAACTTGCAAGCATGCTCAAACCTTTGGTAGTCCAATATTCCAAAGGAATATTGTGAATGTTGATCCATAGAGGAATGTTGTGTATGCGAATCTTCTCAAGCTCCATTCCCGGTTGCCATGTTTGTTGGAAGAGGGGAAGTTGGGACACATGCCATGGCCCTTCTTCGAGTACCTCATGGCCCTTCTTCGAGTACCTTTTGGGCCTCCGTTTTAGAAGAAAAAGTGAATATAATGTTGTCCTCTTCTGAAAGCATTACCTCTAGAAGTCCTCGTCCAATCCAATTCCTCTTAGCCCAAGCATGAATAATCGGGAAAGCTGGCCTCTTCTCCATGAAAAAGACAACTAGGGTAGCTTCTCATGTTTTTGCTCCTTGCTGCAATTCCTTAAGGCTAGGGGCAACCATAGTGCGTCCATCTATCACCACGGGGGGGCTATAGACTAAGGAGGAGCCTGTTGTGTCCCCAACTACTTGTTTCCATGTTCTCCTAGCTCCATTAACAGTAGGTCCCAGTGCAGGTGTAGCTCCTAAAGGGGCAGTAGGAACTCTAGATGGAGAAGAGGGTGGATTAGTGGAGGAAGAGGGGTGAGAAGGAAGTGTAGAGGAAAAAGGGTTAAGTTTAAGGGAAGGGTTAGGAGGGGTAGTTTGAGGAGTAGTTTGGGTTGTTTGAGGGGATTTAGGGGATTTTTGTAGGATGGACAGGGGGGGAATCAGAGTCCATAGCTGAAGAACTAATAGATTCAGTGCTGATTGTGTGTGTAATGCAGGGACAGGAAACAAGGGGGGATATTTGGAGGAGGGGAAAGGAGGCCAAAGAAGGTCGAGGAAGAATGAGGGCAGTAGAAGGAAGAGAGGGGGCAAATCTGCAGAAGAACTTCGGCTAGATCACCCACAAACAAAGAAGGTCGAGAAGAATGGGGAGAGTAGAAGCAAGAACGAGGAAGAGGAGGCTGAAGGAGGCAGCTGGAGAAGAGAAAACCGCATAAGAGAAAAGCAGGTAAGAGCAGGGCTGGGTCTAAGGCAAGGAGGGGAGTGCACCGGCGGCTATCTACCGACGGTTAGGGCATTTTCTCTCCTTGGGACTCCTAGGTCATTGGGTTATTGCAATTGACTAATAGTTTTGTAATTGTAAATGATTATAAACTTATTGTGTAGTGTATTATACACTTGTCGTTTGTACAAATTATAATTAATTTTTAGGTTTGGAATTTTCAATGTTTTCTGGTAAAAATAATATTTTTCTCTAATTTTGATTTATTGTAATTATATCACATATTTTTAATTAAGTTTATAAATATTGTATGAGAAAACTGTAAATCCATATTAATCCATGGCAATAATTGAGCTTTCATAAAATAAAACCAAAAGAAAAAAATTAGATAGAAGACATTTATTTTAAATTGCATCTAAACACCAATTTTATTATTGACATACTAAATTAAATACACTTCTTTGAGTATTAATTTCACTCTCTCTATTATATTATAGTATTATGATATTGATATTAATCATTACAGTGACCCCTAAAAGGAAAATTCATTCTAGAAAAGAAAAGTTCAAACCATGTAAGTCTTGTATACATAGTGCTGTAAGTTGAAACATGTAGGCTCATCAATGATTCCTTTAATGTAAACAATAAAGTGATGACAATCTTCTGAAGAAAAAAGAAAAGAAATTTTAAATTTAGCTAGAATTTGAGAGAGTAGTCATTTTCACGGTAGAAAATTTTTATAATCAAGAGCTTATTTAATTACATTTCTTTTTGCAAATAAATGAAGAGAAGTTTAAGTAATCTTGATAATTCAAACCATACCATTTGTTTGTATGATTGATTCAATGATCCAGCTTGAGCTTATGTTAGATTGATTCTTTGAATGAAAAACCATATCATTTGTTTGTATTGAAACAAACATTTGAAAGGTGGGAGAATCACTAGATTAAAAAAGCATTTAGTTGGATTTAAAGGTGATGAGGAGCCTTGTAAGAAAGTTAACCATGACATAAAATGACAAACGAAAGCTTTACTTGAAGATTATCACCATGAGAAAGACAAAAGGCAAAAATTGAACTACAAAATTGGTAATGAAAATTCTTTTTAGTGTTCAGGATGATATTAAAGATGTTGAAGGTGGTATTCCTTCCCAATAAGAAGAGATTGTTGCATCTGAGGTGGGAAATGGAAGAAGATATGAGTCTAACTATTTTCAAACTATGAAGAACTTTTAGAGCTCAATCTTTAATTTTTAATGCTTTACAATCTATAGAAGTAGCTCATAATGTGAACATAATAATGGCTAGATGATAGTATGATGCAAATGTATCATTTAATGCTATTCAGTCTTTTTATTACTAGCCTATGGTGGATGTTATTGCCTTTTGCAGTTCAGAATATAAAGCTCCTTCAATTGATAACTATAGAGGTAATCTTTTAAGTAGCTCTATTTATAAAATTAAAAAGTTATCTGGATAAAAGAAGAATAACTTAGAGAACTTATGGGTGTTCAATCATATGCGATAGTCGGAAAATTAAAAATAAGAGCCTATTATCAATTTTTTGGTTTATTCTACTAAAAGGAAAATATTTTTTAAATCTATTAATACATCTGGCCTTGTTAGAAATGTTGATACTCTTTTTCAAATATTGATTTTGTTTATAAAGCAACTAAAAAAATGTTTCAAAGCAAGTATAATTTCTTTTATTAGACTCCTTACATTACATATTGTGTTGACCTGATGATGAAAAATATAAGAGATCTTAGATATTTTCTTATCATTGACAAAACTATGCAAAAATCAAGAAAAATGGCCAAGTTTATCTATAATCATGCATGGGTTCTAAATTTGTTAAGAAAGGGTTTCACTATTGGTAGGAATTTGTAATGTCATACCATAACAAGATTTGCAATTAATTTTTTTAATCATTTCATTGCTTTGTTCTAATGAAGAATGAATTAAGACAAATATTTATAAATGATAAGTGAGTTACATCTCAGTATGATAGGTACAATGTTGGAATAGAGGTTTCTATAATTATACTTAAAGATCATAAATTTTGGTCATATCTTAATTTATCTTCAGAGTTTGTGAATCTTTAGTGCAAGTACTTCGTCTGACTAATAATGATAAGAGGACAACAATGGGTTATTTTTTGATGCCATAAATAAGCGAAGGAAGTAATCAAATCTAATCTAAAAAATAGGCATTATTTGTATATACTTTATCTTGCAGTCATTAATAAAAGATAAAAAAGACAACTTTACTCTTTATTGATTGTTGTTGCTATGGTATTTTTGAATCCTAGTGTCTATTTTAGACCAAATTTTACAAAGAAAATTGAAACTAATATAGGAATGCTATTAATTATTATAACAATTGTTGCATATGACATGATAGATCTTCTTAACTCATAAATTAAGGCATACAAGTATGTATGCAGTGATTTTGTGATGGTCATTACAATTTATGAAAGAGATAAACTAAATTCAAGTATATATGTGTTCACTTTTGTTACTTGTTTTAAATTAATCGTCACTTTATTTTGTTTAAAAGATTACTTTCGTTATCTTAAAATTGCTTGGTGAGACCAATTCCAAAGTGGTGTTTTAAAATTGCAAAGATATGCAATTTGAATTATGAGTCAATATTTGAGTGCAATAGTGTGTATAAAAAATTAAAGAATATTTAAATTTATCCATTCCAAGAAAAAAAAAGATTAAAACACAAAAGATCGAACTATTTAGGTTTTATTTAATACAACTTAAAGCTTCGAGAAATGTATATTATTATTATTATTAAAGTTGAATATAATGTCTTAATAATTTAATTTTATTTGTTTATTATATTTAATTTGCCTTGACCATATCGATCTTTTAATAGATTGAGTTTTTAAAAAACCAAGTTTTATAGATGAACGTGACTTGAAAGATAACCTTGGATAAGAAAGTATTGACATGTGATTTGATACAATGAATTTGAATGAAGGTGATGATAAAATTTCTCTTAATGATGAGGATTTTATATTAAATAAAAAATGAAGTCAATATAATTTGAGTAAATATTTGATGGAATAAAGTTTCGAGCTTTCATTCATTCTCTTTTTTTTTAAAAAAAATTTCACTTTTTATCCGACGGATATGTTAAATTCTATATGTGCAATATAAATACACAACTTTTAACCATATGTGTTTTTATTTAAGGTTTCCCTTCTACTTGGCTGTGTTCCTCAACATAAACTCTTATTATAATGCTTATAAAGTCATAAACTTTTATCATTCTTACTATGTAATGTTTGAATGTAATTATTCTTTGTAATATAAAGGAAATTATAACATTTTAAATACTTTGCATTATTCTTAGTTTTATATTTATAAGATAAATAAGTGATATTTTTATATTAATTGTGGCAACTATTTATATGTGTAATATGTAAAAAGTGATATTAATAAAAATAAAAAGAAACTTTTTATTTCAGATTTATATTATTATGATTTTTTGAAATAGGATTGCTGAAATTTAAAAATTATGTAGCATAATATATTAACAGACTATTTTACCATTTTAAAAAATTCTAAGATTATTCTGTAAACATTCCAAAACCAAATTTGATACCACTATTAATACGATAATCACAAAATTTTTTTAATTAAATAAATTGCATTATTAACTAGAGTTTACATGGAACGTATAAAATAATACAACAAAACACAATTCAAAACTATTAAAGTTTATTAAGCGACATCATGTTTAACATGATAGGAGAATGGCAACTAACTAAAGGGACCAATTTAATTTCAAAAGTGAAGAAAAGTGATAATCTTTGTCCCCTAGCCATAAGCAACTCCCTAATAAGTTTAATGTTGCTTTCACTTATTCCGGAGAGTTAAACTCGTCCTTGAAGACCCTTTGGTTCCTTTTCACCAAACAATACAAATCATGCTACCAATAACCAAGCTATACAACATTCTTTTATTTTTGACTCCTAAAAGGGAACATAACCACTGAATTATTTCCAACAAGCCTTTGATCTGCGGATACAGGTTATAAAGGCCAATGGCATCCTTGCAAAGCCTATACGAATAGGGCAACATAAGATGTGCATTAATTTCTTAGTTTGTCAAACACAACATTCAATTCAGATTATTAGTGCCTCTTGTTCTGTCCAAGGTAGTGAGCTTTTCTTTAATCGCGAGCCATAAAGTAAATGAAAATCTTGGGACAAGAGACTTGTTCCACACAAGAGAATATTAGCTCACAGTCAATGCCTAGTTCTTGATCACATCCATACAAGATTTGTTTGTAAATAAACCAGATGAATGCTTAAGTCAAATTACCTTATCCTTCTTTTGTTGGTCAGGAGGATTTGGGAAAAGCAACCTTGAAAGAATTGCTCACCTTTATTTTCACAATGCTATCTTCTATTTGCAGTTTAACTACAAACCTTTGCATCACGTTAAATTCTTTTTGAAGACTACTAGTCCTTAATGTTAATCGAGAACACCCATTTTGCCAAATTTGAAATGCAATTAATTCCTTTCTCTTTAGCTCTAATATCAAGAAGAGTTGTGTAACTGTAAACAGATTGCAGAATAGCTAAGGCGTAATATTTTCACTCAAGGTTATATTCAGTTTAATCCATGGCTCAATTTCTTCATCGTGATTAAGAAAAGTTCACATTGAACCGGCTAGTTTACTGGGAAAACAAATTAAAACTTGAAATAAAGCTGAAGATAATGATAAGCCGCTCATGTTGACGGGAATTGTAAACTAACCATGCTCAGCTGAAACCAAAGAAGTTACTGCTGAGTTCCACTAGATGGACCTCCCTTTTGATTCAGAGAGGCAAGGAGCGCATTGGCCAATGCCGCAGTAGAATCTCCTCTCTTGATTATCTCATCGAACTCCTCAACCTTTTCGGACAGAAATTTAACGTTGGAGTTGGTGGACTGGACCAACTTGTTTGCAGTTTCAAGAGAAGCACACAACTGGAATAAAACCCAAATATAGGTAAGAGGAACATTAATCGAAACATTTCCTTGCTGAAGAAATGCAATATGGCGGTGGATGACGTTAACTAAAGAGAAGAGGGGTCTCACTCTAATACATATAAACACATCGCAATCTATGACCCAAAAAAATTAATTGGTCATTGAGAAAAACTCACCTTTAAAGTCAGAGCAGTCCACGAGTGATCCGTCCCAGCAAAAGCCTCATTCAGGCGATCGTAGCTTTCCTGAAACAAAAAGTTTGAAACTATAAACTGTAATTAATAATAAATCACCGAAAATTGAAGAACCTGAATTTAAAGGCCTGAAAAGGAAAATCTGAAGATGGAAACAAAATAATTGATGATGCTTTGAGACGATGATTATGAATTAATTAATGAATGAGACAGAAAGAAATAGATAAAGACCTGAAAGAGAAGGGTGAGATCAGTGGAATCAGGAACCGAAGAAGGAGACGGAGATTTCGGCGACGATAAAGAAGAAGAAGAAGGGGTTGATCGGCAATCAAGTTGGTCGGAGTTTTCGGAGAGGTCGCTAAGCAAATCGCGTATGCACAGAAGTGGCCCTCCTACACCTTTCATCGCTTCTTTCTCCGCTTTCATTTGAAGTTTTCTCTTTAATGCTGCTCTCCCACGGTACGTCGTTTGGGTCAGTTTATTATTATTTTTTTTCGTACGTATCGGGTTTACAGTCGGGTCGATACGGGTCGAGTTGCATTAGTGAACGGATTACCAAGAGGTCCAAAACTACCAGAGTCCAGAGTCCACCTAGTTCACTCAGCCTTTCTTCCGTAGTTTTCTTCAGGTGAGCTTTATCTGTGATGCCATTTACAGTCTCATTGGTTCTGGTAATTGCGTCTTTCTTCTTCTCTTTACTGAGTTATTCGCAGTTTCTAGGGTTGTACCAATCACCACAGGTAGTTTTAGTTGTCAAATTTTGGCACTGAATAAAGTGAAATTTCGGAACGGGGTTGGATTGGATTGGTGCTTGTGACAGACAGGAAACGACAGAGAGAGCGATGGCTGCGCAGGAAAATGTTAAGCACCTTGAGGAGTGCTCAGTTGCGAAGTATGATTCTTTCTCTCCTCTCTGATCTTTTGCATCGTTGGTTTAAGTTTCTGATTATATTATACTTCTCTCTTTATTTGTCTTAGATTGTTTGCTGGCAATCTTGTATATGCTTATCCGTTGTGTATCTTTGAGTTTCACTGAACGTCATAGGATAACTGACTATACTAATATTAGCATTTATTTGGGGGAAAATACTTCGATTCCCTAGAAAATTAAAATCGTGTCTATGCTCGTGTGAAGAGTAGGACAAGAAAAGGTCTTAATAATGGTTCTTGTAGACATTGTTACTGAAAGGAGGACAATTTCACTTGCTCAGTTGTTTAATTTCAATATCACCCACCTGTGCTAGTGTATTATGTTAAACGAATTGTTTGTGAACTATTATTGAGATCAAACCATCTGATATGTTTGTTTTATTCCTCAATCAATAGCATTTACTCCAACATCAGTTGATCTTTTCTTAATTGGTTTATGTCTATGTCCAACTTCTGGTGTTTTGCTATTTCAAGTACTTAATATTTGTTCTGATGCAAGATTTCTCATTGAACTCATTTCTCATTCCTTTAAACTTTGCTTTCTTGGCCTTCCATTGATGAAATTCTACATTTACGCCTTAAGCAAATCAATTGTATTACTTTACGATAAGAAGAATGTTCAGATAATGTAGCTTGCTCTATGAATACGGCATTTTGTGATCTCTCAGGAGTTATCCAAATCGGGCCGAGTTAATAGAAATGTCGAGAACAAGCATGATGCCATAGTTGACCATTAGGCAGTTCTGTCTTTAATCTAGGGTATTAATGTTGCTTAACCAGTCAATGTAAAGATGTCACGTATGAATTGACAATTAACTATCTGTTGAGACCACCAAGTCATTTATCTTGCTTCAATATAAAAACTTGTCCCTTTAGTGACACTTACTGCATTGGGATTCAGATAATCAGGTTGAGATTCTGGTACTCAATTTATTCATTGCGTTTCTCTCCCACTTGTATTTGTTGTTTTGACTAGAGATGTGATGTTAGCTACTGAATGTCCCATAAATGCAGCGCAATGGGCACATGGTTCTTCTCTGTGGCAGGGGCTTTGGTAGCTATTCCAGTCGGAATAAAGCGGAAATCTTTGGCTCCCCTTGTTTTCTTTGGCACTACAGGTACAATGCTAGACATCATTATGGGAATCAGTCAATGTGAAAGAGAACATGCAGAACGTCAAGCAAAGTTATTGGAAGCTCAAGCTTCTGCAGCTGATACATCCTTTACAGAAACGTCACACTCTTGATCTGATGTTTACTCGTGTACCACATGCTTTGGGCCCTGCAAGTCACTTACGAGACAAAGAATAAAACTGCCTATTTTCTTATTGAGACATCCTTTGGTAGTCTGGCTACTTCTTTCACTTCGTGATTCCATATTCAACTTTTAACGTGGCCCTTATTGTGAGTTGAAATTATTGCCATGCAACTTGCCTATAATCTGACAAATTCTATCTTATTTAGTTAGAACAAATGATTTCTTCCTAAACTAATGAATAGATATTGTATTCCAATTGTCAAGAAAATTGCTGTTGTGTTGGTTTGAAAAGTCAGGAGTTCGTATCATTGACTAAGGATATCTCAAATTCAATCATATCTGTAAGCATTGATGTGTACAATAAGGGTCATTGTTAAAAGGAGGAACTTTGTAAGTTTTAATCGTGGCATGATCTGGCTATGGTTATTTTGATCTCTGTTTCTTTAACCACGACATGAGAGGGCAGTAGAAGCTACAGGGGTATGCATCCGGTATAATGTGCAATGATACAAGATATACCTTCGCTACTGGTGAACTGGTTTCTGTTCTTTCATTTCCGTTCTTTTGCCATCTTTAGCATCTGAGATGTGACTTTGGAAACATCATAAGTTTCCACACATAAGTACCTTCTATTGAAGCGGTTCCACTTATCTCCAATTTGACAAATATGTTTTGGCTAACATTACATATTCTTTCACGAGCAGGTTTGTAGTATAATAACTTCAAGGATGAGATCCTGAAAAAACCTTATCTGGTTTCAATGCATGGTATGGTATGATGTAGAAACTATTACGAACTCTCCCCTATCTACTGTAACGTAAAATTTGAAGAGACTGTTATTTTCTTGTTAAAAGTGTTAACATCCTAATGATATTAGGATGGAAGTTTGCCTTTTTATGATTGAATTTAAAATGTCTTGCTTATTTAATAACAGTTTTTGTGAACTTCTTCTTGCTGAGATCATTTAGATCAGTAGTTTGTCATGTTTTTGAAACACATAGTATAAACCTTATTACGTGTCCCGAATTGTTCATGAAAGGAAAATAAACAAAAGAAATGCGGAATACCTAATTACAGTTTCATTCCAACTTCTGAGGTGGTTTTCGAGGTCGAAACGAGCTCTAATCTTCTAAGACCTTCATAGGAATCCTTCATCTACACGTGGTTAACGTGTTTTTACAATTTTCTCAAAACATAAGTGCTCTTAATAAGTTAAAGAATCCATATATTTACGAAAGATATGAGTAACTGTAAGAGACCTTAACCTTTATATATAGCTTCCATATCAGGTTTTTCCATCACAAGCTCGATATGAGTTTAGTTCACATTGATCGAGATTTATTTTCGTCATAGACTTCGACCCATTAACTTAGATAATTTATTTGGTCACTTTATTATTTTTATTCGGATCAAATTACGTAACTTAATCGATAAGTTATTAAAAAATAGAAAAATGGAATTAAATGTTGTCTAACTTTATGGGAAAAGTCAAAATTATCTAACATTCTCCCTTTGGATAATATTTAGATTCAAGTTTTAAAAAATAGTTTGAAAACTCGGTTAAGTCATGCTATTGCATTGGTATGGAGTTTAAAAGTTTTAAAAAAATATTTGATCCAAAGATAACGAAAGTCCAACATTCTATCCTACAAGGCTTTCGATATCAAAAAATACCAAACATATGTGTCATTTATGACACAGTTCCAATATAGTCACGCGTATTTAATACCTTATTAACATGAACGGGAAAATGGAGTGTGGCAAACTAGGATGATACATGTATGATATAATATGTATCATCTTCGTTTGTAGGTGTTGATTTCTGCAACTTTATGCTAAACTGCAGCAGAAAAATCTTATTTTCTCTCACCAAATGCTAAACAGCATTAAAGAAAACTTGTTTTCTCTCACTAAATGTTAAACAACATTAGAGAAAACCTTTATGGAATTAAAATTTATATCCCCTATGTCATGTTAAAACGTATGGATATCTAATTTAAATTGTATGTGTCTAAATAACATAAGCTCAAGGTCAATCCATATATATGCCCAATGACTTTTAAAATGCTTAATATCGACACAAATCTTAAGACTTTCGAACATATTATGACTTTGCACAAGAACATTTATTACTGAGGATAAAAGGATGATTATCTATTAATAAATAATCATAATACTTCAAAATGTACAAACATACAAGGATCAAATACATTGATCCCTAATTACTATTGTCTGAGGACTTCAACACGCCTATACTGGATACATGTCTAACAAACACTAATAGACGAAGTCTTTTAGTCAACGGATTGACTAACATCTCCTCAATCCTAATATGCTCCACTTCAACGTTACCTTTCTAAATCAACTCCTTTATGGTCAAGTATTTGACCTCCAAATGCTTAGACCCTGTGATATTCTTATTGTTGTTACAAAACATCACTGCAATAAGATTATCACAGTACAACCGAATGGGTCTAGTTACCAAATCTACCACATACAACATAGAAATCAAGTTTATGAGCCAAACTGCTTGTGTAGTAGCTCCATAGTATGCAACAAACTCTGCATGCAGGGATGAGGAAGTTATCAATGTTTGCTTGACACTCTTCCACGATACTTCACCATCTACCAACATAGAAATGTACCCTGAAGTGGACTTGCGATCATCCAGACACATAGTAAAATCGGAGTCTGTATACCTTGTGAGGTTTAAATCATTGACCTTCCTATATGTCAACATATAATCCTTGGTACTCTTTAGGTGTCTCAATAATCGCTTAACTGCATTCCAGTTAGCCAAATATCGACCTAGAAGTTCGACAATAAATGCAATGTCTGGTCCAGTGCACACTTGGGCATACATCAGGCTATCGATCGCACTAGAATACGAAACATTCCTTATAGCCTCTCTCTCAACTTTATTCTTTGGATACTATGCCAAAGATAATCTCTCACCATAAGAGATAGGTGCTACAATAGGTATATAGTCAATCATATTAAACATTTGTAACACCTGCTCAATGTATGCACTTTGTGAGAGGCTTAATGAGTGTTGAGATCTATCCCGGTGAATCTATATACCTAGGAAAAAAGATGCTTCATTGAGGTCTTTCATGTTAAAGTGATTGGCCAAAAGTTGCTTAACTTCATGCAACATGGTCAAGTCATTTGACACGAGCAATATATCATCCACATACAACAGTAGGAAGATGACTTTGCTCTTCCCGACCCTATAGCATAAGCATCTTTCAACTTTGTTTTCCATAAAGTCAAAAGAGGTCAAAACCTCATCAAATTTTAGGTACCATTATCTGAAAACCTGTTTTAGACCGTATATTGATTTGGTTAACCTGCAAACTTTGTCAGTTGCTCCTTGATCATGAAATCCTTTAGGTTGCTCCATATAGACCTCCTCATAAAGGTCACCATTCAAGAAAGCGGTTTTAACGTCCATTTAATATAGCTCCATGTCATAATGAGCTAATAGTGTTATAATCACTCTAAATGCATCCTTCAAGGATACAGGAGAGAAGGTAATATTAAAGTTAACTCCTCTCTAAGTGAATCCTCTGACAACCAATCGCGTCTTAAACTGCTCAATTTGACCTTGTGTGTCCTTCTTGGTCTTAAATAGCCACATGCAACTGACAGGTCTGTAACATTGAGGCAAATAAACCTGCTCTCATACCTTATTGTACCTCATGGATTGCATCTCATCCTTCATCGCTTCCCACCACAAGTCTGCATGAGTTCCATAACAAGTCCTATATCATAGTCTTGCTCACCCAAATAAACTATATAATATGATGAGATAGCAAGTCGTCTCTCTCTGATGGATCTACATAACTATATAAGTTTTTGAACCCCAAGAACGTCTGCCTGCACAAGTATGGTACTCGGACCTTGATCCACTGGACCTGATTGTATGAGCGGCGGATACAAAATGATCGTAACTTCCGTCCTGCTATCCCCTGGAGGGTGTGAGGGTCCACCCTCATCATGTACATCGTATTCCAAAAACTTAGTCGTCTGTGATTCCACTATTTTGGCCCCTTTTTCTCTACAGTAAAATCTGTAGCCCTTAGAGTAGTCAAGATAACCTAATAAATAGCAACGAGTAGAACGAGGTTGCAATTTGCCCTCATAAGGATTATATAACCATACCTCAGTAGGGTAGCGCCATACACGAATGTGTGAAAGGCTTAGTTTTCACCCTTTCTAGAGTTCAAAAGGCGTCTTAGGCATTGTCTTACTTGGGACTGTATTTAATATATATAATGTCATCTTAATGGCTTCACCCCAAAGGTATTCGGGTAGGTTAGTCCTACTTAGCATCGATCTCATCATGTCCTTTAGGTTGTGATTGTACCTTTCAGCCACACTATTTTTCTCAGGACTACCCGACATAGTGAATTAAGTCACTATTCTAACTAATTCCAAACACTAGCAAACGGACCTTTTTCTTGTCCTGCAACCCCATGTTTGCCAAAGTATTCACCTCCCCGATCAAATCTGACAATCTTTATTGATCTTTTCAACTGGTTCTCAACCTCAGTCTTAAAGATCTTGAATTTATCGAGAACTTCAGACTTTTCCTTAAGCAAGAACACACGACTGTAGTGGGAATAATCATCTATAATTGTTAGAAAATATCTAGAATTGCATAACCTAAATGTATAGGGTCCACTAATATCCATATGTATATGGTCTAACAAATCAAAAGCAAGAGTTGCCCTTTTTTCTTTATTTTGGTCAACTTACCCTTGTAACAATCAACACATGTTTCCAGATCACCAAAGTCTAGAGTCGGAAGAATGTTGTCCTCTATCAATCTCTCAACCCTCTCCCTGGAAATGTGGCTAAGGCGTTTATGCCATAACATGTATGATGTTTCCTTTATCAGAGGTCTCTTACAAGCCACTAGTTCGACAATATAAGAAGAAACATACATTTCGATAGGGGTAAGATAAATTCTATATAATCCGTAGGATAAGAAGGCAGTTTCAATATGCTTTGCATTGATAGACAAAAATATTTACAACTGAAGTATCAAATACAAAATAATAACCCTCTTTATCCAAAACTGATGCAGAGATCAGATTCCGTCTAAATGACGGTATATAAAAAGTGTCTCCTAAAACTAGTACAAACCCTGTATCGAGGTTTAAACCTACATCCCTACATACAAAACATCCACTTCTTCATTATTGCCGACCATCAGCTTCTCCTTTCCTTTAGTCTGCCTTCTCCTAGATCTGAGCCCATGCATTGTGGAAGCAATATGATTAGAAGCTCTACTATCTGGCCCTTAAGAACTTGATGGGGCTATAGCTAAATTGGATTCATGAATCATATAAGTCGAGGAGTTATCGGATAGCTCTTGTTTAAACTTCCAAAATTTATATTTCGGGTAGTCAGATTTCCTATGCCCCTTCTTCTTGTAGAAGAAGCACCTTATATTCTTCAAGTTGTGTGGACCCTTAGCGATGCTAGATTGTCTAATCTGAATATGTGGAGAGGTTTGGATTTCTTACCCTTACCCTTAAACTGTTGGGGCTCCGCCTTCCGGAGAGGTTTGGATTTCTTACCCTTACCTTTAAACTGTTGGGGCTCTGCCTTCCTGATACCTTTGGCGGCTACATACAAGGCTGTTTGAGAAGAACTCTTAAGCTTTTCCTCTGCTGCAACACATCAGGAAATCAAGGCATTCATATCCCAATCCTCATCTTGAGAGATTATGATGTTGCTTACATATCAAACTCCCATGGGAGAGTATTAAGTGCCTGGTGAGTATGAGTGTATCAGGAATAGGTACATCCAGTGCCTTCAGCATATTCTAAAGGTAAACCATCCTGATGATATAATCTCTAACGCCTCCTCCTCCTATGTACCTCATGGAGAACATTTCTTTAATTAAAGTAATATGCTCCACATAGGAAGACACCTTGTACCTCTGGAAAATACTATCCATAAACTCCTTTGCTATGATTGTGTCTGGTAATCCACTTAACAGATGATTTAGGATTTCCCTCTTAGTGGTCAAATAACACATCCTATTTGACCACTCTAAGATTGCCATAGGCGCCTTATCAGCTCCCGAACTGATATCAGTAAGTAGAGTAGTTCTCTCAACCAGCATCGCCATGTTGATGTCGGTCATCTCCTGGGCAAATTCAACATCCTTTTTCCACTTCTTGAAATTGAAATCGATAAAGGTCTCGATCATGACAACATCGTTGTTTACAGAAAAGGTGACTGCAAAAAAAAAAGACAATGTAAAGATTACACAAATGCAGGATAACAACATTACTTAAAGCATTGAACCAGTATTTATATCGAGAATCCGATCACACATATTATGAAACACCTGTGGGCTGAATACATAATATATTCAATTAGATCTCCACATAAAAACGATTAAAGTACAAACCATCAACTCTTATGACACGTAGGCCTATGGGCGAATAGATCATTCAAGCAATGACTTTCCTCCATCTAATGCTTTTAGGTACATCTTAAAATCTCATGTAAGGCCAACACCTGTGGGCAGAATAACCAAATATGAGACCAGAGACATCCCCCAACATGCAAGCAATACAATCCAAATACTGACTTCAAAGGCCATAGTGGTGACTACAATCTCATCAGTACCCAAAAAAAAACCCACAAACATAAGGGACACATCCTTATGTTATCCTCATATTCTATATAGGCATACTGTATATGAAAATAAAAAATAAATGCAAAAAACCAAATGCACAGTCAAATAATCACATACTAGTGCTGAAAACATTATTTGTAAACTCTATTTGAGAAATTTATTTTAAAAAATCTTAATCGGAGTGACTATTGTGCTTTCTCGAACATTGAACCTACCACACGAGACATAAAACCTTAAGTCTCTCCCTTATGTGCAGTTCGAAGCATGAAAATTTGCACCAAAATAACCTTAAAAATTATTTAAAACCTTTTCTGGAATCAAATTACCAATGCAATTAATCCAGAAAATTGAAAAAAATCACTTTATAAACTTCCCCTACTCGGAAACTGACTTAAAAGGATCTGAGACACCTTTATGGTAATTATGAAAATTTTCTTTTTCTTTTTGGTGCTGACGTCAGCAGTATTGTAGCACTAACGTCACCATTGCGCGTGGGCTGAAGGTGCATACTGTGCACCTGCACACGGGCGTCACGCCGCAGACGCTTCTGGCTCGTGCGACGTACACGCCACATGTGCCCCAATATGTGGGGGTTATTTGTGGCACATGTATAACACTAGCCACCATGCCTAGACGTGCCTCTACTATATGGCAAGTGCGATGCACGTGCCGCCATGTGTCCCCATTTGCATCGTCCATGTATTGGGACAGGTGACAGGCACGGGCCGAGTGAGACACGTCTGTTGTACGCGCCACACACGTCTACCAACCTATGAAGCCACGTGCTGGGATGTGCAACCCAACCGCCTTTAGGTGGTTATTGTAGCTGCACGCGTCAGACAATGCAATCGCCCTCTAACGAGGAGGGCTATTTTCGATGATCCCATAGCCTTTTTTTGCATTTATGGCCCAGTTTTTATGGCTAACCTCATTTGCTCCACTTTCACACATCCATACATGTAAAAAATTTGAAAAATGGATAAAAAATAATAAAAAACCTATTGGATAAAATCTGGAAAAAAAATCTTTGTTTTTAACCATCCGATCACGTAACCGCTCTGATACCACGTGAAACACATAGCATGAACCTTATTATGTGTCCCATATAGTTCATGAAAGGGAAATAAATGAAGGAAATGCGGAATATCTGCTTTCGGTTCCATTCCAACTTCTGAGGTGGTTTTTGAGGTCGAAACAAGCTCCAATCTTCTAGGACTTTCACAGGAATCCTTCACCGACATGTGGTTAAAATTTTTCTGTAGTTTTCTCAAAACGTAAGTGATCTTAACAGGTCAGAGAATCGTATGCTTACAAATGATATGAGCAACTGTAGGAGACCTTAACCTTTATATATAAGTTCTATATCGGGCTTCCTCATCACAGGCCTGATATAGGTCTAGTCCACATTGATTAGGATCAATTTTCCTCCTAGACTTCGACCCACTAACTTAGATCATTTATTAGGACAGTTTATTATATTTATCTGAATTAAATTACGTAACTTAGCAGATAAGTTATTGAAAAACTGAAAAATGCATTTAAATGTTGTCCAACTTTATGGGAAAAGTCAAAATTATCCAATTTTTGGGCCTCAGAGCTATAGGTACAGTCATTCAGCCCTGATACTTCAAAAAAAAAATTTCCACAACCTTGCTTCTTGTGTTGGATTTTATGACTACATTTTAGTTTATACAACGTATTGAAACACCACATTCAACACATTAAAAAGCTTATATATATTAATAATCACTTAAAACTCAGTTTCTCTTTATGTTGGATTATTATATAGATGTTTCCATTTATAGAACGATTACCTTTTACTTTATTATTGTCTCATCTTTTTCAATACTTGTTGCAAATTAGAAGATTGGGAAGTTTTTATTAGTGTAAGAAAACTTTTTAAGGACATAGTTCATTTCATTAATCAGAAAATTTTGAAATTTTGTCTTTATAAATTTCCATTTATGGCTATGCCTTCGGAAGTGATTCATTGGAAAGTATGTACTTGACAAAAAAATTGAAATTTTTAATAAATTATAAATAATATCATATCCTATAGTTAGAGGTAAGGCTGTGTACTACTGGACCTCCTTAGACCTTACGCCTTAGCGAGATATATACTAGGGGTTGTTGTTGTTGTAAGTAAATATTTTGTTCGCATTATAACTTACATAAAAGACTAATGTAATAGAATCTAGTTTAGTATTTCTTAATTGTAACTTAAAACTTTATTTCTAATTTTCATCTTTGAAAAGAATTGTAGCTCTATGCTAATTCTATGATCGACAACTTCACAATTTTAGATATTGATCAAAACCAACCCTTGGGCTTTGGTTAACAAAGAGTACATTAAATAACACATGGGTAAGATGAACTTCTAGCCAATTCAAAACAAATATTTTGTTAATTTTATTTTATTAGTTAGTTAAATCTTCAACTCTCAAGTTTTCTAAATGATTAAACAAATGTTAGTAGTGTGCCCTAGGCCAATGGACATATGTGATTCATGTATTAACATTATGATTTGTTAATAATATATTATG
>JAOTBA010000006.1:9935894-9946822 GCA_025629845.1 Erythroxylum squamatum | reverse complement strand
TTCGATTATACTTCATGTTGTTGTATGGTCTTTTCCGCAGTGTATTATGAATACTCAGACCGTACGCGATCCAACAACAAACCCCTTTAACTAAAACCTAATTAAAAATTATTTAACAAAAAGTGTAATTTAATCTTATTGTTTTCACTAAAATACAAGTTAAACGTTAACATTTTGGAGTGTTAAAAAGAAATCTTAGCATTCTAAAACTATTTAAAGTTAACTCTAAATTAACAAAATCTTTAATGACTAACATGAGACTCCTTTTTATTTTTTATTGGTCATGTGCATCTTACTATGACATGTGGACAATGTCACGTGAAAGTCAAATAAATTATAATAAGCCCTAGTTAATATTAATGAATTCTAATTTAACATTAACTATAAATAACCTTAATTGAACTTAAAATAATTTTAATTTAGTTTTTACTATAATTTAACCAAATAAACCTTAGTGAAAAAATCAAAGGAGAAAGAAAATGAAAAATACATAGGAAAGAGATTGAGAACAGAGAAAAGAAGTTAGAACCTAATGTTTCTAAATCATAATTTAGTTGGCCTTAATTTCATCCATGTATCCTTAAATCTTTTTCTTAATTTCTAAATCATAATTTAGTTGGCCTTAATTTCATCCATGTATCCTTAAATCTTTTTCTTAATGCTTCGATGTTTATCTTGTGTGGTTGGTGTTTACTTAAGCTTTGGTCCTTGTGACTTTCAACTAATTTTTATAGTATGTTATTGTTCCTTATATTACAATCATTAGAATTTAGGAATTCTTTGGATTATCATTTCCCAAACTACTATTTATCATCAGTACTTCATATTACTGGTTAGTTTGTTTGATGTTATATTTTTTATATTTGATTGTTATAGGATTAGCTTAAATTCATTAGGGGAATGTTCTTTGGAGTTGGAATTGCTTGAATTACAATTTTTATTCTCTTTTCTATTAGTTTTTCTTTTGGGCTTACTCAACGTCTCTCTTCCTAGCTATGGTTTACTACCGTTAAAAGCTTGGATAATTGGACAACAAGTTTTAGGTTGTCAGGAGAAGCTGAGGGTGTTGTGATGAATATTATTTTTGGATATGATGTAATTGTTAGTTTATGCCCTACAACCAATAGATTGATTGTAGTTTAGTGGCAAAATTATTTAAATACATTCTTTATCTTGTACATTTTTAGATGTATATGATAAAGTCCATTGGATAATTATACGTTACAAATGAAATTATAATGACATTATAATTATGAGATTCATATTACATTTATGTATTATCTCTAAATTATTCCTAGTCATTATTCTATTAATGTTAGCCCCCAAATTTTTTCTTGATGAATAAGCATGATTAGATGAATTTTGGGGTCTTGCTAGATTAGTGTATGTTGGAATTAACTAGCATGTTAATGTGGGTAAGATAATATGATATAAGTTAAGGGAATTGAAGTATTAAAGTAGTAAGAGTGTGTAAGGGAAACTTTGGTAAGTCACATAAGTTTAGAAACCTTAAAGCATTGAAGGAGGGGCAAAATAGGAAGAGGAAATTGTTGCGTTGCATTTAAGAAGCCAAAAACATGATTGAAGAAAAGAGAGAAGAGAGAAGCACGAGAAAGAGAAAAAGAAGAGAAAGATGAGAGTTATGCTAGGTTTTGATTTTTCTTAGTCATAAAGATTGATTTTGAGGTTGTACAAGAAGGAAAAAAGGTAGAAGAAGATAAGAGCTTTCTTTGGAACCAAACATCTCTTCATTTGGTGAAGGTTTAAGGTAAGAAATTTTTAAATGCTTTGGATTTTGGAAGGGTTTTGGTTTATGAAGCTCAGAAAATGCATGGGTTTAAGTGTTCTAGGACCAATTTTATGCATTTGTTTCTTTGGGTTCTCATTTGGAATTACTATTGATTTTGGGATTGTATCAATGTTGAAGAAAATCAAGGAAGACAAGAGGAGCAAAAGGAGAGGCACATTTGAGTAAGTTATAAGCAAGAAATTCAAGGTGGGTTACATTTTTATAATTAAGCAATAAGCCAAAAATGTCTCTTTCAAGAAATGGAAATATATAAGTTTCAACTACTTCTAAAATGTGCATTTATTGTTCTTTGAATGCTTTGTAAATGTGCTGCATATTGTGTATATAAATCTTTGTTTGATTTATTAAAATGTTTTTGAAATGGTACCAAGCTTATGAAATCAAGTTTCCAAAATGTGCCTTTTTGGGAAATATGTTTTACAAGTCATAAAATACATATTATGTGAGTTTGTGGTGGTCCCCTAAGTTAAGTCAAGTACACTTTGACAAAAAGACTTCTCCTGCCTGTCTGCTAGTGGCATGGAGCTCCTTTATGAACTTCCATAAGTTCACAACTACGTAAGACCATTATGTGAAAATGCGTAGTATGTTCTATTTTTGGATCCACCCGAACCATTTTGATATGCTTATATGCTCATGATAAGTTGAAAAGAGTGATGCATACATAGTTTGCATAAAGTAAAAAAAATTACGATGAAAGTGAGTTTATAATTGATTTTGCTTATTACTAGTTTTATAATTATTACTCACGAGCTATAAGCTCACCCCCACTTTCCTCCCCATAAGCAGCTGATGAGCAAGAGATCGAGTAGTCAAGAGCCAAGGCATCACTTTACTTTTGAAATGTTTTGTAATTTAAGTAAATCTTGTAAAACAAGGCTTTAGTTGCATTTTCAGCAACTCAAGATTCATGTATCTTTTGTATTTTGGCATTTTAAGATGTTAATGTATTGGGGCTTGAAATGCCCACTAAAGGTTTATAAAACTGTTATCTTTTGATGCAAATGGAATAAGATTGCATTTTTGCTCATGATTTCCTCTCAAGTTTATACATTGCATTTTTAAGTTTGCATAAGGAAAAAGTTCATGTTCGGAAGTCATGGGAAGATATGGATTAACCTAGGCTGATTTAGGCAAATGTGCCTTCTAGAAAGTTATAGGTCTTTCTTCTAGCTTTCCAACAGTTTATAGTAGGAAATTTTTGGACATCGGAGCTCAAAGCTATGGTCCTTAGAAGGGGAGATGCATAGGAGTATCAAGTGGTATCGTCTGCAGAGACGTATCGTCTGTGATGACGTCACATCGTCTGTGATGATGTCATATCGTCTGTAAGGATGTATCATCTATACGAATGTATCGTTTGTAGAGACGTATTGTCTGTGATGACGCATATTCTCTGTGATGACGTCATATCATCTATAAGGATGTATTGTCTGTGAGAACGTATCGTCTGTGATGACGTCACATTGTCTGTGATGACGTCATATCGTCTGTAAGGATGTATTGTCTATAAGGGTGTATCGTCTGTAGAGACATACCGTCTGTGATGACGTCATATCGTCTTAAGTTGACTTTGCTTTGTCTTAAGTTGACTCCGCTTTGTCTTAAGGGTGGCATCGTCTTAAATTGACTTTGCTTCGTCTTAAGTTGACTCCGCTTCATCTTAAGAGTTGCATCGTCTTAAGTTGACTTTGCTTTGTCTTAAGTTGACTCTGCTTCGTCTTAAGATTTGCATCATCTTAAGTTGACTTTGCTTCATCTTAAGTTGACTCTGCTTCGTCTTAAGAGTTGCATCGTCTTAAGCTGACTTTGCTTCGTCTTAAGTTGACTTTGCTTCATCTTAAGAGTTGCATCGTCTTAAGTTGACTTTACTTCAGCTTAAGTTGACTTCGCTTCGTCTTAAGGGTGGCATAGTCTTAAGTTGACTCCGCTTCGTCTTAAGAGTTGCATCGTCTTAAGTTGACTTTGCTTCATCTTAAGTTAACTCCACTTCGTCTTAAGAGTTGCATCGTCTTAAGTTGACTTTGTTTTGTCTTAAGTTGACTCTAATCATCTGCTTTTTGCTTCATCAACTTTTTGCTTCGTCTGCTTCTTGCTATCGTCTGCTTTTTGAATCGTCTTCTTTTTTTTGCTTCGCCTGCTTCTTGCTATCGTTTGCTCCATTTTTGACCCTTCAGACGATAGAATCTGTCTTCGAGGTTTTCATGAAAGTTGTAGATCTCGAGGTCTTCTATCAAGACGTCTTAAGATGATCTTAATATGATATTCCATATGATAGTTATGCTAATTACCCCAAGGCAGGTGCAATATGATTGAGGTCAAGACCCTGTTCGAGCCTTTCAGCCATAACTTTGTTATGGGATCTCCAAATGCTATGATTCTTATCTCTAAATAAACTAGAGGCATAGAGCCACAACTGCTCGAAACAAGCCGAAATGAAATTCCAATTTGGGGTTTCCCAAAATATGTTCGAAAACGGGACCCAAAACTTATGGTATTATAGCAAGAAAAGGAATCGATGATGGTTAAGGAGAGTTCATTAGAATAAGTACAGTGATTATGATTAATAGTTGGGTTTCGAAAATAGGAGAAGTGAGTTGTTTTGATGTTTGTTCTGGTGGGGCCACGCCACGTTTGTGGGATACGCGTTCAGATGTTACTTAGGACGTCAAGCCCGTGAATCACAAGGGTGGGGTGCCCAACACATGTTAAGTATCACAAAATCTCCAATCAAATAAGAACATGAATAAATCTACTCAGTAATCAATTTAATTGATTAAAAATAATATCCCAAACACTAAAAAAAAACATGTCTAAACTAGAATTTAACAATTAATCATAACTAAGGTTTGGAAATCACAAACAAGGAGAATAAAGGATTAGGAAAACTCATTGATGTGCTCTAATTTCAAAGCCCAGACCAGCCCTTTTAAAGTTTGAAAAATCCCTTTACCAACCTTGAACCAGCTCAAAACAGGTGGAATTGGTTCCCTATCATCCTTAATCACTCCTTGGAACAACTCCTTACTTTAACCCACCTTAAACGAGTAGTTAACCTCTCAGATCACTCCCTTCCTCACATGGGATGCTTGCTCACCTTTCTCCTTCCTACTATTGTATTTTTATAGCCTCACGAAACATACCCCATAACTGCATGTTGCTGGATTTTTCATTGATTTCCTCTTATCAAATCCATTTCAAATGGATTTGGCAATTTCCTCTTATCTTATGGATTTTCAAGTGGAATTTTAAGATGAGAACGTTGCTAGATTTTTAGTGTTATTGTGTGTTTATCTGCTTCCGTGTTTTATTCTCTCTATTGCTTTTGCATTTTATTCTTCTCCTTTTTGCGTTTGCTGCAGCGTTTTGATCTCTTCCTCGCTGCTACATTTTAGATCTTTTGTCCTGCATTTTACTGCCTCTCTTCTACGTTGCATTTTCTAGCTTCTTGGTTTTATCTTTTACATTGCATTTTGTTACTTTAGTGGATGCTGCGTTTTTATCCTCTATTGTTATCGTTTTACTGCCTTGTCTAGTTTTCTCCTCTATGTTTTAGAGACTGAAGTGTTGTTGTGCATTTTACTTGTTCGGTTTTCTCCCCTGCATTTTGGAGGCTAATGTTCTATTGTGTGTTTTATCTCCTATAGTAGTGTCGTTTTACTCATCCCAGTAGCTGTGTTTTGGGTTGTCTGTTGGACCACTACTTTTTCTGCTAGTGGGCTTCCTTTTTGCTTTGTTTTTGGATTGAACTTCTGGGTTAAACTTCATTTTGGGCCATATTTTCTTCTAGATTTGTTTCTTTAAGTCTACCAAGCCTATAAGAAAATATTTAGTACAATTTAAACCCCTTTTAGAAATAAAATATGGAACTAAACAATTTCGGTTAATAATAGTAAAATGTAGCAATTTTTACCTAAATTTGCTATTTTAATAATTTAAAACAATATAACATAGAGGTGTAAAACATGTTATAACTTCTGCTTATCACCTTAATGAGTACATCTTTAATAATACCCCTAAGATATTTAATAGATCTACCAGCCAGTTGAATGCTCATCCTAATGAGTTTTGGTTCCCCTAATCCTAGTTTCTTGAACAATTTATAGGCCATTAGATTTACGCTAACCCTTAAATCAGCTAAAGCTTTTTCTACTAGCAAATTACCAATTAAATAAGGGATAGTAAAACTCCCTGGATCTTTAAGCTTCTTGGGTAATTTATTTTGTAGAATTGTCATGCATTCCACACTCAATCAGACAATAGCTAGCTCCTCCAGCTTCCTCCTGTTAGATATCAAATCTTTCAAAAATTTTACATACTTTGGCATTTGCGAAAGGGCCTTAACAAAAGGTAAGTTAATGTGAAGTTGCATGAAAAGTTCAAGGAATTTACCAAACTAATCATCCATATGATCTTTCTTCAATTTAGTAGGGTATAGGAGGTGGAATGGAATTCCTTTACTCTTGGAGGGTACTCTGCTTCTTTAGCTTTTCCTTGACTCTTTTCCTCATTCTCCTCAACATCTTATGTCTTGTTGTCAACTTGCACTTCCTTTCCGCTCCTAAGGGTCATTGCCTTCATATGCTCTTTAGGATTTGTCCCTATAATACTAGGCAAACTCCTTTATGGTCGTTGGAAATTAACTTAGCAAGTTGAATGATCTATATTTCCAAGTTAAGTATAGAAGCCTCTTAATTCTTGGACGATGCATTTATGGACTGAAATCTTATCTCTGAATGTTGAAGAATTCTAGACATGATATCCTCTAAGCTCAACTTCTTTTCTTAAGGTGGTTCAGTTGGAATCAGATAGAGGGTTAGTCCTTATCTGCCTTATCCCCTAAGAACAATTTCGGTGATATATCCATCCCAGAATGTAATACACATGCTTGGGTTGTACTACTTGATATTCTTAACTTAAATGTCCTTGATCATGCACATCACGCTGTACAACTTGGAGTAGTTTAGGATTCATAGTTAATCCATCGATCTTTCTACTCAACGCTTCAAACTAGTTCAACAATACCGTAACCACATCAATGTCATATACTCCTGTTGGCTTGCTAAGTCTAGCTCGGGAGGAGCATTAATGATAATTGTTCATAGCCATGTCTTTATTAAGGTCTTAAGTTGTTTCTAGTAATTTATTGTTCAAAATACCCATAGTTTCTCCATCTATCATTTACCTCATCATTTTATTGAACCTCTTGTAGAAGGTTTATATTTGCATCCATAATGGTAAATTGTGATGCAATAACTTCCTCAACATCTCCTTGAATCTCTCTTATATGCTATATAATGTCTCTGAATCAATATGGGAGTAGGAGAAGATATCGTTCCTCAGTTCCTGACTAATGGAAAGACTTCAAAAAGAACTTCTCTATCACTTAGTGCTAAGTAGTAAGGGATGACCTGGGCAGGGAGTTTAACTATTGCTTCGATCTACCCCTTAGTGAAAATGGGAACAATCTCAATTCGATTGATCGTTATTGGCACCATTGATCTTAAAAGTATCACAAATTTCCAAAAAATTAGTGATATATATGTTGGAGTCCTTATCTTATAGCCTATCAAACTGGACAAACTGTTGCATCATCTACATAATATTTAGTTTAATCTCAAAATTGTTGGCATTAATAGTCAGTCTCACAATGCTAGACTATGTTCCCATTAAGTCTGATCTAGCATAATCAAATATAGTCTATAGTTAGTCTGCCATAGTTTAAGATTCTCTAGTACTAATCTGACCTTACAAGTCTTTTATCTGCGGATCTAACTTAAACTCTATAAGTAAGGTTCTACGAATATTTATATGACCTATCCTCTCAATCTATAAGTCTTTATTTACTAGATGTGATAGATTCTCTAAGGTCATAAACTAACAATAAAACTTGTAGAAGTAGCAAAACTAAGGATTCAATAAAATAAGAAAACAAATTAAAAAGAAATAAGAAAAAGAAATAAAACAAGTAATAACGATTAGAATAATAAAAGTAAAGCTTTCTGAATATTTTAATCACTGACAATGAAGCTAAAAACTTAATCGTGTGTATTTTATTATGTTTTAAACCATAAGTGCACGGTGTAAATGTAGCTAACACTGGCAAGTACGAGCCGATTCTATGAGGATTACAAATACTAATAGTGGCCTCTTTTCTATTATCTAACCCTCGAATAAGAAGATTATTTAATTTAAAACTAAACTAAACTAAGACTCAACATAATAATGAATCAAGACAAATTTAACACAAAGACTAATACAATATCAAATAATTAGTTGTAGCGCCCCCTTATCGCAGGGTACACACCGAGACGCCCGGAGGTCATTCTGGTACATAACCTACGATAAGGGCGAGCTATGTTCGATCACTACATTCACTTCCTATGGCATCATATCATTATTCACTTGTAAGCATCATAAGAAAATCACAATTTTTTTAAAACCAACTTTTTCCTCATGTCATTTCACAAAATCGATGACTACATTGTGTCTTTTGCATTTTCCATATGTACATCATCAAAAACCTAATATAATAATACTACATGAATGAGAAAAATATATACAATCTAACTAATCTGTCTAAAAAGCCCAGCTGACCGACCTTTGAGCCATGACTTCTCCTGCTAATCACAATATACCTGGCTGGTAGAGCCTATTTAGTAGCTAGAGTTGTCTCTCGGTTCTGAAAAGACAACGTTGCAATTTTGGTGAGTTTTGTGAATTCAATGAGGTAACCATCATCGATGGTTCACTCAATTCATGCAACACAACAATTCACATATCAATTAATTCACTACTTTGCATATCACAAAAGTGTCACATTTTCACTTAAGCATAAGTAATTCTGCATTTCAATCACTCAAACATACTTAGCAAGATGCATATGAAATGCTCATGAGACACTTTTCCAATTATTACGTTGTTGTGACCGAGTGCTTGAACTGACCCATATAGGGCCTATTAAACATTGAGCCTAAGGCTCTGAATCACTTTTGAGCTCAAGGCTCAATTTCACTCATTGAGCTTTAAGCTCTAATCGGTGGCTAATCTGGTCACAACTTCCATTATCTGATTATCCATTCATGAATGGAATGCATGTACCACAATCAATCACATTATAAAGCAATTAGGTCTTCACATTCACATTCAAGCAGCACTTCAATAATTCACTCCACATTACACAATCATCGGACCTCCTATCTGGAATCCACAATCAAAGCATATTCATTCAATATTCAAAACATACTTGTAAGCAAACAAATAATCAAGTGAGACCATCTAGGTTACTCACCAGTTGCTCCCGAAGCTAATGCCTGGAAGATCCGGCAACGTCCGGAGGTTGACGTTCCAGTTGCTCTTCTATAACAAATAATATACACAATATTACAATTTGCACAATTATCAGTATTCAATAATGCGCGTGTATGAAGTAAATTATGTACAATGCATGTTCATGATAATCCCGGGTAGTTTCCATCACAAAATCGATTTCATATCAAAACTCATCTAAGTATAATTTATACTTAGGTTTATGTCTCACTAGCACTATTGAAATCACAATTCATTACTCACTAGCTCACTTCCAGATTTTCCAAAACACCCCTTTTGGGTCTACTGTTTACCGTCAATCAGAAGGTGAAAGTGAGATAATTTGGTCAAAATTTCTTCTAGATAAGTGTTCCTACATCTCTTATCTTTCCACTAATATAAAAATCACTCAATTTGGTTCAGTGAGTCAAAAGATACACTTCAAACATTTTTGAACTGCTCTTGTCCAAACAGTATACCATGCACAACTTCCATCTGGAATTTAAGCATCTTAGAGACTGAATTAGATCCCAATTTCTTCATACCATTTGTATCCCCATGTCTCTAGTATACCCCAAAACAAACATCATCTCATTTGGATCAGTAGAACTTAGAAAATCATCGAAATACTGAAGTAAGTTCAGTGGATTAACACAAGTTCATCTCCTTTAAGAACACACTCACTGTACCCGTCCCACTCTTTTTCACTCAATCTTTCTCCATTCATTTTAGATAGCTATGACTCCTGGTGGAGGTGTAGATCAATTTCTTATGAATCTAATGGTTCTAGAATCAGATCATTTGGATGTCTAGAGAAGGAGTTATGGCCAAAAGAATCCAACATGTTCATATCTTGACTCATATTGTACATGCCTTGGCGCAATTGCTATCTCACTACAGGTGTTAGATTGACTTTGTTTTTTGACTATTCGAAGGAGGACTTCTAGATCTACAACTTTCATGAAGACCTTGGAGGCCAATTCTATCGTCTGACTTCTGTATCGTCTCACTTTTGCATCACCTCACTTTCCTTTCGTCTCAGTTCTATCGTCTCATTTCCATCGTCTCATTTTCTTCTGTCTCATTTCTTCGGTCTCATTTTCTTCGGTCTCATTTTCTTCGGTCTCATTTCTTCCGTCTCATTTCTTCGGTCTCATTTTCTTCCACCTCATTTCTTCCGTCTCATTTTCTTCTGTCTCATTTCTTCCTTCTCATTTTCTTCTCCAAAATGTCTCCACTTATAAGGATCATAACTTTGACTCCGATGTCCAAAATTTTCATACTATATATCGTTGGAAATATAAAAGAAAGATCCAAAACATTTCAGAAGGTAACGTTGCAAAAATATATTTATATCCATCCCAAATTTGCCCCTAAATTCCCAAGACGAATTTCCCATTCATACACCAACAGACTGCACCAAATTCTAAACTTCATGGCAAGTTTTGAGATTCTTAGAGAAAGAATTGAAATTTGATGTCTTCATAAGAAATGTAGCCATACGTTTCTAGTTTAATTCAAGTCAAGAATCATCTTGTTTGGATAACCAAAGGAAACGTTATGGCTAATAGACCGAAGCACACTCAGTAAACATTTTTCCAAATTTTCAAACTTTCAATATTTTACAACACCTAAACGCTCATAATCTTTCAAAACACTAAATTAACACCATAACCAAATTTTTCTTCCCTAAAAACATAGTATTTATGAACAAACACATAAATGTCATTTTCCATGCAGATGATAGTAACTTATCAAATTTATTTCACAAATCCCCAACTCTAAAGGATTTCTTCACCACTTACCTGCT
>JAOTBA010000006.1:9828169-9844378 GCA_025629845.1 Erythroxylum squamatum | reverse complement strand
TGAAAACAGAGGAAAGTAGGGTTGTAATCTCATACCTGAATCCGGTAGGAATAGTACCTTATATACCTGGAGTTACCACTAGGTTTAGGTCTTTACGTGAGTCGTTGTGTTTGCATGGGAGATTGTCTCCTGAACCCGGGCTGTCAACATCTGGGCCTGAGGCTGGGTCCGGTAAGGCCGGCCCTGCCGACCCAACCAATTGTAAAAGAAAATGTACTTATATCCCATAACAGTCACGTGAACCTGATTGTGACAGTACCAGCTTGAGATTGAAAATCTAAATTGTGACGAGCATACATTGTACCAATTTTGCGGTAACACAAGAGGGGAAAACGCACCAGAGAGATGTTTTGGACTGACTACTTTGAATGAGCAGCTAGCTTGTAGTAAGTGGTACGTACGCATTGAAATCAATGGAGGGGCATGTGGGGTTTGAATTTTGATACAGCCGGAAGGATACTGCATCATTACTACCCTCTGCCTCCGCACCATTTTACTCACTTGAATTTTCCGTCTCCGTAGTTTTTTTTCAATCACATATTTATGCTTTTCTTTTTGTTGCTAGCAAAAGCATTCAATGCCTATTTCCTTCTCATAAAACTAAAATTGATGGTCTGAAGAATCATGCTTCAGTCATGTGCTTATGTTTTCTCCTGTGGTAATGTATTATTTCGGGATTACTTTTCAAGTAATGCGTTTTTTTTTTCTGAATTTGCTGAATTTTCATATATATATTAAAAATTACAAGATTCAGGAGACTTTTTTTTTCATTATATATCAAACAATTGCATTTTTTAGACTTGTATTTATTAAAAGTACGTTTTGCTTTAACTTTGTCTTTACATTTTTAACGTAAAAAGATCAAATGAACAGGTACGGCGATTTGAGCGCGCAAAATTACGAGTCCCTTGATCGCACCTAACACTCATTATTGGAGAGGAGACCAGCACCAGCACGAGCACGAGCACGAGCCGAGCCCCTCCGACCAACCCTACCTCTCTCTCTCTCTCTCTCTCGCTCTGTCTTCCCAAATATCTCCTAAACATAAACGGCAGCTCCGAATACCCACTTTGAATCTGTTCCTGTATGCGCATGGCCATACCTACTCTTCACCCATGAAAGCCAAACTCTACAGCACTAACACTCCTACTAATAACGGTTACGCCAGCGAAGGCCCCACCTGCGACACCAACTCGCAATGCAGACGACGGCTCCGCTCCAAAACTCTGTCCCACTCTCGGCGGGACAGCTTCACTGCCGGTGTATTTTCCCGGTGGAACGTCAAGTACCTCCTGGTTTTGCCCTTACTGTACATTTTGGCGTTGATCATGTGCGTTGGTCAGTTCTCCGCGTTTCTTGCACAGACTACTTACCCTGTTGCTGTGTACAAGAGCCACCAGTTGTTTCAGAAACTTTGGCCTCATATTCAAGCTGATAATTCTACTGCTATTCAGGTTGTTGATTGTTGAGTCCTGTTTTGTGTTTTCTTTAACTTCTTCTGGATTTTGGTTTTTTATTTGATTGTTGCTAGAAGAAGACAAGCGACAAGAGAATCTCTCTCCTCTTTAATGGTAAAATAAATGGAAAAGACGACGCTACTTTCGTCTCTTATATCTCTTTTTCATCCTCAGTTCTTCAATTAAATTGTCCTTTCTGAGACGTAATGTGAAGTGCGCCTTCTACGTCTGATCATGGTGGATGAGATTAAGGTGGACATTTTAGATGGATTATAGGGTTATTTTTTAAAATGAACTAGATCATGAAGTGACTAATAAGAAGAGAGTTCTCATGTCTTGTGACAGCAATTCGAAGGACGCTAGATACTAAATCTGTGTACCTTTTACCTACTTAATTCTGATTCTCAGAGCATGATGGGCCATTTTCTTGGCGCAGTTATCCTCTGTGTGGCAATACAAAAGGAAGCTCAAAGTCCGGAGACCCTGTTCTAATTCAACTTATAAACCGAATTTCCCCATTGTAACAGGTGAAAGATTTTCCGATCTTGAATTTAGCGTGTTATAGTTCACGAATGTAGAATTCTCGTTTTGCGGGAAATGAGTTAACTCAAGTTGCATTTGTTCCAATAGTTAAAGAGAAAGATAATCCAAAGTTTTCCCATTTTATTGTAGAGCCTTCTGGCCCCATCGGCTACCTGCTTGTTGAGGCAAATGGTGGTCTAAATCAACAGCGTTCTGCGGTGAGTCCTCCACCATTTCTACTGGTCTGTTTGGTATACTCTTTCTTTCTTTCTTTTATTTACAATTTTTTAGAATATTAAGATGTGTCGGCTGTGCAGACCGCAATGCCTTGATATCCATTACGTGCTCATGCTTTGTTTCTGACACTTCCCTTGTGTGTATTAGATCTGTAATGCAGTTGCAGTGGCAGGACTTCTGAATACTGTTTTAGTTATCCCTTACTTCGACCTCAATAGTGTATGGATGGATCCAAGGTGAGCAGCTGACTTGCATCATTCATGTGTTTTAAATGTTAAGTTAAGGTGATAAGGTGTACTAAGTGAAAGGTTGTAAGTGCCTAAAGACAGTATCGTTGAGTGTGAAAAACCAGGTGTAATTCTTTTTTGAAATTATGAAATGCCCTTCTTTGCACAACTTCTGGCTTGGAATAAGACCACATTAGTTTAGATTCTGCAAGCATGCTGGGGGTGCTGCTATTTACTCTGTTATGTCTCTGTTTCCGATAATGCCAATATTCCTGGAATTACTATGCTTATGGTTATTAGAAGTTTAACCAGACTCCTATAATAGTGTTAGTTATATTATCCTGGACACTAGAGATGGCTCATTGAAGTTCGTATGGCTTGTGTAATCTGACTCCTGTTAACGAACCTGTAGTCATTTAACCGTACCAAATGCCTAGCATCATGCTTAAGTAACCATATAATAAGTACACATGAAGATGTCAGAACATATACTATGAATTCTTTGCTGCAACGAATTTTCTTTCCTGAAAAGTTATTGTATTGACCCTGAGTGTGTCATAAAGTGAAATCCACCTGCTTTATAGTGTGTTTGCAGATATATATGATGAAGATCATTTTATCAAAACTCTGGATGGTTATGTGAGAGTAGTGACAAAACTACCAGACGATTTGATGGAAAGGTATCAAAACAATATCACAAATATTCCAAACTTGCGTGTCCCAGCTTGGGCTTCAGCTAATTATTACTTGGGAGAAGTTTATCCTGTTCTACGGCAGCAAGGGTATGTTCTGAAGCATGTCCTCTTTCTTTCTTGTCTAATTGTATGACGTGAACGATAGTTTATCACAACTTGAAATAGGAAATTCTGAGAGCAAGCTGAGAGCCAAAGTAAAGATCCTATGATATAAGGATGGCCGATTTGAGCATTGCAACTTTGTTGCGCTTGTCATTTTTTCTGGCTTTTAAATATGTTAAATGATCCTATGATATAAGGATGGCCGATTTGAACATGGCAACTTTGTTGCGCTTGTCATTTTTTCTGGCTTTTAAATATGTTGAATCATACTTCCACATTGTTTATCTGGTGATTCATTTATCAGGGTTGTCCGCATAGCCCCATTTGCCAACCGATTGGCGATGAATGTCCCCTCACATATTCAGTTACTAAGATGCCTAGCAAATTACAAAGCTTTGAAGTTCTCTTCCTCAATATCTGACCTTGCACAAAAGATGGTTAATCGAATGATTGATAAAAGCTCACAGACTGGTGGAAAGTATGTGTCTGTTCACCTCCGATTTGAGGAGGTATGACTGTTCTATCTATTTGTGATTCACTAAGCATGCTTTCTATTCTTTTCATGTTGCTTATTGAAATAATACGATTTAAACTAATGATTGCTTAATATTTCTTGTCAAACTGTAGGACATGGTGGCCTTCTCATGCTGTGTGTATGATGGAGGAGATTCTGAGAAATTTGAAATGGATTCATTTCGAGAACGATGGTGGAAAAATAAATTTAAGAAGAAAGACCGTATCATTATCCCGGGTTATAATCGTATAAATGGTCAATGCCCTCTAACACCCTTGGAGGTACTTCGGATTTCTTTCCTTCTCTTGCCTTTTGGTGACTTGGCATATTAATATGAGCCTTTGATACAAACACTTTGTAAGCTTCTGCTTCCTGCTTTTCTATGCCTTCCTTGTCTCATGCATACTAATCTAAATCCACTAATAAATCAACAATAACATCTTCTTTTGCTTGATGTCTTTTCCTGTCAGCATAGGTTGGGATGATGCTTCGTGGTATGGGATTTGAGAGCAACACTTCAATTTATTTAGCTTCGGGTAAACTTTACCAAGCAGAAAGATATTTAGCCCCGATGCTGAAAATGTTTCCTTTGATCTACTCCAAGGAGTCTCTTGCAACTCCAGATGAGCTTGCCACCTTTAAGGTAAATACTTGTAACAGCCTCCTATAAATCATGGTCAAGGAAACATTCATAATCTGTGCCATTTATCATTCTTGCTTAGTGGGATATTTTTTAACTGAAGCTTGAGAATTTGGTTGCTCATCCAGGCATGCCTTAAGCTCTCTACCTTTGTACCTATTAGGGCCGTTAAGCTTTAATGTTTCCTTTTATCTCGTAACTTTCTTGACAAGAGTACTACTAAGGTTAACAAAGTGAATTACACAATCCCAGCAGATGAAAATGCATGTTAGATCAATATTTCTGTCTTTTTTTCAATCTAGTTAGATTCATGATTTTGTCTATACAATTTTGTTCAGTTTAACTTTTGTGTATCCAAGTGAATGAGTAGATCAGGCAGATTAAAGCGGGAGAATTTATATGACACAAGGTGCATCTATGAGTTCATATGCATGTGCATCGTTTATGCGATTTTACTTTAATCGTGATGTCTCTGTGTATATATGCCACCGAATTTCTCATGTCTTTTGATCCCTGTCACAGGGCTATTCTTCAAGGTTGGCAGCATTGGATTACACCGTTTGTTTGCTTAGCGAGGTTTTTGTAACAACTCAGGGCGGCAATTTCCCCCATTTTCTTATGGGCCATCGCAGATTCCTTTTTGATGGACATGCAAAGACCATTAGGCCTGATAAGCGCAAGCTTGTGGTTCTACTGCAGGACATGGGAATCAGGTATTGTCTACATTGCATTATATTTCTTTGTTGGTAATGCTTGATGCTTGTAGCAATATACCTGTGCAAACTTCAGTGTGAAGCCGTCATCCTGTCTTGATCAGTCCAAACTTGGCATGCACCGTGGAAGTAGTTAAAGCGTAATATGTGTCATGCGCGATGTTGATGAGTGAATTTTTATATTCTATTCTTTCAATATTCAATTTAGGGAAGTATATCTATTGTTTGGTATTAGTAAAGTAATAATAAGAGTTAATCCTACGAAGAATTGATAAACATTGAACTTAAATTTTTAATCATTTTCTAATTAGTAATGACGTGAAATTCTGTTGATTTAATTAAAGTTAAAACTAAATCCTCACTATTTTATGTCACTACAAGAATACTGAATAATAATAAAAAGAATATCAATTTTAAAAAATATTTAGTTAGGCTTTTCTTAATTACATCTTATATGTTTATTCAATTAAAGGAGTTCTTTTATTTAGACTTATTAAGTTTCTTAGTGTAATAATTTGATACCTCTCACCTATTTTTAAGTAGATTAACCAATATCTCTATCTTATTATCTTTTTTCATATTGTCCTAAATTCTTTGAAGCTCCACCAAGGTTATTATAATATTGAAAGAGTCATGTGGGTTTATCTTTTAATTCCTATTCAATTTTTAATATTTGTGCTGAAGACAATACACGTAAGTACTCTCGACTATATCTATTTGTAGATAAAGTTAGACTAATTTCTCGCTTGTATATGGTTAGTATTAATAGCAATACATATGAATAGAAACCTTTATTTAAAATTGAATAAAATAACATACGATTATTCGTTAAGATATAGAAGTATTTACTATTGAGTCACATATCATCCTTACAAATGCGAAAACAATAGTTAAAATGAAGGCAGTATTCCTTGATGTAATATAAAATTCTAAGGTATCCTTTGTTGAAGATCGCTTCTATAGAATGATTTTTGATCTCTCTGTTGAAATGACTTTCGAATGTGTTCTTTAAGTGGGCAATTAACCCTAATTGAAAACTCTAATTTTCATCGTCTTATATAATTTTTGTCCATCATATATACGGTTTTGGATATGATCGTGGTCTAGATTGTGTATCTTTTTGCCAAAATTTTGGATTGGAATACAGGTTTGACGCGCTCGTATTTTAGGTTGTATATTACCTTCAGCCTTATTCGAGAAGAACTTGGGCTAATACACGACCGTATATTACTAAATTGTATTCAGTCATAAATAGTGTTTTCTTCATATTTTGACTCGTAAACCCCTATATTTTCTTAGTTGTCGTTTCTCAAATAACGCTTCCTCAATTATTTAAAATATGATAACCAATTATGTTAAAATAATTTAGATAAAAGATATAACAACATACTATAAAAAGATATATGCATATTTTATATACATCAAACGTCAGAACATGTATAGTCCTTTGGGAGTCCTGCTGGATGTAAAATTGGCCTACTTGGTCATAATAGCAATATTCTGGAATTAGAAAATAGGAGTATGCATATGCAGATTGTTTACTCGTTCGGCATTTTATGTGACAATTGGATTTGGATTGATTTTGAGGTATGGACCTATGGTTGTTGTTAAATCTAGAGATTCAAGAGATTTGTATTACAAGGTAATGTGGAACCCAGGATTTTGACAACAATGTACAGATTTGATAATGCAGTTTCTACTAACTGGTTTGACAGCTGGACGGCTTTCAAAGGTCAAATGGAAGCAATGCTGACTGAAAGTGATCGCAAAGGAATGATGGTACCCAGAGTGAAAAAGATCAACAGAAAAACTTCCATCTATATGTATCCTTTGCCAGAATGCGGGTGTCTCCAATACCATAACTCAACACTTGGATCAGGCCATCCAGTTAACTTTCATGATGCCCTGATCGAGTCCAGTAGATGACATAGTTTATTATCATTAATCTTGTACATTCAGCAGCAATACCCACCAAGCATACTGCAGCCTAGGCTATTCTCTTGAACGCTAGCTTTCTGCCGTCCATTGCCAATGTTCTGCTGTGCAAAGAGAAGCAGATGGTCATTGCAGTTGTTACACTTACAGGTGTGTGGTGGAATTCCAATTTTGAGTATCCGAGGAGTTCTCCATTATAATCATGCGTTTTGCATGAAAACATGGAAGCTCTCCTCCACATCAATTTTGTTTTGTTGTCTAGTTTTCAAGCCTTGGTTTCTAATAGTTCTCTGACATGCGCTGTGTTGGATTTTCAAGCTTTCGACTATTGAGGTCTGAGATTTAAGTGTGCCATAGTTTTACATCAAGACTGTAGATATGCAAATAGATTTTTTCACTCTACTTTCCTGTAAGAGCAAGCGTAGCAGATACTTTTGCCTTCATATACGCTTAGACTGCTTCCGCATGTTTTAACTGCTTCATTCGGCATGATTATTGTTTTCTGAGACACCCACTGGTTATTGTTTTGTGACAACTGACCCAATGGATTGATTGCTCGGATGACCAACCGATCTTGCCGAACAAAAACTTGAACCCAAAGCAAGCGGATGTCAGTAATAATTTGATTCATTTCAAATTCCATTTTATAAAAGACTAGTTCACATCCAAGACGGTGATAGATACGCAGATAGACACTATTTTCATAATTCTTATATCGTGATTAAAAACGACATGTCTAAATGGTCTGTCCAACCTCGGCGATGGAGTCGGACAAATATATTCAACAATATTAAGTTACAGGGCAAGCGTCAATCGTGACGTCTTGTGGGTTTCCTGCTTATCCCGCCATTATAGGGAACTCCATTAAGTAGTCAACTTTCACAAATAACGATAATGGATTTGAAGTGCATCGTGGCAGCTTTGCGTCATTGTGGGCGATTTCACGCTATCAAACAGGGAAATGCATTTCATTCTCATTTGATCAAAACTGGGTTTTCTCATAACGTTTATGCGGCGAACAACTTAGTATCAATGTATACGGACTCCACTTTTTTGGACGAAGGACGTAAACTGTTTGATGAAATGCCTGATAGAAACATTGTTACTTGGACGACGATGGTCTCTGCATACACCAATAGCGGTCAACCTCAAGAAGCTATAAAGTTGTACACCCAGATGTTGGATTCCAAAGCAGAGGTGCCCAATGGTTTTATGTATTCCGTGGTTTTAAAAGCTTGTAGTCTTGTGGGAAATATCGAACTAGGTAGGCTGATTCATGGAAGAATTGCTGGAGAGAAATTAGATAATGATATTGTTTTGATGAATACCCTTTTGGATATGTATGTTAAATGTCGGAGTTTGAATGATGCAAGAGAAGTTTTTGATGAAATCATTTCTACCGCAAATTCTACATCATGGAACATTATTATTTCGGGGCATTGTAAAGAAAGGTTGATGAAGGAGGCAGTCGATTTGTTTCATCGAATGCCGGAGCCTAATAGTGCTTCTTGGAACAGTATCATTGGTGGTTTTGCAGATAATGGGAACGTGCGTGCATTGGAGTTTGTGTATAAAATGCACCATAAAGGCTTTAAGCTTGATGAGTTCACATTTCCTTGTGCTCTTAAGACGTGTAGTTATGTTGGTTTCTTGGATATGGGGAAACAAATTCACTGTTACGTTTTGAAGCTAGGTTTTGAGTCTAGCTGCTTTACATTGTCAGCACTTGTGGATATGTATTCAAATTGCAATGCATTGAATGCAGCATTGAAGTTGTTTCATCAAAACTCTGGTTCCAGCACTTCATTTTGTGATAACTTGGCACTTTGGAATTCTCTGCTTTCTGGGTATGTTGTTAATGAAAAAAATATAACTGCTATAGCTATGCTTTTGCGAATATATCGTTCTGGTTCATGTATGGATTCTTACACACTGAGTAGTGCTTTGAAGGTCTGCATCAACTTGCTCAATTTGAGATTGGGGATTCAAGTTCATGGTTTGGTTGTTTGTAGTGGGTATGAATTAGATTGTGTTGTCGGAAGCATTCTTATAGACCTCTATGCAAAAGGGCGGAAGATTAGGGATGCTTTTCTACTCTTTAACAGGATTCCTAAAAAAGATACTGTTGCTTGGTCTGGTTTACTCATGGGATGCTCCAAGGTTGAACTAAACTCTCTATCTTTTTCATTGTTCAGGGATATGATTAATCTGGACCTTGAAGTGGATCAATATGTTGTTTCCAGTGTTCTCAAAGTTTGTTCAAGTTTAGCATGTCTTCAACGTGGCAAACAGGTTCATGCCTTTTGTATAAAGAGTGGATATGAGGCAGAGAGAGTTACACTCACTGCTCTTATTGATATGTATTCTAAAAGTGGTGAAATTGACGCTGGTTTAGCTTTGTTTGATACCGTTTATGAGAAGGATGTTGTGTGTTGGACAGGGATTATTGTAGGATGTGGACAGAATGGAAGGGCAACAGAAGCAGTTGAACTTTTTGAAGAGATGGTCCAAAAAGGGTTAAAACCAAATGAAGTTACCTTTCTAGGTGTACTTAGTGCCTGCAGACATGCTGGTTTGATTGAAGAGGGATGGTCCATCTTTAAGTCCATGAAACTTCATGGCCTTCAACCTCATCTAGAACATTATTATTGTGTGGTTGATCTTCTTGGTCAAGCTGGGCATTTCAATGAGGTAGAGGACTTAATTGTTCAGATGCCATTCAAGCCTGACAGAACCATATGGAGCTCCTTGCTTGGCGCCTGTGTAACTCACAGGAATTCTAAGCTTGTTGGTGCAGTTGCTGACCACCTTCTTGCTACCTCACCAAATGACCCTTCAGTTTATGTTATGCTTTCAAATGCTTATGCCACTCTGGAAATGTGGGATAGTCTCAGGACAGTAAGGGAGGCTAGTAAAACACTGGGCATCAAAGAAGCTGGAGTTAGTCGGGTTGACATTTCATTTTAACTTTTCATGCATTAGTACATTGCACGTCTGCAATGATCGTTAAATCAGGCAGTCAAAATATTAAGATTATTGGTCATTGTTTGCCCGAGCTATGGACATAAGACGACACCCTGTAAATATGTTGAGGAAACCTGAAATGCCGAAAATAACTGCAAATACTGATACAAGCAATCGAACTCAATAATAAGGTAGTGACAAAGCTTTGAAGCATGTTATCATAATCATTCTTCACATGTTCTTATGTTTGATGTGATTTGAGGATAGGAACAATTATACATTTGTCTACTCCAGTTTCAGGAAACATTCTCGCAGCAAGTACCCTGACGAGACATATTTTTGCATATGAGCGAGCTTTCAGCATTTGGCTCTAGGATTTTCCTGGTACGGACACACAAGATTTTAACTGCTCAACCTCTGTATTACATTTTTGAACTGATTTTGTGTTAAAAATAATATTATTACTTTTTGGTTTTCATAAGGAATCAGTGGGAGGGAAGAAAGTTTACTTTCAGTGCACAGAAAGAGAAGAAAGAAAAGCACCTACAGGTCTGGTCCTCCTGCAATGTTTGAGATTCCTCTGCCCCTGTTGTTCATCTCTTAAGATGTTTCACAGTTTCTGTACTATATAGAATAGTCATATATATGCTGGTTAGTTCGCTTAACAATTAAATACATCTTCGATGTTAGATTGGATACTGCTATTTCAGACATGCTTATTTCTTTTTCTTTTAAATTCTAAAAGTTCAGGATTCTTGTCTCCCAATTGTTGATTACAAGCTTTTAAATTCCAAAAGTGCAGATTTGTCATCACCCCGATACCTCATTTATTTCCCATTCCCTCTCACTAAGCTGGACACGATGCATAAAGTTCATTTTACCATGCTGGTAAGTTGATACTGAAGCTTTACATGTATGCGTATGTATCTTTCCGTTGCATGCATTTGTTTTTTATTGTAGATGATTATTTCCTTAATGAAATTGGTCAACAAAAGTGAGATACAATAGTCTCGATGAGATATATGATATAGCAAGCCAGTTGAAACTTATTAAATTTTATGGGGTTATGCATCCATCCTCTAGCCTCAGCCTAGTGCAGCAGACAAGCATTACTCTGAATCGGTTGAGAAGTGCTACCGTACCGTCTTTACCTTAACATCAAGGATTACGAATATTTTAGCTAGTGAAGGAAAACCTGACGTTTCATACTATTGTGGTATTTATTATGATCACGTACCCATCCAACAACGTCTCTATTTGATAGCATGGCTTAAGGTCCGCTCACAACTCAACAGACGATGACGTTCGATCTTTTAATGGTCATCATTCACAAAAATCTGAGTTCGTCAAACTGTAAATAACAGGCCACTTCTTGAGGTTGCATACTCATTCCTTATTGTGGACTTAGAAAAAGCTTCAAGGGTGAAAGAAAGGATAAGGTGGTCCAAAAGTGGTTACCCTGTTCCACCCATTTGATGATGATGCAACAAAACAACCAAAAAATGCTAACGTGAGGAGGTTCCATCTTTTTACCAGCTCAGTTGTCACTGTTAATGCAGATGGATACCTTGCTTTTGAAAATCCTCATTCCCTGTTGGTACATGGTTATTGGCTTGTCTTTGTACAGTTTCTCGCGTTAAGTTGCTTTCATCTGCTTCTAATGCTTGCCATCATTTTTCTTTTCCTTTTAGACAAGTGCAATAGTTTGTGTTTAGTTACCATTTATTATTTGGTGTCACCTGCATCTGAAAAAGAGCATGTAAAGAGAGATTTTTAACTGCCAAAAAATACATTGCAGATTCATCTTAAAGTGACGCATTGGGGTGATGTTGAGAAATCGAGACAGGATTCTGTCTCACATGTAGCAGATAGCAATGAAACTTTTTTGTTTGATTTTTTGAAACTTAAATTTTATAAAATGATTAACACGTAAATCACAATAAAGTATGAATTGTAATTTGTATCTTATTATGATATTGGATCCTTTTCTTTATCCTTTTCTTTAAATTGTTTCTAAAATTGACCCATCTCAACTACTATAATAGTACAAGTGTTTGGTCTCTAATAGTATCTATATAACGTATTAAGAGAATTCTGCAACAATTATAGATAGAGTTAGGCAAGAAATGCTAACATCATTAGTTCTTTAAGTCTATTTATAATAGGTTTTGAACATTTTAAAATTTAATTATAATTTCAATTAAATTTTAATTTTAATTAAAATCAATTTTAATTAAATACTAATTATGTCTAAACAAGATTCAATATCTTATATTAATCCTTATTTTTAAATATTTCATATTTAATTATAAAGTTTCTTAAACTTTACAATCAAGTCTGATTTGATTAAAAACATATTTTCTCTCTTTAACTCATTCTTTGTACATGATCTATTAGGTTTCTAAATATGTTTATAATAGATATAAGTTATAATTCTAAATCATATTTAGGATTAGATAAATCATATTTCTTTAATTTGTTTTTAATTCTCTAATTAAATGATTTATATTCATAGATTGTGATTGACGTTTAGCAATAAATCATAACCATCCAAATATTTAGAAATGTCAAAGTAATTTTAACTAACCTTTTCGTACGTGATTTTTTTCATATAAGTTAATATTTTTATCAAACAATATTTCGATTAGAAATAGAGTATGAAATTCATGTATACTCTTTTTAAGTCTACTCATGTTAGTTCTCCACCATTAATAATTGATTCAATTAATAAAAATTTTAAATTATTTTACAAAATGTCAAATTAATTTGACCAAAGATTTTCTGAATCAATATTAATTAAGAACAATTAAACATTTTTTCTAATCACTTTAAGGTGATAAATCCTTTGTTAATTACTTAATTACCTCTATGTAATTCATGTTATATTTAATAACTATTGTCTTGGCTATTCTTGACTAGAATAGGTCATATGTAGTATCAAAATATAGTCATCCTTATATAAGATAACTTTAGAGATCTCAAGTCAAAAGATCAGTAGAATTATAACAACGAGAATTTCATAGACATACAAGTAATGTCCAAATGTAATTCTCATATGGGGTTAGTTTAGTAAACTTGCTCTTTAATAAGTACCCATATATTTGTTTAAATATCTTCATACTTTAGTTTATGAGATTGACTACTTCATTCATAAGGAAAATCATAATATGTCATAATTTTTTTACGCTACATTAATGTACATTCTTAACAACACAATGACTATGAACTATTTAGAGATAATATATAAATGCAATATTAATATGATAATTTGGATCTCATCATAATTTCATTTATAATGTATACTTACCCATGAAATTTAGCATATATATTTAAATAAGTAAAAGATAAAGAATGTCTTCAAATAAATATTCCATTAAACTAAAACCAACTGGTTGGTTGTAGGACATAAACCAATAATCTCTCATTTGCATTAAGCCAATTGTTTATGTATCTTATACCTTATCACTATATGATGATCATGTTATTGTTGAAATAGTAGTTTAGTGAGAGAATTCTACAAGATTTTCTATAATCAACATTTGCTTAAATCATACAACATTCATCTTAATTATCATTATAATTAAGAGAAACTGCCTAAATATATAATTAGATCTTTGATGAGATTTTAGCTCCTTTGCATGTCTAAAGGCTTTAACGTTCTATAATTTATTAAAGTCTGAACAATGTAAGGAACTCTATTAAGTTCATTAAATAATTTCTTGATCTAATTAACAATTTTCACTAAATGAAAAATATATTATGACTTAATTAACAACCATTGTGTATTGGAACCTTTCAATCTCAAAATAATATTATTTTAAGCCAAATTACCTTAATGAAGATTTTCTTCTAAAATTAACATCCTTATAACCTTGAACTTAAATATCAGCTCATATATAGAATAATAGATATCTTTGATACTTCATAAGTGTGGGATATCTCAAATAATAAACATCTTTTGTACATTATTTATGTACTTGGATTATAATAGGTAAACAACTTCCATATCTATCTCTATAGATCTAATTCCTATAATTAAGTGGTTATCTTTTCATATCCAACAAGAGTTGTTCTTGGACAATTATATTTTCAACAATTAAAAATATGAATTGTTGTTCTTTATTTGTCTATATATACTCCTACTAAAGAGGAAAACTATACTCTCACTAACCTTGTTGTAGACATGAATTTATAATGTTTTCCAAAATAAACTCTTTGAATTTATCATGAAAGTGAATATTTCAACATCTCGTAGCCTTTCAATTATATATCAAATGTATCAATAAAGGTACTAGTTCCAACTGAATGCATTGTTATTAGATTTGAACTTTTCAAATTTCATCTTACTCATACTACTTATCTTAAGAACTATTATCCTATAAGTATACATTGAAACAAACAATTTGCTCAGTCAGTTTGTAAGATTATATATAACTTTTTGGTTATCTTATAGTCTTTTATTATTCAATTTAGTTCTATAATTAATGGATAAAGTACGAGTCATTAACTTTGATTCTTTCAAAGTCTTACCATTTCATATCTAACATGACATCTTGTTAATTGATTTAATTAGAATTTTTGAAAGCAAGTTGTAGTACTAGGCATAACTATAGAAGAAATAAATATTGTATCATACAATATCTCATATTATATATTTTTCTCCTTACATAAACCCATACTCTTATGAAATTTTGTTGTGAAGGAATTCACTACAGAATCTCATTCCCTATAGATAACAAAAAAATTTAAATATCACCACATCGATCTCATTGAAGTTCTTCAACATTCATTACTTAGTTTCTACTTAAATTTAGCAATTTGAATTTTTCAAAATTTTAAATCAAAATTTCATTTAATATATAAGATTATATAATATAAAATCATTAATACTTCTAAAGAAATATAAGAATCATCCTTTTATGAATTGTTATTCCTGATAAGATCTCATCTTGCTATATTATTTGATATTATCTCCTTTGTTTTGGATTTATTTTGATGCTTAAATATGAAAATTAATATTTATTTTGTTTTAGAAGATGAAAAGTAGAGATTGCATCAAATTAGGACTCTATTGATAATAATCACAAATTTAGGATAAAGTGAAGAGATTGATGCAGTGGATAATGTTGTTCACTTGAAAAGTTGGAGTTTAACTGGGAAACTTCTTCTTATCCTTATCATGTAGGAATTTGAATTTGTTTTAGATAGATATCTTTTTAAGTTAGAGTTAGATTAGGATTAGATTAGAAAACCTTTTAAAAAGAGACGTTCCTTACAACAAAAAAAATGTTCTCTCCTTTTACGTTTTAGCAATTCTTAGCCTTTCTTCTATTTTTGTTATTAGAGTAAAAAGTAATGTGTGGCTAAACTCAATCGTTCTGATTCAAGAGGATTCAATACTCTAATTGTAACATTGTGAGGTTTTGTATTCTAAACCTTTTATTCACATTTTAATTCAAGTATTTCTTATTTTAAGTTCTCATATTTCATGAGTAATTAATATTTTATTAATATGATAATTTAATTTAATATTTGATTACTCTATCGCTATCCATAAATTCAGTGATCCGTAATTATCATAAAGGAATGGTACAAGTAGCAAATATGTTATTTATGAATTTTCATATTTAATTTATGATAAACAAGAAAACTCAATTGAATAATTATAGCTATCTCGATTATTTAATTTAGGGTTTAGTCTTTCTCACGAACCTTATTACTATCATTTATTTGGTATGGAATGCTATCACACCCAGTCAATAGATAGTAAGTTTTGGTTTGGATGATGAGTTTGAATCAATTAATTTAGAAAATTTTGAAACTTAGCCATAATACATTTCGAACTAACTGCTTGAATCGTGAAAATATTCTTTTTAGATTAATGATTAATGTTACAATTAGACGATATCTTTCCCTTGAATTTCTCACTTTGTCGGACCCCGTTTCCGGAGCCCAATGTTCTGGGGCATGAGCCTTGCTGAAACCTTAAGGGGTCAGTTCTGACATTTCGTACTGATAGCGAGCACATACTATAAATCCTCAAACCCCAAAATCTTGCCTCTAGGATAACCCTAAGAAACAACTCTCTCAGCACATGTCCGTTAAACGGACATGAATCGAGCTTGAAGGTCATTTTGACCCGAGAGTGTCCGTTAAACGGACATGCGTGTCCGTTTAACGGACAAACACTGGACAAATGGTCC
>JAOTBA010000006.1:9806479-9816566 GCA_025629845.1 Erythroxylum squamatum | reverse complement strand
TTACTCCTCATTCTCAACTCCATTTCAAATCAATATCATCCATAAAGAAATTATAGTCCATGATTAATCATGAACACCAATAACAGAACATACACATGTGTATATATTCTTAATCAACTTACTACACCAATTCAACTTCATTTTTTTGCTTTCATTTTACTTCTAACTTTCACCTTAATTATTCTCATTTCGAAGTCTCTTATCCACTAAAAGCACCAAAGCAAAATATGAACCTATCCACATTTCTTATCTATTAGTTCTAGTCTTCTAAGAAAAGTTTGGGATCCAACAAAACGAGAGTGAGACTGATTCTTCTAGAGAAAACGAGAGAGACGATAATGAGGTTGGCCAAAAATTAAGGGCAAAATTGGCATTATAGGAAAGGTAAGTAGTTGATTGCCCTAAACCGCTGCTTACAAGCAGCAACAACCAAACAAAATAAATCATCAAACAGCTGATTTTGGTTAATCAGCTAAAAATTAGCTAATCATCTATCAACTAAACAAGGCCAATAAGTCATTTTCAAAATGTTTGCTGTGATTAGAAAATTATTTTTAAAAATTAATACTTGGGAGATGCTCGGAAGCGTTCAATAAGTTTGCGGAATAATGGTTTGTAGTATGAACTGTTAACAGGACGTCCTGCTTGACAATCAAGAATGAGCATGTAACTCTAATTTTTAGGTATTTAGATTTAGTTATTATTAAAAAATAAAATAAGGAATGAAAAAATTTGAATCAATCTTAGACTTTTATTTCTAACGGAAGTGTGATCATAAGATGGAATCAAATATTGAGAATAAAATATAAGAGATATTATTAGAATATTATTAAGTTATTATCAAAATATTATCAAGACATTGATTCTTATCTGAATATTATCATCAAAATTACATATTATGATATTTTATATCAATTTCTTTAACAATTAGTTTCTTCTGTTTCATCGATACTTTTATTCTTATCGTAAAAATCATTAATAATTATTTAAAATTTAATAATTTTATAAATATATGAAATTTTAATTAATTACTTATACAATATTAAATATTTTAATTATTTATTTACAAATAAATCATATAATAGCTAAATATGAGTATAAAATTTCTCATTATTATTTTTAAAATTTAAATAAAAGAATAACTATTAACTTTATTTAATACCATACCAAACATGCATAATCAGTATTTTCATATCTATTCTGATTCTCACTTTCCATTTGCATTCCTATTTTTTATTCCGATTCATTTATTACTGGTTACTAAGCGAGACATATAAGTTTATTTCATATTGATGCATAGTGGTTACTAGTTGATACATATAACATTGATCATTTTGAGTTTCTAGGTCAGTTAGTCACTTACCAAGTTTGTTACCTTGTCGGTTATCAGTTTTTCCTTTCTTATTAAGACATATTTTAATCACACTTAAAACTCGCATCTTTCCTATGTTATGTTGATGTAACCTCTTCCTAAATGAATTTTTAAGTTACATTCTATTCTCTCTTCCTTTTAATCCATATTATTATGATAGTCCTTAAAAAACTTTTTTTTCTTTTTCTTCCAACCTTACCACTAATTGAATATTGTGTCTCTCAAATATCACTTAATCTCATCCTTTTATAAAGTTTTTGAATAATTAATTTTTCTTTTTTCTTATCTAAGATTCCATTTAGATTTGCCCATAGACAAGGAGGCTAACTTTCCCCCACACTCCAAAAGTTTACTATATCCTATTTTCAACACTAACACGTTGTATCATCTTATTCTTCTTCCTTATCTCCCTCCTCTCTGTTGAACTTTCTTTAGAATGTTCATAAATTCTTCAAACACCTTTATCCCCTTGATAACATTTTTCTCTCTCTCTCTCAACTCTCCACTTTTATCAATATGAATTGTTATAGATGCGTTGCATCTTTATAATTTGATACAAAATTTTCCAAGATTAGGCTTTATATCTTACCTTTGGTTCATTAATTTTTAATTAAATTAAAATTGATGAAGCCTACAGAGAAGTACCAAGTTAAAACACATTACAAGAAGTATTAAGTAACCATAAGTAGAAACTAATCGGTGCCAGAGACCATGAATTAATTATGATGCCAATGTTATAACTTAAGATAAAAGAGACATTACAAGGTTTTTATAGTTTACAATCAACTACTAAATCTAACGGCAAGCTATCAATCGTCAAGTTAGCTGTATCATAATGACCCTGGCAAATAAAATACTTCTAGACCTTTAATTAAGTGTATTAGGTTTTAGCTTGGTATTATATCAATCTCTAAGCCTGAGCTATACGTTAGCTAAAGTTAATCGCATTGAGCTTCAATATCATTACATTATATATCCATGTCATATTATTACTCTAAAATATGTGTTACTCTAGCTTGGTACTTCTAAAACACCTTGTGATTTCTTTTAATCCAAATCACATAAATCAAGTAACTAAAGGCCATTCAAAATAAAATGACATCAAGAATATATGTTCCTCTAGTTCGATACCTTTATCCACTCTGTGATTTCTCCCAATCTAGATCGTATAGATTAAGCAATAAAAGGTCATTCTAAATAAAATGAGATCCCTTTTTCATAAGTTCTATTTCTTGCATAACCATTCCATAGTACCATTCCAATAAACTTGGTTATGATTTAAGTTAAAGAGGCCAAGTAGCTTATTTTGTTCAGGTGGAACGAAAATTTCCAAGCAAGATCAATTAATGAATGCTTTAGAGTTATTTTTAATTCAAATCCATTTATCATTTTAATCCTAGTTTGGACTAGATTTAGAAGCCTCTCTTTTATTTCAAAGAATCTCATACTAGTATGGATTGGCCAATTCTAGTTAGCTCCATCAACAACTACCTTCACCTTTAATGAACCGAGGAAGGAAGCGCTCAAGATGTTGTACTTAGGCAACAAGAAGAGGAAGAAAAATCATGCCAATGAGTAAACCAAAACCATGCATCATTTTTGTTCCTTATAATGCACTTGAAATCTTTGCAGACCTAATTCATAAGCTCTAACCTTTTCTTGAGAGTCTAAGAAGTATCGGTTTTAGGCTAGACATTACACAAGCTAGCTCCTTTTATATAACAGGTATGAATTCATTTAACCTAAATTGAATCCTTATTAACTAGAATTTTCCATAGTATCTTCACCAATATGACTTTGTTTATAACTCTTACTAATTTAATCCCTAAACTGCCTTAGGTTTTAGGTTATATGTATTAGACTAGTTGACTTTGGCTCCTAAAGATTTTCTTTCTTTCTCTAAATAAAGGAAGTTTCTCAATAATCTTTCAATTGTCTTTAGGACGTCAATAGGTAGATGAAAATGAGAAATCCAATATATATGGAGATGGTTGAGAGTGGAATTGATGAGCTAACGACTTCCTCTAAAGACCTGCTTTTATAGAGAGAGAGCTTCATTACATAAGTTTCCCATCCTTTTATACATAAATTTAATTAATGGGATACAATCCTTATAAGAAAGTATATTGGTAATTATGAGAAATCCTAAATATTTGAAATGTGGATGCTCTTGATTGAAACTAGTAGTAGAGCTAATAAGCTTACCCAAACTCTCACATCCATTGGAAAGAAAGCTGCTATTATCAGGATTGATATTTAATCTTGACATTCTTTTGAATACTTGTGGTGATCAATGAAGCACATTACTGAACTTAAGCTTGGCTCCACATAATGAGTAATAGGTCATTAACAACAAAAAGACTTGTGATTTGAAGTTTTCCATATTTATAGTGAATCTTAAATTTGGTTTCCTCTAATCTCGTTAGAACTATTAGTCTTGTAAGCACCTCTATACATATAATGAATAAATATGGGGATAACGTATCCTTTTGCCTTAAATGTTTAGCTACTTTGAAGAAGAGTGTAGATTCTCTATTAATAAAAATGGAATAAGACAAAGTAGTAATAAATTGAGAAATCCAAGTGACAAACTTTGTTAGGAAACCCTAAAGCTCCATAATTAAGATTAAGAATCCCCAGCTAATATAGTCAAACATCTTATTAAAATTAACCTTGAGTATATAACTTTTTATTTCAAGACCTTTATGGTAATTCTTTAAGAGCTTTTCAGCTATTAGAACATTACCCCCCTATTGATCACCATAGGATGAATACAACTTGGCATCATACCAAAAAGGACATGCTTAAGTCTTGATGCAAGAAGCTTGGAAGAAGAAGTGATTAATAGATTCAAGTAGTGATATGTAGAGTTGGTATGTAAGATATGCCTATCCTTTGATTATATTTCTTATTTTAATCTATGCTTAGTTGCTAACCAAAAAATAAATAAGGTCTTTAGAATGAAGTACTTATACAAAACTAGTTCAGACTAATTTGTCCTAATATAAGGTCTCCTGAATATATCTAAGCATGATTTGTTAGTGAATCTCTTAGATTTATCTTTCTTCCAGATTATGGAATATGTGGTTAAAGGATCAAGTTTATAATTTAACAAGCTAGCATCAAGCTAACATAATCCTCTCCTTTGGTAACTTCATTCCCCTCTTTCAGTAATTTCTTTCACTATGACATTCTTGTATCAAGATCCATTTAAATCTTATATAAAGAGGAACTAGATTGCACCTTGTTATCAAACCAAAACTAGGTATCTGAACCATTTCTTGTTAAGCATTTGAATTCTTGAAACAACAGATTCCTTAAATTTAGAATTTAATCTAAAATTCACAAATGTTTCTTACTAGGTTTCATAACCCCAAATCCCCTACTATCTAATTAATAAACATGTACCATCTAACCCAAATTCCCTCTTTGTCATTAAATAATCTCTATATTCTTTTAGTGATTAGCATTTGATTTCCCAATCCTCCTTCCAACTTAGGACAACAAATATCAGCACATTTCACTTTGGTAGATGAGGAATTCCCAATATCTCATGATTATAAAATATTTTTTAAAATCTTTTCCACATCTTTGATAATGCGCTTGGCAAGAACTATATGAAAACTCCAACATATAAATAGATTGTTCAAAACATAAAGAATATGTTAGAGCCTTCCTGTTTCATATAAATATTTGTTTTAATAACAATTGATCCTCTTTTTGATTGAATCAAGTAGAGGTAAATAATCTATAAAAGATGAATTTTTTGTAGTGCTTACAACACCTAAATATTTAAAGGAAGTTTGTTGAAAAGGGAGCTCCTTGAGATATTGTAGAGAGATTAAACTTTCTGAACTTTAGCTAACATATAAAGCATGTTTTTATTAAAGTTTATAGAGAGTCATAAAAGCTTAGGAAAGTAGCTAAGGGAATTCATAAAGTTTTCAAGGAAGTGAGTGTCACCTCCATAAAATAAGAGTAGATGATCTGCAAAGGCCAAGTTGAATATTTTAAGTGATTTAAATTTATAATGAATCCTAAACGTTCCACTCATCTCTATAATATGATTAATGAGCTTAGTGATAACTTTAATTACAAGAGTGAAAAGTTAAAGGGATAAGGGTCCCTTTACTTAAGACCCTTGGCTCCTTAAAAGAGCTTAGTTGGCTCCCATTTCACTAGGCCACTAAATGAAGTTAAGGTAATACAAGCTAGTATCCAATCAAAGAATAAACTGGGGAACCAAAAAGTAAAGAGCAAATTTTATTAAGTTCTAATTTAAAAAGTTAAAGGCCTTGTTAAAGTCAATCTTAAGAGTGCAACTTTTGATCGAAGTTTTGATGTGGTAATACTTAAAAAATTCTTCAATAAGAAGAATATCATTACCAATATATATATCTTGAATGAAAGCAAATTGGCAAGGATTAATGAGAAGCTTTAGGGCATTCTTCAATCAATCATTTTAGAAATCACCCTTTAAGCAATCATTTTAGAAATCACCTTTTAAACTATATTACAATAGGAGATGGGTTTATAGTCATGCAAGAAAGCAGATTTTTCCTTTTTAGGAACAAAAGAAATGTAGGTCTTATTGAGTTCCTTAAGCATACTAGAAAAGTTGAGTTTGAATATGAAGACCCTTATTAATAGAGTTAAGCTTGAATCTATAATATTCATGTTCAAACGCATAACCTCATTTAAACATGAGTACACCAACTTAATTGCAGGTTATCTCTGTTTTAACTACTTATGCTTTTGCTTCTGTAGTGTCTACAACTCTAAATAAAGGGAAGCTATTTAAACCTTTGAGAGTCTGTCTCATATTTGTCAACAAAGAAACAATTGTTCACTTTAATAGATTCACACTTAAAACATTTGCACTATGAGAAGTTAGAAACTCGATCTTTCTGACACAAATAGGGATTGTAGAAGAAGGGAGTTCTCATTTGATTAATTCCATAGGTCAAGCTAATGGTGCCAGCTGAGTACAGGTTTTCATAAGTTCTCTAAGGGAAACTTTGTGATTGTCTACATCCGGTACCTCGCCATTATAAATCTCACATTCCACGAATAAATCCAGGGATCCTTTTTATTCTTTAATCATGATTTGTGTTACATTAATTGGAGCTGCATGAACTTGCGAGGAAGAAGAAGGAGACGACGTCATAAACAAGGAGTATGAATAAATGAAACGCAGCGTTAGAATTAGATGAAGCATGTCTAATTCACGTGATACTATCTAGCACATTCTAAGTACAACAGAATATATATATCGGTTGTAACGGAATGTAAGGGCAGACAGTTAGTGAATGAATTTTGAATTCTCTCTCTTTCTCTCTCTCTCTGTTGTCCTCCCTTCGATTCTGTGTGATTATGTGTGGTTGTCTGTATAACATATCTGGAAGGAGAGTATGGGACGTGAGCGTTCGACATCACTAAGTGCAAAAAAATCTTAACATCTAGTATCAGAGCCTACGTTCCTTGGAAAAGAATGGACAAAAGCACGTGAGGAGCTGAGGTACGTCATCTGGAAGAAAGCCTTAGAAGCATGTTAGAAGCTCAATCAAGGCACGAGTAAGAAATCAGCAATATTAAGTCAATGTTTCAGCAACTCATGCAGAAAATGGACAAGGAGGAGACGGAATCATCGGTGAAAGGTTCGGGAGATGGAGGACGTGGTGTAGGAGTAATTAAGACCAACAAAACCGAATTTCCAACGTTCGATGGCACAGGAGTAAGGAGTTGGAGCTATAAGTGTGAGCAGTTCTTTACTATGGATCAAACAACAGACGAGATGAAGATAAGGCTTGCTTTGATCCACATGGAAGGGGACGCACTCGAATGGTACCAACTTACGATTCGAAATCGAAAGGAGATACATGGGATGAAATGGGACGAGTTCGTGACACTCCTAAGACAACGGTTCGATGAAAATATTTTCGAAGACCCCATAGGAGATTTAAAGGAGTTGAGATAGGAGGGTTTGGTACTAGAGTACTGCGCATTGTTTGAAAAGTACTCTAATAAACTCACTCTACCCTTAGAATATCTGGTAGGGTTCATCTTAAAGGGGCTTAAGCCAGAGCTGGGGTTGACTGTGAAGATGATGGATCTACAGACTCTGCACCAAGCTTATACATGGGCACGAAAACAGGAGGCGATTGTTGCTGCCAGTGTCCCCATTTACTTTGGTAAGGGAAGCAAGGCCAGTTGCCTAGTCGGGAGGGGATCCTCTTCGTACAAAGGAATTAATTACGTAGCCCCTGTTTCAAAACAACAGACAGAGGCTGGGTTGTTGCCAACTATGGGAAACCAAGGAAGTAGGAACATCAATTTCAGAAACCCACGGAGCAGCAGGACAACAAGTAGCAAGGAGTTTGATGAAAAGAGAGCAAAAGGTTAATGCTTCTGGTGCGATGAGAAGTACTCGCCGGGACACAAATGCAGGAAGAAGCAGTTTCAGTTATACATGGTGGAGGACGAGGATCAGGAAGAGGAGGAACTTGGATATAAAGAGCTGGAGGAAGGAGCTCCCCTCAATCCTAATATCTCGCTAGAGGCCATGTGGGGCTTAAAGGATCATACGGACTACAAGCAACTTCGGGTTGTGGGAAGTTATAGGCGGAGACCCTTACACATTCTGGTGGACAGTGGAAGCACGCACAATTTCTTGGATGAGAAGGTGATAAGAAAAGCAATGGTGGAGGTGAGCAAGATCGATTATATTATCATCACTGTGGGAGGGGGATTAAAACTGGCTTGTAAGCAGGTGTGTAGGAACTTTGTGTGGCATATGCAGGGGGCAAGATTCGCCACTGAAGCATTAATTATCAAGTCAGATCCGATTGAAATTCATATACAACACCTGAGCATTAGTGACGACATTCAGACCAGAGACGAGCTAGAGGGATTGTTAGCCGAATACAGAGACATTTTCTTAGAACCAAAGGGATTGCCGCTGAAACGTGCGTGCGATCATGCCATACATTTAAAGCAAGGAGTGGAGACCATTAATATAAGGCCCTACCGCTATTCCGGTGAATAGAAAGATGCAATAGAAACGGCAGTGCAGGAGTTATCAGAGCAAGGATTCATCCGGAAGAGTATCAGCCCATATGCGTCGCCAGTCATTTTAGTAAGGAAGAAGGACAGCTCCTGGAGGATGTGTATTGACTACAGAGAACTCAACAAGTACACGATCAAAAGCAAATTTTTGATTCCATTAATCGAAGAGTTATTGGAGGAACTGAAGGGGTCCAATTGGTATTCTAAGCTAGATTTGCGATCTGGATATCACCAGATTCGGATGAAAGAGGAGGACATCCAAAAGACGACCTTCAGAACGCATGAGGGGCAATTCGAGTTTCTCGTGATGCCATTCGGCCTCACGAACGCTCCCTCGACATTTCAGAGTCTTATGAATGAAATATTTCAACTTTTCCTGCGGAAATTCTTATTGGTTTTCTTTGATGATTTGCTCATTTATAGTACAGATTTCCTTCAACACCTGGAGCATCTTCAGATGGCTTTGGAAGTCTTGAGACAACAACAACTATACGTGCGAGGAAGTAAGTGTACATTTGGGGCCAGATAGATAGACTATTTGGGCCACTCAATATCGGAAAGGGGGGTATCCACCGACGAGAAGAAGATTGAAACCATCCGAAAATGGCCTCAGCTGCATACATTGAAATAACTCAGGGGGTTCCTGAGGCTGACGGGCTATTACAGAAGATTTATTGAGCATTATGGTATCCTAGCGAAGCCCCTCAATGACTTGCTGAAGAAACAGGAGGTAGGAAGTTGGGAGTGGACGGAACGACAACAAGAAGCTTTTGAACAGCTGAAGGGAAGATGAATGGCAGCACCTATACTAGCACTTCCAGACTTCACTAAATTGTTTGTAATTGAGGCGGATGCATGCGACAAGGGAATTGGTGCGGTACTTTAACAAGAGAGTCGCCCGATGGCCTTTCTGAGTAAAGCTTTAGCTCCTAAACACCAAGGATTATCAACATACGAAAAAGAGTTCCTCGCCATTATCAAAGCGGTGAAGCATTGGCACCACTATCTGAACGGGAGGTTCTTTCGGGTACAGACTGATCACAGGAGTCTGAAATACCTCCTGGAACAAAGGATCTCCACACCTTTTCAGCAGAATTGGCTTCCAAAGCTGATACGATACGATTTTGAGGTAACCTATAGAAGCGGGAAAGAGAACCTGGCAACAGATGCGTTATCTAGAATCTCAAGTCAATAATTACTCACTATGACAGTCTCACATGTACAGGCAACCTTAATGGATGAGATCAAAGCAGGATGGGAGAAGGATAAAACCATAAAGGTTCTCATTGGAAAGTTAGAAACCATAAACAACCCTACGGGGAATTGCGAATGGCGGCTTGGAATGCTTAGATGGAAAGGAAGAATAGTCGTAGGCTGTGACAAGGAGCTTCGGAAGAGGATAATAACCATCGCACATGACAGCCCGCAGGGTCGTCATTCAGAGGTGACAACAACCATTAAGAGGACGCTCTTCAAAAAAAAAACCAACCATTAAGAGGATACAGGGCCTATTCCACTTGAAGCAAGTCGCCAAGGACGTAAGAAATCATGTGAAGAACTGTGTGATCAAATACGTGTTGGATCGGAAAAAGAAAACATGCCTTATTTGGAGAAACGGTAGATTTCAAAACTTTTTAAGAAATCATTTTG
>JAOTBA010000006.1:9768658-9779021 GCA_025629845.1 Erythroxylum squamatum | reverse complement strand
ATTCACTCATTGAGAGAAATCACTCAGAGGAGAGAGCTTTGAGAGTTGAGAGCTTCTGGGGGGGGGGGGGTTCTCATTGTAAGGGCTTCGAGTAGGGAGTTCCTTGTAAGTACTTCGAGAAGGAGATACTTGTATCTTTTGTTAACATTTTGATGAGAGTTAATGAAAGATTAGCTTCGGCTATATATCTCTTGTTACTTTCTTTACTCTGTTATACACTTGTGTTATTTTGTGTGTGAGAGAAACACTTTAAACACTTGTGTGCGCGTGAGGTGTTCGAGGGATAATAGAATTGTTCAGCAACATTCACATAAGAAGGCTGAATCTTGCTTAAGTGGACTGAAGCAGGATTGTGGTGCGACGGTGGGTGCATCTTGAGGTAAAAGTTTGAGTCCAAAGTAGACCTTTGTGACAGATAATCATAACGAATTTGTTTGTTTTTCATTTTAGATAGTTTTTCAATGACTCATAGAGGACTTAATCTTATCTATTAATTTATAGGTGATATGTAAATGATAATTATATCTCAACTACTTACAAAAAATAAATTTCTTACTATAATGTGACTAAGAATATAAATTCTTCTCCCTAACGATAGTCTCATGCATCTTATACAATTTAAAAACATTAGTTAAGAAAACATTGTCAAAAAAATATGTTGTACATAAGTGAGAATAATTAATCAATTAGTTACTATCAATATCATAGAGCGTTTACACCGAAAACCAACTTTGCTACTTCCTTTTTCTTTCTTCCTCCTTCACAAAAAGCCAGCAGTAAAACCAGGGACAAAATATACTTCTCATAAACACTAATTTTCTCCAGCCTGTAAACTTTCCTTCTTAAGCTCTCCTTAGTAATGACAAACTACAACCAAAAGTTGAAACTTTCCTAAGAAAACAAAAAATTACATAATGGCCAATACTCTAGCCTTTTCCTTACCTGAATTTCCACCTTTGCCCCCTTCTATCCTCAAACCTTCTTCTTCTCCAAAACCAGAAATGCCCTCTCCATCATATGCTCCTAAGAGATCTTGGAAGCAAGTAGTTGGCAAAGAAACTCCAGTATCTCTATCCTACTCACCACCGAAAGGTATGGGTGGTAGAATGGTGGTTTGGCCAAATCTTGAAGTCTTGAAGGAAGGTGCAAGGACTTGGGAAGCAACCATAGTAGGGTTCTTCTTTGGTAAAAGACCACCCTTTCCATTAGTCTCTTAATGGGCTAGCAAGTTGTGGAAGTCTAGAGGCTTGATAGACGTTCTACTCTCTGAAGAGAATTTGATTTTGTTCAGATTTACTTCTACTTCAGGAACTCTAAAGATTATGGAGGAAGGTCTATGGCATCTTGGCAACCATCTTATCTTCCTTCAAACTTGGTAGCCACACCTAGACCTTGAAACACTCAAGATCCAAAATACCCCATTGTGGATTAACTTCCACAACACACCACTTGAGTATTAGACTACTCAAGGACTAGGAGCACTAGCTAGCTACATCGAAAGACCACTATGCAAAGATGAACATACAACAACGACGAAACGTGTTGGTTATGCCAGGATATATATTAGTGTGGACACTTCCAAAGAACTCCCTGAAGAAATTCCAATAATGAGGTTAGGAGAGGAAGATACACTAAGAGAAGGCGTAGTTAAAATTTCTTACCATTGGAAACCACCTTCCACTTATCCAACTAAGACTTGGAAGGCCACAGGAAGAACCTCCAAAACAGGGAGTTATTAGGAGCTTATAGAGATAGCCAAAGCAGCATCACATCTAGAATCGTTGAAAATCCTTCTTTCCACGATACCCAAGGAGGCAATAGTATCGATAATAGGTGAGTATATACCACCTGGGGATAAGGAGAAATAAAATAGAGAACAGAACAGTGAACTAGTGGAAAAGGGTCAAATAATATGTAAGCAAGTTTATAAAGAGTTCAGTGCAAAATGCAACATGGAGAAGGAAGTACCACAAACAACAAATACAACACTTATATCTCAAATAGAAATCAAGGAAGATCAAGCTACATTAGCCAATACTCCAGAAGTGGAAGGAGAAACAATGGTCAGTTAAATTAATTCTATGCAATCTCATATACTGGAAACTCCTAAAAGTTATACTACACCTAGAGAATCTGTAGGAACTACTGAATTCCACAAGCCAAACCTTTTAACCATGATCATTATAGTATGGAATGTACGAGGAATAAATTGTCCCATTAAAATGTCAGCTTTAAGGGACTTTGTTTTGTGAGAGAAACCTCTCATCATTGGATTACAAGAAACTAAAACCAGAAAGGAAAATCTGGCCAAATTGGATGTTTTTGGATCCCACTAGAACATGATAACCAACCACCAGCTTCATGCTTTTGAAAGAATAATTATTTTCTACAGGGAGGATGAACTCAAGGTAGATCTCCTAGATTCAAATAAACAAGCTATGCATCTAAAGTTATCTTTTTTGAAGGAGAACATTTAGATTAAGGTTTCATTCTTCTATGCAATCAATTTTTGGTTCAAATGGAGGGAACTATGGAATAACCTTAAATCCCTCAGTAACACTGTATCCATACCTTAGCTAATAGATGGAGACTTTAACTCCATATTATACCCATTAAAGGCACAAAAGGGCGTTGCAACTTAAAAAACTATATAGCAAACTTGAAAAAATGGTTGAAGAGATCAGGGTGACAGATCTAAATTATGTGGGACATTCCTATACCTGGTCCAACAAAAAAAAATTAGAGTGGTATATCAGGAAAAAGCTAGATCGAGCCCTATTAAATGACTTGTGGCTCAAGACCTTCCTTAACAGCATTACTATTTTTAAAAAACCTCTCTTTTCGGACCATACTCCCTTTGTAGTAGATAACTTATTCCAAAAAGGGTTCAAACACCATCCTTTTCGATTAAACAATTTTCTGGTGAGTGTCCCAGGGTCAATGAGGCTTGTAACAAAGGTGCAAAGCATAAATGCAATGGGACTAAGCAATTCTGTTGTGTTCAAAAACTGAAAGATATCAAACAAGAACTGAAGGTTCTTAACTCTACTCACAGGCCTACAAATGATTCCTTAAATTTTCTACAAACTTGAACTCTAGGCTATTCAAGCCCAACTAGCTGTTCTCTCGACATATCCAGTGTTACTTGAAAGAGAAAAACAAAAGCTATTATAGTTGTTGGAAGCTACTCACAAACAGGTTCCCTTTTGCAACAAAGAGCTAAAGTACAATGTCTAAAAGAAGGGGATAATTGTGCTAAATTCTTTTTCAACTCAATTATAGCAAGGAGGAATTGCAACAAGATAATGTCTATAACATCCATCAATGGTGTAGTGCTAAAGACACAACAATAAATCCAAGAGGAGGCAATGAAGTTCTTCAAAGATCTTCTACGTACTCCAAACAATGTTAACACAACAATTGAAGAACTCAGATCCTTATCCCTAGAACAAATCTCACTAGCTGACTCGGAACTTCTTTCAAAATCAGTACAAAATATAGAAATTGAAGCTGCAGTTTTTGGCATGGAAGGATCTAAAGCCCCTGGACCTGATGGCTTTAACGGGTATTTCTATAAGAAAGCTTGGAGAGAAGTAGGACCTTTTATAATACAAGCAGTCAAGGAATTTTTCTTCAAGGGGATTCTCCTTAAAGAGATCAACAAAACCTTTGTCTGTTTGATTCCTAAATGCTCCAACCCTACTCATTTTGGGGAATTCAGACCAACTGCGTGCACTAACTTTCTCTATAAGGTTATCTCCAAAATACTTGCTACAAGACCGAAGAAAATCCTAGTTCAACTGATCAGTAATAACCAAGGTTTGTTCCTTTAAGGCAGACATATACGAGACAACATCCTTATTGTCCAAAAACTCTTGAAAAGCTATTCTAGATTGAGTTATTCTCTAAATTGTACAATCAAAGTTAATTTTCAAAAAGCATATGACAATGTGACTTGGATTTTTTATGGACATTATTGATGGCCACGAATTTCCTTCTAAATTTATCAAATGGATCAAAGAATGTATTTCATCCTCCTCCTTGGCTATCTTGATCAATGGAACTCCTACCAAATCATTCAAGGTAGCAAGAGGTCTAAGACAAGGAGACCCTTTGTCCCCTTACCTCTTCATTTTATGTATGGAGACTCTCAATGCTCTTATTAAGTAAGAAGTGCTCAAAAATCCAAAATTCAGATGCCATGCAAAGTGCAAGAAGATCGGTTTGACTAACCTATATTTTGCAGATGATTTACTTTTATTTTGTAGGGCTGCCATACATAGTTATATGGAAGCTCTTAGTAAATTTACACATTTCTCAGATCTACAGTTCAATCCAACAAAGAGCCATTTCCTATTATCCAAGAAAGCTATTGCATTGGTCCTCCCATCTCTCAATCAATAGGAATGCCATTCAAACATGCTTCTCTGTTGTATCTTGGACTACCAGTCTCTACTAAATGACTTACTTATACAGAATGTATTCCAGTTCCAAAGAAGATTCAGAAAAGAATCAATTCTTGGGTAAACAATTCTTTGTCCTATGCTGGGAAGGTACAACTCATAAAATTGGTACTGAATTCTTTACATATTTATTGGAGTTCTCACATATTTCTTTCTCAAGGAATCATTAAGTCCATAGAAACAATCCTCAAAACTTTTCTATGAAATCATCCAAATGGGGACAAAGGGGCAGTCAAAGTGAAATGGGCTGGTATCTACTCTCCTAATCAGGCATTAATACTGAAGAGATTATGATGGATTCTCATGGATAAAAATTCCCTTTGGGTTAAATGTCTCCCCTCTTATTTTCTCAAAGAAAGAAGTCTATGGAGCATTCAAAAATCTACATCACACTCGCACTTTCTCAATCAAGTTCTAAAATTGAGGGATAGAATCAAGGATGAAGTTACATGCACAATTGGGAATGGACAAATGACTTATGTATGGTTTGATAATTGATCTAACTTAGGACCCCTCATACACCACTACAAATGTTTGAGTAACCCTAAATCCTCTTCACTGAAACTCACACTTAACTCTATGATTACGGAGGGGACATGAAACTTTCCTAAACAACTAAGGCATCTCCAACCATCCTACCAACCACAGCCAAACTCTCAGGATACATTTTATTGGCAAAACTAACCTATCCATAAACTTACCAATGGTACCACTAAGAAGTAGTAAATAGAAGGTGGAATGACATAAAGTTATTTGGTGCAAGTTTCTACCTCCAAGAGTATCCTTTATATCATGGCTAGCAATCTAAAATAGACTCATCAGACAGAATGTTGTCTCTGCAAATGGACAGAACATGCCCATTGTGTCAAATCCATATGGAAACAAGAGATTATCTCTTCTTCACATGTCCTTACAGCAGCTATGTATGGGGAGCCATATTGAGCAAATGCCTAAGAATAAATCTAGGGAATACAATCACAGAGATAGTATAGAAATTTGCCAATTTCTTAAACCTTAGGAATCTAAATCTGGTAAACAAATGACACCAAGGGGTAACTATGGATAGAAGCAAGCTAGAAACAATCCCATTGTGGGTAAACAGATATACAAATCCATGTCCTTTATTTAGGGCTATGTATATACGGGGTGTGGAAATAAAGGAACCTCAGACGATTTGGCGGTATCAAATCATCCAAAGAAGTTTTTGCATCAGAAATAAATCAAGAACTCAGAGAGCTCATCCTTCTGAAATAGCTTAACTAAGTATGTAACAGAAATATCCAAGCTTCTTTGAATGTGTAAGAGGATAAGGTATTCAACATAAAAGCATGTAATAAAAAAGGAGAGGAATAGAAGGAAAGCAAAAGGAAGAAAAATTGGTTCAGGGAGAATTTACTGTAGAAAGTAAATACAGATTAAAAAGATAAAAGAAGGAACCTGATCAAAGATCCTTCTCTATGCCCCTTGAGGAAGGCGATATCTAGAAACAAAGAGAGTCTCACTAGTAAACTTGAATTGAGAAAAGAAGAAAGTAATTAGATGATGAAGAAGCAAGGAAGTATGAACCAAATGAGACCTTCATCACTACTGAAGAAATCAACCCTAATTAGGGAAGATGACAGGTAGTGAGAAATAGAGGAGATGGGAATTTTATTCTTTAATCCAAATCCTTCAGCAATCAAGAAACGTTGTCGTGTTGTAAATGTAGGGACCCAGAAACGAAGTCATTTTTGTTAAGAATGTGGTTAGTAGTCGTTGGTTGGTATTGGCAAAGGAGTATAACTCCGAAAGTTGTTGTACTATTCCTTGACTCATTTTCAATATATATACTCCATTTAATTTTTCAAAAAAATCATAGAGTGTGGAGTAGATATTGGTAAAATCTAAATGAAACCCATACCAATATCAACCTAGAAAAGCCTTGGAATAGGGAGAGAATGTTAATGAACCTGCCATAGAGGTAGTTTTTTTTTTGTTAACAAATGAGAAATATTTTAATGCATTTTATTACATCCTTTTGAAGATCACACCAATAAAAAAGAGGTTGTAGCTTCTTAAATGTTCCATAGACATCTAAATGACCTCTTATTGGACTCTTAAACATCAAGGATATAATTTTAGTCTACAATTATTTGTTATACCTAACCACCAACTTGCCTTTCTATGTGAGAATGCCATCTAACCATTAGTAGGAGCTAGTTGCCAAAATCTGCTAAGTCAACTTAGTTATGACATCCTAAATAGAATGATTATTCTTCTAAATCTTTTTGATTTCCTTGAATAACAAAGTTATAACCTATGATAACACCATTATATAGAATCCAACACTACTAATTTGAGAGAGGGCATCAATGACAATTTTTTTATTTAATATCAAAAATATACTCTAACATTTTAGGGAACCAAGTTTATTGAAATGTTTTGTGCATCCTTTATTTTAAAAAGGACTTGAGGCTCTTGAGGTTAATGGTAGTTATAAAGGCTTTCTCATTTAGGTAAGATGCCAATGTTTGACAATCACAATCATTACTAATCTCCTTTTTATAAATGGATAAACATTGATGCTTGGATGCTAATGACTTGCTGATAAAAGCTAACAGTTGCCCCTCTAGTGTCAAGACTATTCCTAAGTCATAGCCATCATTTTTAATGGTAAAAATCTTGTAGTAATTTGAAAGAGTTGGGATTGTTGCTAGGGTCATATTTGATTTTAGGGTCTAAAATGTTTCTTCTGCCTTACTAGTCTAATTGAATAATTCATTCAGAGATCTACTTAAAGTACCAAAGTCTCAATCAATCCTTTTTAGTAGCTTGCTAGCCCTATAAATCCACTCAAGTCTTTCACATTTCTTAAAGTAGGCTAATTAAGAATTGATGTAACCTTCTTTGGGTTTGTGGTCACCCTTGAACTCAAGATAATATGTCCCAAATATTCAATTTTAGTTACTCTAAAGAGGCATTTACTTCCATTGGACAAAAATTGATTCCAAGTTAAAATCTCTAAGGTTATTATGAGATGTTTCAAATAGTCTTTAAATGTTTACCTGTAGATCAATATGTCATTAAAAGAAAACTAATATGAATCTTCTTAGGTGAGACATAAACATCCCATTTATAAAGTTTTACACTGTTCACTAAGAATTCACAATTTCCATTATAGGTTTTAAAGATTATTTTTTAATGCCATGTGGCTATATGCAAACTTGGTAGTAACCCTAATCTTAGATCTGACTTTGAGAACCATGAAGCTCTATAAAATTCATCTAAGATTTCGTTAGTGATAGGGATAGGGAACTTATCCTTTAAGGTGTTTTATTTAACTCTATATAGTTAATATATAGGCGTTAGGAGATGTCTTTCTTTTTAACTAACACCATTGGAGACGAGAAGCAGCTAGTTCTATATTGAATCAAATATTACTTTAATTGGTATTAAACCAATCCCTCAAGGATGTCTTTTTGCAAGCTTCCATATTCATAAGGTCACATATTAATTAGTTCAACTCTTCCTAAAGTTGAATTATATTCTCCTGAGATCTATAAGGAGGCAAACTTTTAGGTTTTGCACGGACATTCCAAACTTAAAAATGAACAATCCAAATTTAGTTATTTTTTTCTTCTCCAAACTGGTGATGTCGAAAATAAGCTATTGGGATTATTTTTCTACTAAGTAATGGCACCTTAACATAAATAATTGACTATTTACCTAAGGTTTAATTTGCAATTTATCAAACCTCTTAATAGTGACCAACTTCAGCTTACTTAGGAAACTACCCTTCAAGAGTAACTGCCTTCGGTTCTGATTAAATTACATATATCTGCTTACTGAAGTTACATAGGACTTCATTGAGTATAAATGAATATTGCACACTAAGACCATGTCACAACCCCAAATAGAAAAAAAAACATATATTAGTCATAAAAAGGCATGCCTTATAAACTACTTTCAAACTTTCACACAGCTTCACATAAGGTAACTGGAGGCCTCCACCCATAACCATTTTAACATCCTTCAATATTACCATAATGTAATTCCATTTTTGCACCAATATGGCATCCAAAAATTTATGGATGTTGTCATTATCAATAAGGATGTGTAGTGACTTCCCTCTATACAATCCTACCACCCTCATTTGCTTGAAATCTCCTATTAATGTGCTGACATAACTTAAAGGGATATTATGTGTGGTTTTAAAATTGTTGCTTCATTCAAATTACGGTTAATTACCAAAAAAATCTTAAATTTTACTCAATTTTGTAATTATAGCTTTAACTTTAAAAAGTGGCAATAAAAGACTTAAACTTTTAATTTTTCATAAAAAAGTCTAACGTTTTACTTTCCATTAATGAAGCTGACGTGGACACATAGATTTTAGGTATAATTAAATATCCACTTCTTATACTAATTTAAATAATTTAATTAATATTAAAGGAAAAAAGAAAACCTAACTTAAGATTCCTTTCCCCATCTTTCTGTCGCTGCCTATAACATCTAAGTATAGTCATTGCCCCATCTCCGTTCTTATCTCTGTTCTTTATCAACTATATATTTTGTCTTTCATCAAACTCTCTTTTTATCAATAATAGATTTGCAATGATATATGTTACTAAAGTGTAGAGATAAATTTGCATTAATTATAATCCTTCATCACCTTCTCGAGTAATAATGAACCTACAATGAAGTTGAATTTAACTAATTTATATGTTCTTTTGTTTAAGATTTTACTTAAGAGGTGCTAACGAGGATGAACTAAAGAAAGTGAAACATGTGGTTTAGTTTGGAGTTTTTGCAGTATATTATTTGGCTTGGGAGACATCTTTTTTTGAAGATGAAGGAGCCTTTCTACTAGAACTGCCATTAAACTCTCTAATCACTGTGGCACTTCTAGATAAGTCATCAAGTATTGAAAGATCCATATTAACTATACATGGATTCACCATCTCCATAAATGAAAGCCTCAAGTACTACAAGCTAATGGTAAACCACGACAATCCAACAACACTCCTATAACATGTCTAGACTTAAATATAAATAATTGTTACAATTTAATTAAAAGAAAACTACAAATTGTGGTTTGGTCATGTTATAGCTGAGTCTTTACAAGTTTTTAATGCTTTGTGTAGCTTATTTCTAATTCTCTGTAGATTGTTTATAACTCTTGATTGCCTTTAAGTGTTAATTCATTATATTTTCTAAAAAACCTACAAATTAGTGGTCCCCATTCTTAATCCTTAAATCTTGCCTCATCTTTGATTAATTCAACATCTATTATTGATATTGTTCCTTTTGTAATAGAATTTGATGCAGGTTCTTACCATAATTATACTAAGAATAAAGATTGATCAGGAAATTTTTTATAATATATATTCATGTAGTAAATAGTGGTTTCTTTACTATAAGTGACCATTTTGCTATTAATGGCCCTGACTTGGTAGGGGAGGTTGGAGGATCTCGATGAGATTCCTGCAACTCAAAAATGTGGTTCAAAGGTACCATCTTCACAATGGGATGGTAATAATAATTTTGAATCTGTAACAGCCCAGACCACCCGCCTACAGATATTGTTAACTTTGGGTTGCCCATTAGGCCAAGACCCTCACGGTTTTGCTCCTCCCCCTCTTGGGAAAATGTTTCATAGAGGGAGAGTTATCCATACCCTTATAAGGCATACTTTGTTCCCCTCTCCAACTGATGTGGGATATCACAATCCACCTCTTCTTAGAGCCCAGTGTCCTTGCTAGCATAATGGGTCGAGAACCGGCTTTGATACCATTTGTAATAGCCTAGACCACCCGTCCATAGATATTGATCACTTTGGGTTACTGATTGAGCCAAGTTTATACTCTAAATTGGCCTCACTTTCTTAAGTATTTATGCACTTGATGACTCCTAATTCATGA
>JAOTBA010000006.1:9739985-9750822 GCA_025629845.1 Erythroxylum squamatum | reverse complement strand
CCCACCTATTATTCAGCACAAGGTAGAGTGGGCCTGTGCAAGTTTCAAGCCTAAAGGGCTTTCACTTGAGGGGGTGTGTTAGTGAATATATAAAACCAATTAAATTGACCTCACACAACAGCTTAAGCTATTGTAGTGAAACGGTCACTTAACAGGTATTCTTACAGTTAGGATCAGAAGATGTTGAACCTTCCATTAGAGTCAATTATCCACACATTACTACGCAACATTTGTCATTCAGCATGTTGTATTCTTACGATATGCTGTACTGTTACAGTCCCGACCTTGTGATCGAGTTACAGGGTGATCAGCACCAAAATTAGCCTATAGAGTTTATACTATAGTAATACTGTTTTTGGGTTTTTCTTCCTTTGCGACCTATCTTGTAAAGAAAATAAAGGGTTCAATTAGAGAGAACCTACCCATCTCATAAAGAAAATGGTCTGAGGATAAAATTTTGAGTTTGAGCATACTTTTTCTCTTCTGTCCCATCCCTTTCATCCACAGCAAAAAGATGTCATTTTGTTGTTGTTTACTTTTAAAAAAAGAAGCAAAATGATATCATTTTGCTCCTCATTAAACGCAGATCAGTCAGTCACCCCTTGCCTTCGTTCAGTTCAACGTCAGCCTACTGCCTACGTCTCTTCTCGTTCGTTCTTCTTCTCTGTTCTTCGGCAGATTATTCACTCAATCACCTCTTCTTCTATTCTTCTTCTTCGTCGCATGTCATCTGCTTTTGCTTTTTTGTTGTTGGAGTTCGTTTGTTGTTCTTCACTCCTCCTCCTCGTTGACCGTCGCAAGATTGAAGAGAGATTACCTTAATCTCTCTTCACAAATTTGATTTGTTATTAATAGAATAATAGTTGATTGTTTGGATATTGTGTTGTTGTTTGGTGGGTGATACTATTTGGATAATTTGTGAACTTTTTATGTGTAAAAATGGGAATATGAGATAATGCATATAACGTATTTAATGAAATGTTCAACTCTTTTAATGCATGTATATTGTATAATGTATGTGATTGATTGTTTTTCTCATTTTTTGTGTTTGATAAAAAGTTAAAAGGATTGTCATTTTAATTTAAATATCGGTTAACACAATTAAGTCATGTAATAATCTTTGTCCACAATAGTCAATACCCGTAATATGTTATATATTCTCATTTATTCGATATGTCTATATGAAACATTGTGTTACTATTGTATTCTATTCCCACTTTTAAGTTACATTAAAAAAAGGGAGGTATTTCGTGATAATTTAAAAAACCCAAAAGGTGATATGTGATATGTCATAACAGGGGATACTATGCATGATCTCTCATGGCACCTATGTTTAAGGTACATTGGTATAACAAAAGCACCCCAAATTTGGAAGGAAATTCATGAAAGATGAAGCACATCATACTCTAGCATTCAGAACATTAAGAGTAGAATACGTTTAGCCAATGTTGAGGAAAGATTATCTAAATTAAATAAAGATTTATGACAATTGTCAAAGGCCTGCTCACTCAGTGGCAAATTAGATGATGATTTTTAAGTCTTGTTCTATTTTCTCAATGAGGGATAAACATTTTAAGGTCCTTCCCTCCTACTTTGGTTTAAGGTAAATTGTAGAACCCTTCACAAAATCATATCTAAAGTGTTAAAGAAATTCATGAGAACCCACAATACCTATATAGATACAAAGTTTCTCTTTCAATGGTCACATACAACAACGCGTAATTCACAAGCAAGAGTTTTAAGTTTTTTGCAGACTTAGAAAAATTAAACATAAATTGAGCTTTAAAGTATTTTTTAATACTTGACAAGGATGTTTCTTGTAATTGACAATCGACTTTAATACTTGACAAGGATGTTTCTTGTAATTTAGTTTTATCTTGCTATGCATACGCTACTTCTCTCATTAGCCTTTACTCATATTTCATTCACAATTGGAATCTCAAATGAGTTTTTCTAGAGAATGGTTAAAGTTATTTCGACTCCTTTATTTATTTTCATGCCATGTAAGGCTAGTTTTGCCACTTTCCAAAAAATAGAATGTTTACTACATAACAGTCTGAAATTGAACATTTAAACCATTAGCAATGATTACAGTTTATTCTAAACCCAACCTGGGTTCATCCAAAGGATTATCATAAGAAAAAGTAGAATAAGTGAATAACTTGAAGAAGACTACATGACGGTTTGAAATTGTTTTTAATAATGATATGCTCAACTGCTCATTTTGATTGTTTATAACCTCAAATATTTATATGTTGATTATTTCTAAGTTCAAGTATTTGTATGTTTTTTTTGTTTCAGATGGATGAGCATATTCCTTCAGATGAGAGTTTTAATCCATTACCAAAGATGAAAGCGGAAACTTCTATTCTTGTACAAAGTGGGGATAGAGATTCAACTAGAAATCAAGTTACTCATCTTAAAAGTGAAGTTTGGAATCACTTTAACAAAACTAGATTAACCAATGGGATTGAAAAACCAGAGTGCAAGTATTGTTATAAGTTGTATTCGAGTGGTTCGAAAGGTAGAACATCTCATTTAGAGAGACATATGAATTCATGTACTAGAAGGAAGATGGTTTTAGGAGGTCAAATATTTTTTACCCCTAACCTGATGAAAGGGAAGAATGAGTTGAGTGTAACAACTTTTGACAACAACAGATCACGGTTTTTGATGGCTAAAATGATTATTAAAGATGAACAATCATTGTCTATAGTCGAAAGTAAAAGTTGCAGGATGTTCTATTATTCATTACAACCGACTATCAAGGTTCCTTGTCGGAATGCAGTGAAGAAGGAGATATTGAAAGTTTACAAGGATAAGAAGAGAGAGACAATAAGAACAATGTCAAGTATTGAATGACGGATTGATATAACAACGGACATGTGGACAACCAATAACTAAAGGAAGGGTTATATGGCGATGATGGCACGTTATGTTAATAATGATTAGACGTTATGTAGTATAATTTTGAGGTAATTTATATTCTTTAATATTGTTATCATTGACTTTTTCATTATGTTATGAATTTATGATTGATGTTGGTAATATTTGTATATAATAGGTTCATTTATGTGCCAACACCACATATAAGTGAGAGATTAGCAACCGTGTTGAGAGAATGTTTAATGGATTTTAACATCAACAACAAAATATCCACAATCACAGTTAACAATTTGTTATGAGCGGAAATTCAGACGTGGAAGTGTTGCCTTGCAGTGACAGGTTTGCAAAAGGGATTAAGTATACAAGACATGGCTTGAAGAATGGAAGTGGAAGTAGAAGTCGTCAATCAGTTCCAGCTGTGTGAATATTTACTTCAGTTATTTCTTTGTTTTGTTCCTTATTTTTAGTAATTTAGTTAGCATGTAAGCAGTAGTGGCTCCAATTCTGTAGGTACCACTTACTTCCTCTTTGTTTATTTAAACTGAACTTGAAAGGAATTAATGGGATTGAATTTTAATCTCAAAAGCTATTGTACTACGAGATCAAAGGGTTCTCTCATTTAACGAGCCCTTATTCACACAACACAATAGGTTCACAAGGAAGAAAATACAGAAAGCATCGTCCAGTACACAATTTGCAAGTTGATTTTACAAGTAATCGTCCTATAACTCGATCACAGACACGGGACCATAACACAATTGTAGCACAAATGATGCTATAATTGAAAAGTTGAAGAGTAAAATGCGGATCGGAAGCTTATTAGTTGGAGGTAGGTTATTTCATATGCGTTGTTTTGCGGATATTCTTAGATTGATTGTAAATGATGGGTTGGAGATGATAAGGGAAGCAATAGACTGTATTCGGAATAGTGTTTTATATTAAAGTGCAACTTCTAAAAGAGTTGAACATTTTAAGGATACTGCATAAATTTTATGTATTTCGAGTTCAAAGAAGTTGGTTTTGGATTGTTTGACTAGATGGAATTCAACCTTGAAGATGTTAGAGTCGACAATCCCATATGTTGAGGTGTTTATGAGACCGAGGGATAAAGATTCTCAGTATACCTGCGTGCCAACAGAAGATCAGTGGGAGTTGGTTAAAGAACTTTGCATCAAGTTGGAATTATTCTATAATGCTACTGAATTGTTCTCGAGAACAAAATATCAAACTTCATAAAGTTGCTTTAACACACTTTCGAACATAAAGCATGCTTTATCACAGTGGATGTTTGAATCCAATGACATTATTCAGACTATGGTGGAGCAGATGATGGATGAGTTGAATTCTTATTAGTATAAGGTTGGAGATATTATTGCAGTGTTATATGTGTTGGATCTGAGATATAAGATGGACGGGGTCGAATTTATTTATAGTGCATTGTACCCTGATCAAGCTCAAGGGTATGTAGATAGCATTAAACAATTATGGTATGAATTGTTTAATGATTATCAACTCAGATTGGAGAAAAGTCAGACTGTGGATCTTAGTAGTGCAGGCAGTTCAATTTTGGGTTCAGTTTCATCTTCTAACCTAACATTGTCACATTCTCTTAAAAAATTGAAAGAGAAAAGGGCTATAATTTCTTACAATATGATGGAGTTAGATAGAAATTTAGCCGAACCATTTGTACTCGAAATTGAAGGTGAGCAGTTTGATATATTGTCATGGTGGAAGAAGTCTGGAAATGCTTTTCATATCATGCAAGTGATCGCATGAGACTTATTGGCTATTCCAACATCCACCATCACTTTAGAGTCTGCCTTTAGTACTAGTGGTCGAGTTATTTCTCCTCATCGTGCTCGACTTAATCCTCGTACTGTGGAAGCCCTTATGTGTACCCAAAGTTGGTTAAATGACGAAGATATTGATGGTAAATTCTTTTTTTTTAATATATCAATTTTAGTTTTTATATTGTCTTACCTAATAATGTGTTTTTAATTTTTCGTTAATACAAGCACAAGTATTAATGCGAAGGAGGTGAATATTAATCGACCGATTGCACATTATTTTGATCAAATATACGAGTATATTTAATTGTTTTATTAAATATTACAATGTCCTAAATATTCTTTAAATTTTAATATTACATTACTGAATATAATGTTTGTACATATAGATGATTAGCTACTCTCTCACTCCAGTCTCCAGTATCCTATGTTCAAGCTTCCCCTCGTCTGTCCGACTGTTCGTTATATGTTCATCGTATTATCTTAATTTTTGTAAATTGTATCATTTATTGTAAAATGATTTAGATAATCATTCGTGAATAGTAATGATTGCTATAGTTAATGAATTTAGTTTTACAATTTCTCTTTTTTAATAAGTAATAAATTATTTAAGTAAAATTGAAATTTGTAATTAATTGAATTGAAATTCTTAACTATAATTAACTTAATGAATTTTCCTAATCAATTGAATTAAAATTCTTAATCAATTGAATTAAAATTCCTAATTATTTATTTATTTATATAATCATATGTTTAACCGAATTAAAATTAATTAATTCAACTTAAGCACTTTTAAATTTGTATTTTTGTAACATTTTAATTATAATTAATTGCTATAATAAAATTACAAAATTGAAATTAAATTCACTTGTTTGTAGGGAATAATTCTAACAATATTATCATAGCTACATAGTATAATGATTATGTTAATCCCTTTAAATATATTAAAGCTACATATTATATCAGTATAAGTTTTTATAACTCAATTACTTTTATATTCTTTTGAAAATGATATTTAGGATTAACAATAATTTCATAATTCAGTCATATATGTATATGTTTATAAAAGCATATATGTATTTGTATATGTTTTAACTTACTCAATAAACATAATAATTTACAAAAACTTATCAAATTATCAAAAGTATTTATGAAATGTATTATATTTTTAATAAAATAATAGCCATTTTCAATATAATATCTATATCAATGTATGTTTTTATAACTCAATCACTTTTATATTTTTTTTAAATAATATTTAGTATTAACAATAATTCAAGAATTCAATCATATATGTATATGTTTATAAAAACATATACTTATTTGTATATGTTTATAACTTATTTAATAAACATAATAATTTATAAAAACTTATCAAAAGTATTTATGAAATGTATTATAGTTTTAATAAAATAATAGTTATTGCCTATTTTCAATATAATAGCTATATCAATATATGTTTGTATAACTCAATTACTTTAATATTCTTTTGAAAATGATATTTAGGATTAACAATAATTTAAGAAATCAATCATATATGTCTATGTTTATAAAAACATATATGTATCTGTATATGTTTATAACTTATTTAATAAACATAATAAATTTATAAAAAGTTATAAAATTATCAAAAGTATTTATGAAATGTATTGTAGTTTTAATAAAATAATTTAAGAATTTAAACAAATGTAACTACAATTTTAAAATGTTGTTAAAATAAAAATATAAAAACAATTTATTAAATTTTTCGTGTCGACCCTGACCTGATGGGCTGTCCGTGGCTTGGCTAGGCCAGGTCATAGGTGGCCCAAGCCCAGCCCGACCCATTGTTGTCCCTACACCCACGTCTAAAGACTACACCCACTTCTTAAAATAATGCAAACAAGGATTAGACGTAACAAAGTGACAAGACTACGTAAAAAGATAACAAATTCATGCAATCTACACACCCACGTCTCTTAACAACAAACTACAACACTACTACGTAAAGAAATAACAACTCGTTCAGTTTATTCACCCACGTATACCCCCTATGTACATACTTGTATCGGTCTACTAGACTAAGACTACTTCAAACTTCAACTAGTTCCTCATTTTTAGATTACGCCTCTGATATACCTTTCCCTTGAATAACTTGCCCACCTTGTCTACATGACTATTACTGTTGCTTATAACATTACTACCCCCATCAAAATTGTGCTTGCCCTCAAGCGTTAATGAAGGAAAACGAAGGCGTAAAGAGGAAATGTCTTCCCATAAAGCTTCAATTAGTGAAAGGCCTTCCCAATGGATCAAAGCATGAGGCTGGCCTTTAAATGTATGATGATTTAAAATAGCTTGGGGATTGAGGTAGATTTCTCCTTTTCAAATAGAGGGAAGGACATGTTCAACCATAACAGAGTTACCATAGAATGGTTTCAAACAAAAGACATAAAAATGGGGTGTAATTTAGAAGAAGGTAGAAGATTCAATTTATAAGCCATAGTTCCAATTTTGTCCATGACTTGAAAGAGGCCATAATATCGAGGAGAGAGTTTGGTGTACCTGTGTGATGTAAGACTAAGTAGTCTGTAAGGATGGAGTTTAAGAAAGATCATATCGCCAACTTGATATTGGACATCCTAATGCTTGGCATCATAGGCTATCTTCATGGAATTTTGAGCTTGAAGAAGGCGATCTCTAAGATCTTTTAGCACCAAATCTCTTGTTTTTAACTTTTGATCGACTGCTTCCAATTTGGCTAACCCAAGAACAGAATAAAGCATAGTAGGATGGGAACGACTATAAACCACTTCAAAAGGTGTACCTTTGATGACTACTATCATGAATAGTATCCAAGATTAATTGAATAAGAGGAGAAGTGAGCAACAAATACATTCGTTTTTTTAAGAAAATCAATCCATTTTGTATTCCTATGGACCCACGGCTTCACCTTCTTGGATTTTCTGAAGTAGTTGTTGCATCTAATCAAATTGTTGGACTTCAATACAGATGGACTCAAAGATAGGCAATTGTGGAATGGTAATAAATGCCAACATTGATTCTTGTTTCGTTATACGAAACAAAGCATCTACTACAGTAATGTTTTCTTCAGCTCTATACTTCGAAGAAAAGTCAACCCCATTAATTTGCTTAGCCAATGTTGTTAAGGTGAGGTAATGATACGTTGCTCCAACAAAAATTTGAGGCTATAATGATCAGTCTGTATTAAAAAAGTGTCTCCCCCATAAATAAAATGGCCAATGATAGATCGCCTTAACTAATCTAATGAGTTCCTTTTTATAAGCTGGAAGACCCCTGTAGCAAGAAGCCAATGACCTACTGAAATAAGCTATTGGTTGTCCATCTTATTGAAGAACTACTCCTATACCCATATATGAGGCGTCACATTTCATTATAAATAATTTCAAAAAATTTGGTAGGCCTGACACTGGTGCTCTAGTCATAGCCACCTTCAATTTCTTAAAAGCAATAGATGTCTCCTCTACTCACATGAAGGAATTTTTGTGTAGCATTGATGTTAAGGGAGTTGCAATGACACCATAATCCTGCACAAATTTTTTATAACAGCCAGTAAGTCCCAAAAAATTATATAGTCCGTTCACAATGTTAGGTTTTGGCCAATCTATCATTGTTGCAATTTTTTCTTGGTCTACTGCCACCCCTTCGACTGAAATAATGTGTCTTAAATAGGACATTTGTGTTTGAACAATGAAACATTCCGTCTTATTCAAAAATAATTGGTGAGCTTGCAATAAGTTGAAGACAATTTGTAAGTGTGCCACATGAGCTTCCCAAGTCCTACTGTGGACAAGAATGTCGTCAAAAAACACAAGTGTGAATTGATGAAGGTAATCTTGAAATACCTCATTCATTAAGGCTTGAAAGATGCTTGGTGAATTAGTGAGACCGAACGACATTAATAAAATTCGAAGTGACAATGGTGGGTGCGAAACGGCGTTTTCTCAATGTCTAAAGAAAACATTTGAATTTGGTGATAGCCAGATCGCAAATCAAGCTTGCTGAATTATTTTCCCTATGTCATTCCTCTAATAGCTCTTCAATCATCGAATGGGAAATTTTTCTTTAATTGTTTTGGAGTTCAAGGCCCTATAATCTACACAAAATCTCCAAGTATTATCTGCCTTTAGGACTAAAAGCACAGGTGATGAGTGGGGAGAATGGCTAGTTCGGATGATTCCTTGCTCAAGCACAGCCTTGCACTGCCTTTCAATCTCATCCTTCAGGCATGTGGATATCTATAAGCCCAAACCACTATTGGACATGTTCTTGGTTCAAGGTTAATCCGGTGATCATGTGCATGCGTTGGTGGTAGCCCTTTTGGTGTGACAAATAAAGGGTCGAATTCACTAACAAGTGAATCCAATGTCGTATCTTGTGGGAACTGAAGTTCAATAGATTGAAGTTGAGCACTTGGAGTAGAAAGTGGACTCTTAATTTCCTACAATTCCATAACTCTACCATTTCATCTATGTATCATGACTTTGGCCATAAAATCCTACATAATCGATCCAAGTGATTGAAGCCAATTAACTCCCAACACAGCATCCATTCCATTCAAGCTCAGAATAAATAAATCAATACAAATTAATTCCTTACCCATAGAAATAGGTACATCACGACATTGACCTGAGCATCTGAGTTTACTGCCATTTGCAATTTTCACTTGGAGCATTTCAACATATTCATACACTAGACCCAACTTGCTTGCCCATCTGGCTTCAATGAAGTTATAAGTGCTTCCTAAACCGATCAAGATGATCAAGGAATGGCCACCGATTATTTGTTCACACTCCCTACATGTCCTTGTGCTCCTTCTACTTGTGTTGCAGCCAATTCCAGAAGAAAGTTCTTCAATGCAAGTAGAGAGTTGTTCCTGCTCCACACGATCTGTTTGGCGATCGTCTTGGTATATTCTCATAAGAGCCTCTACTTGTTGCAGATTGTTAAGTAACTTCAGGCTCTAATACTAGATTGTTACGGTCCCATTTTTGTGATCGAGTTACAGGGTAATCGGCACCAAAGTTAGAATGTTGGATTTTTGTTTCTTTGCGACCTATCCTGTAAAGAAAATAAAGAGCTCAATTAGAAAGAATCCAACGATCTCATAACGCAAATAATTTGAGGATAAACTTCTGACATTGAAAATATTTTTTCTTGTCTATCTCATCCCTTACGAACTCCAAGACTTAAATAGAAAACTTTGACAATAAAATAATGCAATAAGTACCACACTCACTTCTTAAAACAACGCAAACAAGAACTATACGTGACAAGACCACTTAAAAAGATAACAAATTTATGCAATCTCTACACCTACGTCTCTAACAACAAACTACAACACTACGAAATAACAACTCATGCAGTTTATCCACCCACGTTGCCTGTTGGGGGTAGGAGAGGGACGACTTGGGTTATGAACAGACCAAAGGCAATGCAGGAAATTCGTAATTTACAATATAAACAATTTAATTAAGCTTTTGTTCAATATTGGAAAAGTGTAATATGATGGATTTAATTTTAAACCAATTGGAACTTCCGCTTTTTAATCCATTTTTTAGTATGGCGGACGTTGCTCTGTCTGAGGTAATGGCGTCATCATCTTTTACCAAGTTATCAGCCCCAACTGTTATAAGTTATCCGAGGTAGTGCCATCATTTAGTAAACTAGTTCTTACTTCATGATTTTAATTCGCTGTAAAACAATATTCCTTAGACACTTAGTTTGGCTATTTGAAAGATGGAATTCTGTTTTTTGTTTTTTATGCTGATTTTAACGGGTGATGATGTCCACAACTTTTAATTTGACAAATTTCATACGCTGAAAAGAACATAGGATATCTTTGCACAATAATGGGCCGTACCCCTATCATATGAGTTTGGTCTGGAACTGGCATACGTAGGATGTAATAATACTCTGATAGGCATGGTGTTCAGCGTATTGTTATAGTTATAAAGGTCCTTGGTAACCCTAGTCGGATGGACTGGCCCCTTTAAAGGGGTGGTCCAAAATGTTAGTGGGTCTTCAAAATTTTCAGATATTTTAAAATTTAAATACTCCTTTTTTCCAATGTTTGGGATTCCGTTCCGTACCGGCCGGTACCGGCCGGTACGTACCGTACCGGCCAGAATCCGGTACCGGTA
>JAOTBA010000006.1:9699227-9709334 GCA_025629845.1 Erythroxylum squamatum | reverse complement strand
TTAAAGGTTAATTTTGGAAGTAAAATTATAAACATGCATACAAAGTCAAGAATGACACTTATTTTAAATAATTAAAACGTATCTAAAACGACACTTATTATAAATCAGAAGGAGTAGTTAAATCTAGGAGGATCTTGATTACTTGATAAAATTTGACGTTAAGATGGAATTAGAGTTGGATGTGAAAAATATGGCAATGGGGAATTTAAAGAAGAAACCAAATGTGGCTCGCTGAGCTGGTGGAAAATGATCGAGGAAACGTCGGCTTGGGTATTCATGGATTGGCTTTGTTCCCCAAAGACCTTAATTAATTGGATGGGTCACGAAAGTATAACAGCCGAATTCAATTTGGAATTTATGAAGACACATGCATCGCGAGACGAGCAGAAGCCATAGTCAAGCCAAGGCCTCTACCCTACACGGGCACATTGCACATGATGTTTCGTGGTTATTTTGCTATTTCATTCAATTTCCTTGTCACAGGATAGGAGAAAAAGGCCTCAAATTCTCTGTACCCTTTACTCTTTACTTATTCTGTGCTTATTACATCTGAGTCATCTATTTATATGAGACCCACATAAATGGATGGCTTAGATACAATGAGAACAGAATAGGTACAGAATAAGGATACAGAGGATCACGTCCCGAAGAAAAAGGCAAAGGTGAAAAGAAAGATAAGCAACCTGTGAATGTTCTGATTCGAGTTACGGTGTTGTCGTGGCTGTTAATTCATGTGGTTTATTTATGATTCGAGTAAGCAATTCTAATTATGTATAGCTTTTGATTTGCTGGGTACAAAGAAAGGCAACTTACTGATTGTTTCGTCCATTCATAACAGAACTAACTTTGGAGCATTGTCCAAGCAATATACTACACTACAGGGAGGATTGAGAACGATGTCTTAAAAATCAATAAATCATATTTAGTTGGCAATTAATCCAAGTGGGTCAGGGTCACTCAACGCGCAAGTTCCTTTGAGTGCGCAAAAAGTTAACACGGTCTGCACAAACTATGTCTACTTGGAGTTTTTTGGTTTATGGTAACACATATTAGTATTACAGACTTTGGCAAGGCAAGAATTACATCAGGTTATGTTTCTGAGGTGGATTTGTTTACAAATAAGGATGTCGTTCCCTCTCTCTCTCTCTCTCTCTCTCTCCTAATCAAAGATACGATTATTGAAAGCATCGAAACCAAACAGGGAATAATAATGGTATTATTATGTTGATTTTATTAATTAAGCTTTTGGGGGAATATTATTAAGGCCGAGCACAGATAATAGGTACAGAGGATCACATCCCACGCCTAGTGAATGGCAAAAGGAGATCCTATGGTATGGACAAAGCATTACATTTATACCAAGAGATTCCAACGAAGCCCGAAAACAAAATTACATCAATAATATCGAGCAAGTACCTGCACTTTCTTTCTTTTTTTCCAGAGACCCTAGGTAACACCGTCATCGGTCGATCACTAGTTTATAATGTAATTAGGGCAAGTGTAAATCCCTAAGAAACATTTATAAGAAAATAAAATTTATTTAATTTTTAAAAATCGTAGCATAGTGAGGCAAAAGCCGACGCTCATGGCTCATCCCTCACCCTTTCTTTTACTTTAGAATTTTTAACTTTCTCTTCTGTTCTCAGGATTAGGTTATTTTGTTTGTTTTTTTACGGGGCTTATTTATTTATTCCTGTCTGTCTCTCTGTATATATGCTGTGCTTTTTATGTTGTGTGTGTATGTAGGATGCTTACCTATTTCTTCAAACACAATGACCCCCTGCTAAAGAGAAAGTGATGTTAGAGAGAAACCACTAGGAAATTACGCGAGCTTAGACTGTCGGAAGACCATTAACGCTTGCCGGGAATGCTCGTCTCTGCGGCCGCTGGCCGAAGCTTCCGAAACTGATAAAAAGGAGGAGACGGGACGGAGATAGAGAGAGAAGACAGAGCTGGGTCTGTATGAGGAAAAATGCTCCTAGATGAGCCAAACGATGTCGTTTCCTGCACCAAGAAGAAGAGGTCCGGACAAGATGATAAGGTAGACAACAACAAGGTAGTGGTTTTAGTGACGACTACGGAGAAAGAGATCGCAAAACAACCGTCACCAGTGCTGGCTCAGCTGCCTCCGCAACCCATAGTCGTTAACCGGACCCGATCATCTTCCGCACACCGGCGAGTAACTCCGACCACCACCATCGCTGTTGGCAGCTTTGACGAAAACCGCCACCCTGTTATCGTCTCCAGCAGCAGAACCACCTCCGTAGACAAGCTTCTCCCAAACGGGGATCTCTACATCGGGGCTCTCTCAAGCAACGCGCCTCACGGATCAGGAAAGTATCTGTGGACCGACGGTTGCATGTACGAGGGGGAGTGGAGGAGAGGGAAGGCGTCGGGGAAAGGGAGGTTCTCGTGGCCGTCGGGCGCGACATTTGAAGGGGAATTTAAGTCGGGTCGTATGGAAGGAATCGGTACTTTTATTGGACCCGACGGGGACACTTACCGGGGTTCATGGAGCTCTGATCGCAAACACGGGTACGGGCAAAAGCATTACGCTAATGGAGACATGTACGAAGGGTATTGGAAGAAGAATCTTCAAGATGGACAGGGGAGATATGTTTGGAAGAGTGGAAATGAGTACGTCGGAGAGTGGAAAAACAGCGTGATATCGGGTAGAGGGGCTTTGATATGGGCTAATGGGAATCGGTACGACGGACAATGGGAAAATGGAGTGCCAAAAGGGGATGGGGTTTTTACATGGCCTGATGGAAGTTTTTATATTGGGAGTTGGAGTAACAGCAAGGATGTGAAGACCCAGAAATGGAATGGAACCTTTTATCCTGGTAATGGGAAAGAGCATTGTTTGAAGGGTAAGGAAAGTGATTTGGTTTCCTTGGCTGGGGCACAAAGGAAGAGGTCTTCCGTTGATACGGCGAGAGGGAGTAATATTAGTTTCCCGAGGATTTGTATATGGGAGAGTGATGGTGAGGCTGGGGATATTACATGTGATATAATTGATACTGTGGAGGCTTGGAAGATTTATAGAGAAGGGTTGAATCGAGACGGGATTAAGCAGTTTAGAAGGGGGCCTTGTTGTTTTAATGGTGGCGAAGTGAAGAAGCCTGGACAGACTATTTCTAAAGGGCACAAGAATTACGTTTTGATGCTTAATTTGCAATTGGGCATAAGGTGGTTTGCGTTTGTGATGGTTGGAGTATTTATCTTTTAGTTCTACTTTTTGTATAGCTCTGTGTTGTTTTAGGAGCTGTTTTCTAATTCTGTGTTATGTGACAATCTAGGTACTCTGTTGGTAGGCTTGCCCAGATTACTAGAGAACTGAAACCGAGTGATTTTGATCCCAAGGAGAAGTTCTGGACCAGGTTTCCGCCTGAAGGATCGAAGATTACGCCTCCTCATCAGTCAGTGGAATTTCGGTGGAAGGATTACTGTCCCATGGTATTCAGGTACTGCTTTACAGGAATTTGTTTGATTCACCTTTTGGATTGTAAGTTACCATGACAGTACGAATTTATTCTTCTGGATATGGTTTTCTTTGTGTTCAGTGTAAATGGGTTATGGGTGAGCATTTGGTTTGTCAGTACTGTCTCGGTGTTGAATTGTTAAACTTTCCGTGTTGAGTCTTTATCTTTAATCGAAAGGTGGTGTGATGATATTCTTTGTTGTTTCCTTTCTCTATAACATATCAGGAATTTGAGGGACCTATTCCAAGTAGACACAGCTGATTACATGCTAGCTATTTGTGGGAATGATGCCCTCAGAGAGCTTTCTTCCCCAGGGAAGAGTGGAAGTTTCTTTTATCTTACTCAGGATGATAGATTCATGATCAAAACAGTGAAAAAGTCAGAAGTCAAGGTTAGTCGCCCAAATGCATGACTAGTGAATAGTTTTCAATTTGAAATTCTTGGGATTATTAGCAGTTGGTTAATTGCTGTTCTTTGGCTTGCACTCTACTTTTAGTTACTGCTTTCAAGTCATAAGTTGGCAGAAATGTTGGTTCTCAAGTCTTTGTATCTATGTTTAGGTGCTCCTTAAGATGCTTCCAAGTTATTACCAACATGTTCGTCGTTATGAAAACTCCCTTGTGACAAAATTTTTCGGCGTACATTGTGTTAAACCCATTGGTGGACAGAAGGTATGTGTGAGGTTAATTCAGCATGCTTCTCCAAGGATTGGACTTCCTCCCTTTTCTGATCATATCTCGTGTTCTTGGAACCAGACACGCTTCGTTGTTATGGGCAATTTGTTCTGCTCGGACTACAGAATGCACAGAAGATTTGACCTAAAAGGATCCTCATATGGCCGTACCACGGATAAGCTTGAGGATGAGATTGATGAAACCACTACTCTCAAGGACCTGGATCTGAATTTTGTGTTTTGTCTCCAACAAAATTGGTATCAAGAGCTCATCAAGTAAGTTTATAGGAATCTTGTATGTTTGTGCTGTATGACTTATATCTGGCTGGAAATTCAGTTTTTTAGCTCACAAATATGATGTAACATCTACAATGAATGGGCAGGCAAATTGATCGAGATTGTGAATTTTTGGAAGCTGAGAGAATCATGGATTACAGTCTCTTGGTTGGTCTCCACTTCCGTGATGACAATACTTGCGATAAAATGGGGTTATCACCGTTCCTTTTGCGGACTGGTAAGTCACCCTATATCATCATAAAAAGGATTTTCAGATTTGTATCAGTTTCTACATTAGTTTCTATGGCATGCAAGCTGATAACATTTTTGCCATTCTGCAGGGAAAAAAGACTCGTATCAAAGTGAGAAATTTATGCGAGGATGTCGTTTCCTTGAGGCAGAGTTACAAGACATGGATAGAGTTCAAGCTGGCCAGTATGTTCTCATCTTTTCAGTTAATACTGCTGTATGGGTAATTTGACGCAGGGATTTGTTTGACCAACTGAATACCAATAATTCTGTTATTGATTATGATCATGTCCAATGGAATTACCGGTGGCTTTGGTTTTTATGATATATGTTTGGGGTAGGTCTGTAGGCGACACTTTTTGTTGGTGATAATAAGACCTGGCTTTACTCTCATTCTTGGTTTGATCTTTGCCAGCTAGGTTATTTTAGTTCTTTGATCAAGTTCTTTTTACGCTGGTCACTAGGTTGATACCTATCTTGAATGATAGAAATGTATCTTAAAAACAATGCTTTCACAATGTTGTAGTCTTTCCAAAGATGAGGACATCGTTTGCTAAATATTTGCTTGCTTGGTTCCTTCCATCTCTTTTTTTCTCACAGGAAGCCTCTGATAAGGTTAGGCTCAAATATGCCAGCAAGAGCAGAGAGGATTGCGAGGAGAAGTGACTTTGATCAGTATAGCTACTTGACCCCTTCTGGTGATGTCTATGAAGTAGTCCTTTATTTTGGAATCATCGATATCTTACAGGACTATGATATCAGCAAGAAATTGGAGCATGCATACAAATCCTTACAAGTTGATCCTACCTCCATCTCCGCTGTGGACCCAAAACTCTACTCTAAAAGGTTCCGTGATTTCATCGGAAGAATATTTATAGAAGACAGGTGGTAGTGAGAATGAATTCCACGCTGTTGCATCAAAATGTGATGACATAGCTCGTATCTGAGATTAGTCATAGTGAGGAACTAAGTCGTTCCTGGTTCAAAAGATTTCTGGTCTTGAAGAGACAGCTGGTGGTGGTCGGAGATCTCAGCCAAGTGTTTTTTTAGGGTATGTCTCCAAATGATGGCTGAATTTTGAAGATGGCCATATCTTTGGGAAAGGCGGAAGGGGGGTACACCTGTATATTCATCAACGGGGATGGGGATAGAATTGGGATTCTTCAGTTTTTTAAAATTAATTATTAGCAATTTAGAGCTTTTGTTTTTGAATTTGTGAAGATTTGACAGGTAGGGTATAGGGAACAGGGGAATTACTTCCCAGAGAGATGATTCGAAATGGTGAGGGAATGATGTTTTGGAATAAGAAAGTGTACAGCAGCTTATAGTGACGAGAAAAAAAAGAAAAGATGGGTGATTAATGGAATTTAGTTGATGTCAGATTTTGGAGAAAAAGAAAAAAGGTTTGAATTAACTTGCAGTATGGGCACGAGATTAGACCTTTTTCTAATTAACTCGCAGTATTGCACGAGATTAGACCTTTTTCTATGTCTCTATGTCTGTGATATGATCCTTGATTCTATATCTATAATTCCTTTTTTTATATCTGTAGAAATGGGCAACTATCTGCGCAGGGTAGTCGTAATGTAGAAATGGGGCCTTGGCTTTTCACAGGGAAAGGCAGAGCAGAGGATGACTGACTGGAAGGGTCAAATACATGAAAAGCAGTGAAAGTTGTGCCTCTTACCTCTCTTCCCGTCTTTATTAACCTTTTGTTGTCCTCCCTTTCCTCTGCCCCCTTGTTTCTTTTTATACCTTTCTTGGATACATATTGGAATTAAATATCCGATTCGATCTTTTCTAATAACTACCATAATTGAGCAATGTTATGTAAAAAAACACTACTGGGGGAACGTGGCATTATTTCTAGTAATTCTTTATATTTATTATTTTTATTACATATTTATTAATTGATTAATAATATTAATAAGATAATTTATTGATTATTATATATACTTATATTTAATAATTATTTTTTACTATCTTCACTAAGTAAAATTATAAAGATTTGTTATTATTTTATTATTCATAAATTAAAATTTTGTTTAATTTTATAATATAATTGATTTTCTATTTCCTATAGTTCAGAGATTAAGCCGATTATGCTATATGGGGGTATAGTGTTGACCAATTAAATAAGCTCATATTCTTAGTATTAATGATAAATTAAAAGAGGCAAGAGTTTGAAGGACATGTTAAAAAGTGACATCTTAATTTTAAATGAGAAGATACTATAAAATAATATTTAGAGATTATAATAGGAAAAAAAAGAAGGCTTAAGAAAAATTAAAATGAAGTGATTAACGATTTTACTGTGAACATGACCTGTAATAGAACACTTTAACATATTAAGACAGGGGTAAAGAATCTTACACAAAGAGGCTGTCATTATTTTCTTAAATCCTGTAAATATATTCCTCTAAGTCTTTCGCTTTATAGATAACCTTAATATTTTAATTACATTGTACTTCTCTTCAGGGACGGGTTCATAATTTTTTTTGAGTGGAGGCAAAATATTTAAAGTACTCTTATATTACTGAATTTTATGGGTAAGGGGTAAAATATTTAAAGTAGTCCTATATTACTGAACTAAATTAACGGGGACAAAATTTTATTATTTTTTATGAGATCAAAACTTAAAATAATAATGTTTTTATATAATATTTTTTGGAAGCAGTAGGAGCAAGTACCTCCACTTGTCTCCGATATGCATCCGTCCCTGCTTCTCTCTTAGTTATTTAACTTTAGTAATTTCTTATTTGGTATAATTACTTTTTTGTAATGCTTGGTATGATTTATTTTTGTACTTAGTTTCTTTTTTATTTTTTAATATTTATTTACTTATTTTATCTTGTATGGTTAATCTTTACCATGTTTTGTATTTTGCAATACATATTTTTATATATTTATTTATACGTATTTATTTATATTTTGTTACAAGTAGGTTTATCGAGAACAACCTTTCTATCAGATATGGATAAGGCTGCATATTACTGAACTTTTCTAGACTTCACATTTTACGTGGGATTTAAAGTAGATATTGTTGTAGTTGATTTTTTATTATTAATATTAAATAATTAATTTTTTCATATCATTCCCTGCAAGTAGATGTTGGCTCTTTAGTTTCAGTGATTGAATTTTGATGCTTTATCTCAATATTAGTGTTAGTTAATAATTTTATTATATCAATATCCTAAATTTAGTGTCCAGGGTTGAGTTATTAATTGTGATTAGTTATAAAAATAAGTCAAATTAAGTATTCAATATGTTAACCATTGTGAATTATAAACAAGATTGAAAAATAATAATTTGTTTATTAATATTATTACACAATAATTTTCAAAAAAATATTATTACATAATAAAGACGTAATGAAAAGCTTAATTTCTTCTCATATTAGACTAATAAATATGATAAAATAATATATTCCTTGGCACGTCTATTCTCTTTGCTCATAATGTGAATGTTTCGAATTCGAGCACAAAAACCAGATCTTGTCATGGGTAATGGCGTACATAACTGTTGTTTCTGAGAAATTATGAGGGCAATATGGTGAATGGGTGTGAAGGATAAAAAGTAAGATAAGCCGTTTAACTTTTAGTGGAGAGGTCAGGTCAAAGTGTCAAACTTCAAAGTGTAAGCGTGGGAGCAGCCCCTACACTAGACCAGTTGTCCGGATGCAAGCTGTGGAGATATGTCTCTGTTGGAGTTGGGACCTTCTACTGTCTGATCTGATGGCTCAGACGCATCAGCACGAGTCTGTGTCGTTGTCATCTTTCTCCCGGAATCTTTCCCCCATTATTTCTGCTCCCATCACCAACTAATGTTAAGTTCCAGTCAAAAAGAAAAGAGAGAAAAGTGAATCATACCATATTTTCGCTTTGATTTTTGCCGGGGTTAAAGGAAGAGACTCAAAAATAACAATAGACTTCCATGTCTGAATCAAATTCAGCTTGAATAATCTGGGGGCAAAAAGGAGGCATTCATGAAAAGCACAATGGATTTTTCATAATGAAAAATCTTTAAGCTCTACCAGATCGAACTGACGTGTAAGGCAATAGCTGCGAGAGCCACATAACTAGCTGCAGAATTGAAGGAGAAAGCCGATACCATTGCAATTCCCTAATGAAAACCTAAACAGTCAATATTTGCCTTACTAAACTCGACCATTTATTTGCATTGTACCAAAAACTTGGGATAGATTTTTGTTTGATTAACCAGTTTTTACTTGCTATATTAAATCTTATCTGCACAGAATTTATGGACAAGATTAACTGGTACAAGAGTAACAGGTGCTCCAACCCCAAAATCTTCCATCCAAGAAATATCTGTTTAATTTCATGCGCTTTGGTCTAGTTGCAGGGACTTAATACATTTGTACTCTCTTGTCTTTGTTAATTCAGACACATTCGCGGACTGTGGCAGACATGTTAATTCACTTAGGTTCTTTTGACTTCCTTCTTTGCTGATAAATAATCAGTTGCAGTTGCAGTTGCAGGCAAGTCAATAATATCTAGAAGGCTGCAAGAGTTGCATGATTATTGGTATTTGTTTGATTTGATTTTGCTGTTTTACGCTAAACCACAAACATTAAAGGTTTCAGATCGCTGCTAGTCTACTACGTCAACTTATAATTGTCCACACTTTTTTCTTGCATCTCTCAGCTCGCTCTAAGTTATTTTTCAAGACAGTTTGGATACAAATTAGATCTTATGGGTCTCCTCAGAGCAAGCAAATTAATGTGATATTGGTCCCTAATTTACCAAGGCATCCGACATCAGAAGATTCAAGTCATGCAATGTACTGTACATATAATTCTTCAAATCAAATGTCCTTTTAACTCTCTTAATTGGACATCATGCCCACAAGTACTAATTTGTGGACCATTATTTTGACAACAAGAAGCATCGTGTTAAATGAAAGCCTCTCCTAACTTTGAATAGATAGGTGAGAAATTGAACACCAAAGTCTCGAGAGCGATTTCAGTATCAGTAAATTAGTAGTTCTGGTCTCTGATATATCATATACAACAATTTATGAAATCAATCCGAACATTCATACATAAATACATTAGCTAACAAGTTTATTATCACCACAAATTAATAAAGAGAAAATCTACTTTCCTTTAATTTATTGTCTCGTCTAATCATTTTCTTTATGAAAAGCATCAAGTGAAGCACGAACAAAAATGATATTTTAGATTGTAATAAACACCTTGTTGTCTATAACTAATTTTGTTGCTCTTTTGGGAACAAAAGAAAAAGGTTATCAGAAGTTCCGTCACACCGTAACACCGTCCATTTTTTTCTATTATCAAATCTCTCAATTTCTTTTGTTTTCTTCAATGTGTTTCACTGCTTCTTCTTTCGTTTATTAGTTTCATGACAAGTGACAACTTCTAATTTTTTATCATAATAATAAATTGAT
>JAOTBA010000006.1:9675026-9695837 GCA_025629845.1 Erythroxylum squamatum | reverse complement strand
TAAACTCTAATCAAGAATGTTCAACTATAAATTACAAATCCTAAACCTAGGAATTCATAAATCATAGCTAAACATAGGTTAAGTCACTCCCCTTTGAAGCCCATTGAGCTCAAGCCATTGCTACATCTTCAAGAAGAGAGAAGTGCCTAGCCATGCATAACTTTAGGAGACTTCACAACCGAAGACCCACTGGAAGCATCCATGGTAGCAGTCGATGGTGAAAGGAGCAACAAAATGGTGTGGATGAGAGGAGATGTTCGGATGGTAGAGAGAGTGAGTGTCTATCTCCGATACCAAAACTCTAAAACTGCAGCTCCTCTTTTTAACTTAACCTAAAATAGGTAGGTTTTTTCCAAAATCGGGTCGATGGGTCGGTTGCATAGTGAGCAAACTTCCAGAAATGGTTCGAGTAATTGAAGGCTCACTGTGGGGACATGATGAGTTCGCCGCAGCGAACTTTTCCCAAAAGGTTTTGCTTGGAGTTTGGTTTCTTTGCCACGGCGATAGAATTAATTTATGCCTCGGCAAAGTTTTCCTGAAAGGTTTCTGCGTGAATTCTTCATACATTGCCGTTGCGAAAAAGATGTTTCGCCTCGATGAACTTCCTGTTCTCCTGTTGACTTATTGACTTCTCATTTTCAGCCTTCCCTCCTGGACTCTGCTTCTTCTTGAGTCTCCTATAATAAACAAATGGTAGTTTGTAGTATCAATTGTTCTTAGAAAATTAATTTAGTACAATTGATAATAATTTGTTACAATTTTACTCTCAAACTACATAAAGTACAGGTAAGCACTCAAGAGTCAAATTAAGCATAGAATTGAAAAATAAGAGCCAAGAAGTGCAATAAAAACCATGAAAATGTCACCAATTTATATAAGAAACTTGGGTTCAGTCAACGTTACGGATGTATTCGCTCCCTTCTTTTGCATTTTGAATACAGAATTTCTCTAAGTATTGTACAATCAAATTCTCTCTTGTAAAAACGTTATTTAGTCTTCGACTAGAACTAGTATTTATAGCCTAAGTCTCCAACTGTCTTCTTGAGAAATTGCTTCTTGAATCTTCTAGAAACCGCTATTAGTTGAGTCTTGTAACTAAATCCAACTAACTAACTAACTGACGTTCTAAAATATATTCCTTTTGTATCGTCTAGAATAATACTCCTTCTGTTATCTCGTTTCATCTTATATTGCGCTTCGCCTAGTGTTGTGCTTCGTCTGGTGTTGCGCTTCGTCTGTTGTTGACGTATCGTTTGTTGTAGATATATCATCTGTTGTTGACCGCGCATCTTTTGGATTTGACTATGTGTTACTTACATTTTTCTGCACACTTAACAAACTTGTCAAAATAGTTCATACATTTCTAAGATTATTATTATCAAAATTAATAGAAGTGAAGTCCTCTTGACTTAACAACATCTACTTTACAAAATTTGCACTCAGGTACTTCCACGAGCTTCTTAGTCATACACATAGTAGGTGAGGTTAAAGCTTTAGAGTTGTCAGGAACTTGGATGTGTTCTATCTATAGAGTATGAGCGAGAGGACCTCAATGTATTTGGGGCTTGCCTTTGCCCAATTTTTCTAGTGTTAGAGCTAGGAGAAGAAGATAAGGAAAATATGCATCAGTCCCTATGTAACATGATTGGCAAAAAAGATAGGAGTCTTCAGGAAGCTACCACTAATAAGTCGATCATCTAAAGCAACTACATCTTCTTTGGCTCCATAGCCAAATGATGCTCAAAGACCTGAGGATCTTTCAATGACCAACATACCAGACTCACTGATAGATTGACAGCTACAGAAGCAGTTTGGATATTCTATAAGTTTTTTTGTTTTTCTATTTATATATTTTTCTTATATTTATTTGATTTTATTATTATTTTGTTTTTTAACATTTCTTATTTCAATATCAGTGTTATTTTAATTTTATTGTTGTTTTCTTTTATCTTTTTTATCCCCTTTTGTTCCTATTTTACACGGATGATTGTACATATTATCAAATGGAATGTGCACCGAATTTAGAATGTGAAATTTTTATTATTCAGATAAGAAAAAAAATTACATGTTTACTCTTGGCAGTATTATAAAAAAAATTCATACTACAAGTATACAGATTGTATCTCATAGTATAAAAGGTATCATTCCTACTAGGATTAATGAATCACCTAACAAATTGAATGCACTTTGTCTAAGGTAATAAAGATTTAATAAATTGAATTTTAAAAAATTAACTGAAATTTAAACAACTAATAAAACTAAAAAATTGAATAAGTGGATAATTAAAACTAGCAATAAGAGTAAAGTAAATTGATGATGAAAACTTAGGAATTATTATATCTTTGTTTTGTCTTCCCTTTATCTTGTTGACTTAAATATGCTTGATCCTAGATATCCTAAGGTTTTGATTATCCTCTCTCAAGATCTAATCAAGTAATCCCAATTGAAATTGATAATAATAGAACTGAAACCTCTTGATTCACAAAAATACTCCTAACTATTCAACTGGATTTGAAGCAATCCTAAGGACAATTAATTCACAATCAAAATCTATCTTCAATTATTTAATAATCTAATATTTGCAGATGTATTAAGCTACCAACTCTCGTTGTGCACCTTAAGATATGATTTGATTCAATCTCTCAATTTATTACTATGTATAAGCATAAAAAGAATCACAAAGCATCGATATATCTATTGAATTCAATAAGAATGAAGTTTAATCAGATAAAAAACAATCCCTAATATGGATTTAGAAACCCATTATCATGTTCAACATCCTAATAATCCAAATCAGCATCCAAGAAAATGAAATATATGAAGAGAATAGAAAGAAAAATAATTCGGTGTCTTATATGAAAATTTGGAAAATCTAGAGTTGCTCTTGATTTCTCCTCTTTGATCTCCTTAATTCTAATGTTCAGCCTCCTTTTTGGTGTTTTTCTTTGCCTTAAACACTTCTTTAGGCTTCTGGGATTTTTTCTAGGGTTTCACCATTTAATTTGATTCTAAAAATATCCCCAAAATGTCAAGACTACAAAAATTTCACGTGTTGGAAAACACTCTGTCACATTCATGCATGGATTCATGATGGTGACTCCTGCCTTATCTATGGTATCTGTCATGATTGTTCATGGAGTCATGATCTTTTCTTCAATTTTCCTATTTCCACTTATTAACAAACACATAAAAACCAGTAACAATAAAATTAAGATCAAATCCTTGCTCTAAAACAATCAAACAATTAAAACATATAAAACACTAACAAGAACATAATTCTAAGTCCTAAACACGTGATTATAATATAAGAAAACACTTAAAAACACACTTCAACCTCTAGAAAACATAATATAATATACACATATCAACATCCTCACACTTTAATCTTTGCTTGTCCCTAAGCCAAGCTAAAATCACAAACAATTAAAACACATAAACATACAATCATAAAACAATACAACAATGCTGCAATGGAAAAAAATCTCATGGAATTGACATAACCTTAAACATCAACCACTTAAAAAGTGCTAACATACTAACTTATTCCTTTCATGTTTAACTGCTTTTATTTGAATATGCATATCAATCAAAATATTAACACCCTATTCGTACACCTATGTCACTTATAAGCATGTACTTATTATATATCAATTAAAAAGTTAAACTATCACTAAGTAACCTTTCATTGCTAATTTTAAAAGATTATAGGTTTTATTTTATTGTAAGAATCACCTTTTTATATTTTGTCACCTAGTCTTTCGACAAAAAGGCAAACACCTTGTCATGAATGTCCCTTGGTTTCTCAATTAGGTTACGATTTTTATTTAGTATGGTTGGAGTGTCATTATAGCCTTTTGAGGCAAAGAAAAACATTTTATCATGAAAGCCCCCAGTTACTCACCTATATCATAACTCTCATCTAGCTACCAGCTCTATCATTATACCAATTTTTTAAAAAAGATTCGGCAAAATAGGAATTTTATTTAACACCTTTTTTATCACTTTCTTAGCTTGCCTCATTTTTTCTTAATCAACAACTCTCATGAAAGGTTACTAATGATGCCTACCAATTTAAATTAGTGAAATTATAAATGTCTCCAAAAATGTCATAAAGTGAAAGAATAGGTTCCATATCCTAATTAACATCCATATTCATCCTAAAGACACCTAAAACATAAAATTCCGAGTTAATATACCTTTACAATTCAAATGATCATGCTCGAAAGTAAGCCAATTCCATTCAATTCATGTGATTGATGCATTCACACAATGCATACATCTTGTAAAAAAAATGTTCACACGATGCCAACCTAACTAAAACTAACACAATGTAAATGCCAATTTCACAACCAAATTATATGCTAATGCATAAATGTCCCCACACTTGAACAACACATTGTCCTCAATGTAGAAACCCAAACAATATAAATAAAAAGAAATAAAAATAAAGAAAAAGTAAGAGCAAGAAAACTTATGGTGATTTGGGTGGTGATGGTATTGGAGATGGAACTTAGACACTTTAGATAACAAAATATTTAAACAATTTATTCGTTTGATGTCATTTTTGACATTGATGGTCCATAATCTCCTTCAACTACGACTCTATGGTGTCCAGACGACCCTCTAAGTGCTCATTATTTTCTTCCATTTTATTAAGCACTTTCTCCTAGCCTTCCTCTTCTTCCTCCTCAGATTTCTTGCTTGTTAAGACCTGTTAGTGATGTTGTGGCAGTGCTGAACTAGAACTAGTCTATCTTGTCTTACGTTTAACCTTTGATCTTAAAGTTCCATACCATGGCACTCCAAGATCTTAACTCACCATAAATTTGTATGAATTAAATGCTTAAAAATACTAGGGGTTAGTTCATCAAAAGGAACACCACGAAAATAAGCCAAATTAGTGACAAGAATATCATGCTTGGATAACTACTTTTCTTATTAAGCTAAGTAACTATCATTTGAAAAATATGGTTGGAGGTACAAACTTGAACCTTATGATCTATGCAGCAAAGTATAAATAAATCTTTTTTAAAACGCTTGTCACTTTAAGTCTTAGAAAAATAGTTTGACATAAGAATTTATGTAGTAACAAATGTTCAAGATTTTGAATAACATTATTAGGTGCATTTTTGGATTAAACCCATCTAACTCTGTTAATTTGTTCAATATTTGGTAGCATAAAAATTTTTGTATTTTTAATAATTTTTTATTTTGAAAAATCACGTAGTTCTTCCATAACATCATAATCCACAATATAAGGTTTTCTACGTAATCGAAACCAAAAATTTTCTAAATGACACGTCTTATAATATAAAGTAGTGTAAAATTTAAGGTTTAATTCTTCATACACATGATAATCAAAATGTATAAATTTGTCCCATTAATTATGGCACTCAAATTCTCAACTTTTCGTTTCAAATCTAGATTTTCTAAGATTGAAAAATCAAATTAACAAGGTTCAGTAATGATTTTAGAACGAAGGTTTTAGAATTTCTTATCTTCTTCTTCAAAGAAGATCAAAAAAGGTGTTACAAATTCCTTAGCTAAGTCATGTGCGCCAGTACCCGATACCTTCGATTTTCCTTTGGATTTGAGCATTTAGTGAGTTGTTTGATTCATGGAGCCATAATGGAGTGTAAAACCTGCAAAAAACAACCAAAAAACACAACAAAAACACAAAAGAAAACCCAAAAACATAGGAGAAAGAAGGTGTAGAGAAAATCTTTTATTATTATCCAACCTATTTTTATCCTTTAGGAGTAACCATTTTCTGAGACTTAACCTTTTCTTGATTGATTATAATTAGCCTTTTCTTGATTGATTATAATCACGTTGATAGCCTTTACCATATTTTTCTTGAATACCTTTTATTATTTTTTAATCCTCAAAGAATTTGTATTTACTTAATTGCTTGGAACTAGGGGTATGTTGAGAACGTTAAAGAAAAGGTCAGATATTTCTATGATTGTTGATATATAGTGATTGTAAAATTTGTTTCTTCTCAAGTGCTTCATTGTTATAATTTCTTATATTCTCTCCAAAGTTGGTCAAAGAAGTACAAAAGTTGAAAATTATTTGTTGCGAGCATATTAAAAGAAAAAAAGTTGTGGCATTTGTTAGAGAGTGAGAAGAACTAGGGTTGTACCAATGAATTTATTATTTGAAGGACATGTGCTATGAAGAACTAAGTTCTATCCAATCTTGTCTAAGTGAATTTCCTTCAACGTTATTACCCTTATTAATTATCCTTACCATACCTTTACCTAACCCTCATTACATCCTATTTAAAAGACATTTTAGCTTTTTTTTCTAGCTTACTTATAAGTGGTGGAGATTAATTTTATTGCAAGCTTATGGTTAAGAATCCTTATATATAATGATTTAAGAGTTTGTTATATTTTTTACCCTAAACATTTTAGTGCATTGAGTCCTTATATATAATGATTTAAGAGTTTGTTATATTTTTCACCCAAAACATTTTAAGTGCATTGAGTGAATCCTCTGTAGAGATGGTAGTTAAGCTCAGGCTTGGCTCGGTCAGCCCTGACCCTACCCAAGGCCCAATAAATATAACCAAAACAATGTCGTTTTGTAAAAAATGATGTTGTTTTTATATTTATAATTAAAAATATCTTGGGTCGGGCTGAGTCAAGCAAAAGCTTGGGCTTGGATCGGGCTACCTCTGGCCTAATTGGACTCAGGCTCAGGCTCAGGCTCAGAATCAAGTTCAAACTCAAGCCCCAGTAGCAGTGGTTCATGCCTGAGCCCGGCTCAACCCATTTCCATCCCTAGTCCTCTATGAGGGTATGGAATTTGAACTTTGGATTTCAAAAATATTATCAATATGATTGCTATTGATATTGTCTTATGAAAGTTGGTCCTAGGATTACTTGGATCTAATTGTATGATAATATGATTAATATGATATGATGATTTAGGGTGTGGATGGACAAGTTGAGGTTAGTAAAAGATGGATGTTTTTAAGATTGATGATTTGGATTATGATTTGCTTGAGGAAAAAAAAATTTAAGTATGGGGATGTTTGATAAATGATTAATGAAGTATATTTTTATGCCCATATTGATGGTGTGTTGCTTATTAATTAAGAGTTTTACATTTTTTATACTTGTTTTGTTTCAAGTGTGTTTGCAAGTCTCAATTATTTTCATAGATCAAAAGGAGAAGAATTCGGTAGAAATCATGGCATAAAATAGAAAAATTGGAGTTTTTTTGGAGATACATGCCCATGCAAAGATGTACATACTGATAGGTATAAATTATACTATGTCTTGATAAATGTTTAAGTGTGCTTTTGAGTATTTCTTAAATGATTATCATGTATATAAGCTTAGAGTTATGTTATTGTTAGTGTTTGTTTATATTCTAAGTGTTTGTGTAGTTTTGAGCATGATTTGGGTCTTAATTTTATATTTCAAGAGGTGTGTGGTGTGTGTTTGAGTGTATGGAAACATGAAATTGAAGAAAAGAGAAGAATTAGAAGTATGGAAGTAGGTCACAATCGTGACTAGCTTGTCACGATCGTGATAGAGAGCGTAGACAGCAATTCTAACAAATTTCAGCTTTTCCAGCACGTGACTCTTTTGTAATTTTAACATTTTAGGGCTATTTTTGGAACCAAATTAAGTGGGTAAACACTAGAAAGAATCCTAGAAGCCTCAAGAACTATCTAAGAACATAAAACACTCAAAAAAGAGCAGCCACCATCTTGCATTCTTGGATTACAGAAGGAGCATCAAAGAGAGCATTGGAGATTTCCAGATTTTGAGTTCAAGTTCCAAATTAAGTTCTTCTTTCTCTCTTCTTGTTTAATGAGATGTATGAACTGAATTTGATGATGTTCTTCACGTTTATTTGTTTAAAATTTCTAGATTAGGTTTTGTTCTTGAATTATTTTGTGACTTTGATTTCAATTGATTCAATACAATTTTTGTGTTGTGTTAATGGTGCATTTTATACTTTGCCAATAAATCGAGAGAGTGAGTCAAAAGTAATCAAATTAATTTGCGCAACGAGAGCTGGTAGATTAATATGTCACACGATTAACAAATCAACCATCATTCAAAGAGAGATCTTGTGTGAGAACTTGGTTATTCGATAGATCATGTTAGAACTAATTGAAATTGTTATGTAAAGAGTTGAGAATTGAGAGATTGCAATTATGGAATTTTCAAATTCAAATGGGGTTCATTGAATAGGTCTTAAGAAAAATTATTCAATCCCTTAGAAGATTTAGAATCAACATATAATTGAATCAATATGGGTTAAAGGAACAAAATAACAATAGAAGAAATCCTAAGCTTCATCTTTGATTTTCCTCACTTATTTGTGGTAGCTCATATGTTATTTGTTTATTTGATTGATTTAATTGTTTTAATTTTTTGTTATTATTTTATTTTAATCATCTTTTATCTCCTTAGACAAAGTTAGGTTCATTTAGTTTTAACTATTTCCTCGTGGGATCGATACATTTGATATTATAAGTTACAATCCATATACTTATAGATATTGGGAGTTTTACATTAGATAAAACTTGCTCAACTGACACCTATGTGAGTAACATACACGGTCATATATAGGGACTATGTTAGAGACTATAAACATGTAAAGCTTTGAAGATGTTATTTTTGCCCGTGTAGAGATACATGCCCATATAAGTATTATACACAGTTGTGTCCCTTGTCCATGTAAATAACTAAGAACGTGTAAAGTCACCGTTGTTTTAGATATATGATCACTTAACTTTGACCAATTTATTATTGAAGTTATGGAAACCTACTCTTTATGTCTATATTACTTGTAATTAACCACCAACATAAGACATGAATTGCTTCAAAATATCCTCCACCCCTTTTCTTCTAATGGTTGTTGTGGAAATTAAGGTATATTTTAGAAACCAATTGGTTCCATTGGTTTATTTACATTGATCTTTGTTCCTTCTATAAAATTTTCAGACAATTCCTCCACCTTGAATTATATATGTTGAAGATGGTTTCATTTGTCATGCCCTACTTTCTTCCATAGGTAGACATATGTTTTTCTCCTCATTGTAAGTTAAGGGTGGCTTAGTATTCATACATGTGTGGGTTATATGCCTATATATATACCACATTGGTAGGATGCTCTTTGTTTCCCATATCATTGTTAAATATTATCTTCAGTTGACTCGAAATATTTGCAATTTGTGTTGCTTGGTCAAAAGATGCTTACACCTCTTAGAGAGAATCATTATATTTTCCTGTTACCACTTTGGTTGACAAGTTCCTTACTAAGATATTTATAATCTCCTTCACTTACTTAACAACTTTTGTATAGATTATTTCTCCAAAAAGCTTTTGTATAAATTATTCATTGAGCTATAATGTCTATTAAAATTTGACATGTCAATGTCATTCCCTCAAAGAAAAATTGCATCACCAGTTGTAAGGAGTATTAATGATGAGGGCATTGACTAAGTAAAGCTTTGTATCGCTCCCAAGCTTTATGAAATACTTTCCTTTCCTTTTGTGCAAGTTTTGTATTTGCATCATGAGCTCAATGGTCTTGTGTGGTAGAAAAAAACTTAATATAAATGTATTATACATCTGATTTCACTCCACAAAAGAGTCCACCTTTATTAAGATTAGTCATATAGTTGCTTGATCTCTCATACAGTATAGAAAGTACCCCGTCCTCAGTTTGAATTCTATAAGGATATTAATGGAAGCATTTAGATTACCAAAAAGATTCCTTGATGAATGTGATAATGACTTCACCAAGTGATCCAATAAAGGTCAAGCAAAAATGTAAATGCTTGCTTTAGCTTGTAGTTCCTTCAAATTTAGCTTAATTTAATACATGAGAGACTAGCATTAATCATTGGCAATTATATGTCTCCCATGCGAATCCTTTATAACTATTGCTCCATATGTAGCCACCTATTCTCTCCTTATTGCTTAGTTCTTTTGTAGGTTCATTTATTTTACGATCAAATTGAAATAAGGAATCAAATCTATCACTTATGGATGGTCCATCTTACATCAACTACTTAAAACAAATGAAAGAAACCAAAGTAAAACAATCATGTTCTTGATTGTGTATAGTTTACATAGATGATGTCTTAATATTTTTCTCCTCTATAGAAAAACATTTCAAACATATCAAAACCTTTGTTTATATTATTAAAAAGAATGATCTAGCCATATCAAAAACAAAACTTACTTTTTTTAAAAATAGATTTTTGGGATACGGTATCCAAAAGGCCCAATAAAATCAATATAAAGAACTCTAGAATTCACAAATATATTTTTTGACCAATTACTAGACAAAAAATAATTGCAAATATTTTTAGAAAGGTTAAATTATATTATGCATTTTTATCCTAACCTAAACAAATAATGTAAAACCTAATAGGATAGATTAAAGAATAAACCTACTCCCCAGACCAAAAGAAAAAAGTTGCTAATATAGTTAAGCAAACGAAAAAAAATAAGTTCAAGCTATTCTAATATGACCCCTAGTTAATCCTGACACTTGTAAAATTATGAAAACAAATACATTAGAACAAGAATAAAGATGAATACTAAACAAGTTATTAATAATATAGAATAAATGATTCAATACACTTACGGGCATTGGAATCCTATGCAAAAGCAATTACTCCATTAAAAAGAAATTCTTTCTATTGTATTACTTTTTTTTTTGGATTCAGGGAAAATCCGGTAAGCGGGCCAAGCGGGAGCACCTCTCTGAGGGCCCAACTAGCACACCACCCCACAGGCGGGCCAAGCGAGCGCACCCCATCATTGAGGGCCCAACTAGTTCTCCACCTATAGGTAAAACCCCGACTGCCCCAGGCTCTTACAAGAGAGGCTAGCATAGAATCAAACCTGAGACCTAACTGAAGTTAAGCTCCGCTCTTAACCATCGAGCCACACCCCTTGAGGGCCTATTATATTACATACTAACAAATCTTAAAGTGATTTATTAAACTACAAATTTCTTCTTAAGATAGATTGTAGATCTGCTTAAGAAGTTTTACAAAAAGATGTTCAAATATTGCATTAAAATAAATTTTCCTTAAATGGAAATCAAATTTAAATGTATTTTATTTTGATATTAAATTTATTAAAGGTGAAGTAAATTTCATTCTTGCTTTCTTAACTAAAAAAATTTTACAATCCAAATCACCATTCCAATTTTCGTAAGGTCAAAATCTCCTCAGCAGTCTTGTTCAACAAAATCTCTACAAAACCTTGCAAAATCTCAATCCAAAACACTAACAGCTGCAAGCCAACAAAATCATAAGGAGAAATTTTAGTAGAAAAGAAAACCATAAAATTCTCTTAAGGAAAGTCCTCAAAAACAAAGATTGTCCCAAACGGTTTTAGAAAATGTAAAAAGAAAATTTATTTTATTATAAATCATCATCTATCTCTTAAAATATTTCACAAAACTAACAATATTTGGAAAATTTTATTCAGACCTACGATTTGATTGGTCAAAAAAATATCCTTTCCGAAGTATCTACGTTGAAAAAAAAATAATTTTATTTTATTCTGACAATAAAAATAGTTTTTATAATCGAAATCCTTCTAAAACCGTACATAATTTTTTTCCCGACAAGTCTTAGTATTTATTAAAATTATAATTTACACATTCTAAAAGAAACAGAATCTATAAAAATAAAAACACCATTTTATCGAGGCAAATAAAACTTCACCACCCTATTTAACTTGCAAAATTATGAAAATCATCAATCTTATAAAATTGGGTTAAGAAATATTGAAGGCCCAAAAGATTTGAAATGACAAACTTTCCTTACTCCTCCATCTATAATTACTTACTGTGATTACCAACAAGTTTGTTTTAATTCCTTTCTTGAATAAATCTGAATATGATCATCGATTTGTAGAAATAAATATGGATTAATCCTAATATACCAAGGCTACTAGTTTTCAAAATCAAATATCAACCCAAAGAGTATGATGGCCTATTTCCTTCATCATTACTATTTGTTTCAAAAAATTTCATAGCATGAGTAATGATGTTGAGGTATAATTAGAAGCAAGATCAACAATTTAATATTCACATTCTCATAATAAGATTCAAGTTTAATGGTGAGCTTCTTCTTCACTAGTTGTAGAAGAACGGCTAGCCCAAAATTCACAGTCCACAAAGCAAATAAGCAGTTATATTTTTACAATAGAAATTACTTAATTGTTGGAGAAAAATGGAAGAAGGATATCTTAATATAATGAAACAATTGATAAAATCCTGATCAACCAAAACTTTAGACGGTAATAAAGAATACAACCACTGAGTCGTGAGATCCGGAGCTTTACCCTTCTGTCATTCTTTCTTAGAAAATCTCTTGCAATTTTTTTCTTTTTTTCTTACAAAATATCTTGTGTTTTCGTCTTTTCTATAAAACTTCTTTAACTTTCCTTCTTTTAACAAAAACTACGAACCATTTTTTAAGCGTATCTTTTTCTGCCATTACAAAACTCCTTCTGCTCTTACAAAAACCCTCTTTGTATATTTTTAGCATATTAGGAGTAATGATCCCCTGAAGTGTTAAAAGTGATAGTTGGGTGGCACTAAGATTCAGACACTGATATGTTCCCAAACCGAGTGATTTGTTTTCGATATTTCTTTTGGTGACAGTATATTTGCGGAATAGAACCACAACGATGATGGAAATCCATTTATCTGGGCCCTTTCTTAAGGCCCAATTACATAAGAGCATTCAGCACGTTCTCTTTCTATGGTCTGTTGGGCCCCCAACTAAATAAAAAGGCAATAGATTGAGCAAGATGCCTATCTACGATTTGCAAAGACTAGCACATTCCTGTTGAACCTTGTGGCATTAGGACTTGTGAGACCAGATTAATTAAGAGCTTTCTTCATTGCTAAAATCTAGAATTTGGCGAACTCTATAATTTTAGTATGTGAAGTGAAGAAACATTTATACTACCAATGTTATGCTGAAATAAGTAAACATTTGAATGTTTGAATAGTTGACTGAATTAATTATAGAATTGTTAGTTACAATGAAAAAGAAAAGGTTGAGGAATTCTATTAAATAATTCAGAAATTTTAAGGATTATATTAGATTTTAATTTATGTTCAAAGTGAAAATTTATAGTAACCTAATACACAACACACGTAGACTTTTCTAACATATTTTAAATGTTTCAATTACTAATTTTTCGGCCCTGTTTGGTAATCAACGGATTGTATTAACTGTTAGTTGTTAGCTGTTTTTATCAGCGGCTTGCTAACAACGGATTAATATAGTTGATTTAACCAGCGGATAACATCAACTGTTTATTTAAAGATGTTTGGTAAAATTAGTTATTTAGTATTAGTTGTTTATGTATAAAATGACTTATGAGTGCATGATTTAAAAAAGGATTTATAAGGACATGAGTATTATATCTTAGTATTTCTTTGAATATTTTCATAAGAATTTAGATAGAGCAAAATAAGTCAACAACATCATTTAAAGCAAAGGTTTATAATAATTTAAGAACGACATCTAACTGCCATTAAACTTGAAGCAATATTATCACGAATAGTTGTCATCCCCCGAGTTCTCAGTTCTTCAACACCTTCATGTGTAGAGTTAACTTCAACATCTTCAAATACATTTAGGAGGTACAAATTCAAGATCTTGATCAATGATGTTAAAAGCTAGGTCTCCAATTGTGCTCCTTCTAATATAGTTATGCAATGCAAAAGCCGCACAAATTATTCTATTTTGATCTACCAATGAATACTTAGGCATTTTCTCCAATATCTTACATTGAGTTTTAAGAACACTGAAAGTCCTCTCAATATAACTTCTCAATAATGAATGGGCTTGATTAAAAACTTCTCGAGATCCTTTTAGATTTGTACCATGAAACTCCAATTGATGATACCTTGTCTTTGGGTAAGGTATCAAATATCCTTCTCTTTCCGGATAGCCTTTGTCAACTAAGTAATATTTACCTGGGTGTCTATGGAGGTAATATAATAAAAATGAATGATATCATAAAAAGTCTAAATCATGAATAGCAAATCCCACAAATCTTAAAATTACATATTGGTGGTTTTGGAAAGTTGAGTCTCAGATTACCGATTGTTTCAAGGAAAATATGAGAATCATGTATTGATTCCTCCTAACCTGCTAAAACATACGTGAATAATAAGTCAAAGTCACATATTGTCAGTACATTTGTAGCCGATATTCCTTTCCATCCTTTATATTGCATTTGATCTTCCTCTACAACAACTACCGCTATAAGTGTACCATCAATAGCTCCAATGCAATCCTAATATAAAACAATAATTATAAGATGATTAAACAACCATTTTCAGCAAAAAAAATATAATGAAGGGGGAGGGGGAACATATTTAATTACCTTAAAATGTAGCATATATCTAGCATCATTGGCAATTTGTAGTGGACTCTCTTTAAATTTGGGATCTTTTGGTACGAGTATATCCTTTGAAAATCCATCCATGGCACTCAAAACTTCTTTAAAAACTCTACTCACATTTTCACCAAAATGTTGAAAGCACTTTTGGGTATCTCTATTAAGGGCAGCTTTACTTAGGTCATATACGAATAAACCCCCTTCCTACAAAATTGACATCCGATCCAAAGGCCTTAAGCCATAATTGTTTCCCCAAACCATGTATGATTGAAAAAAATGTATTTAGATTCATCCTAAATGTATTAAAACACCATTTTCTATGACCATTCAATAATTCATTCATCTATAGTTCTCATGTTATATAGGAAGTCATGCATGGTTCCTTGTATATATGGTTCAAAAAATAAACACCTATTCTTTTATGCTTTATTTACTCCAAATGCAGCTGTCTAATGTCACCGTCATGAGCTTTTTGTTCTCCCTTTTTTGTATTCCCAAGCTAGGTTAAAATGCATGGGACAACTAGCTCCTCTGGTAACATGAGGTGTCTTCATCTTGCGATCCATAGCTGTTGTAATTCACTCACGGCTGTGACAATTCCAGCAAGTCGTCAGTGGTCTTTATGCCCTTCATTCTTCATCTTTGTTAATAATTTCTTATCGTCTTCTTGTTTTAATCTTCCTCATTTTTGTTCCATGAAGACAAGTTGATATGAATCTTTGAAAAAACAACTCAAATATAGTACTTTCAACTCACTTTAATTCCTTTGCTTCTTAAGCAATTTCATATCATTAATCGCTAAGTGTTATGGAATAATTATACAATCAATTAAGCACTATCAATTTCCCCCACACTTAGCTTTTGACCATCCTCGGGAAAAACATAAAAATTAAACTCATAGACCTAAAAAATTCATTCATTTCTCATATGTTCCAAGAGTACATAATCATAAGCAAAGATGAATGACTTTGAAAAATCATAACAAGAATTTAACATTCTAAGCTTTTACTCATGATCAATCAACATTCAATACCTTTAAAAATTGAGCAATCTAATGGTAGACTTGAAAATTATGTTTAATTAAAATATATCCATGGGTATACTTAACACTATTCATGATCATGCCATTCTAGAACTTTGTATATCATTTCATTTCTCTACCATTAAAATTCACATGCAAAATCATAAATCAAAGAACTTTTCAAGGTTATAATTTGGGTAAAGGTAAGGTGAGATATATTTGGGTAAAGTAGCATGAAAGTCATCAAAGCTAGTGGAACAAAAATAACACTCAATAAGGTATCAAGAGCACAAGTTAACATTCATACAAAACTGGGTATTGTCAGCTATGACGAATGCAACAATTATATTTCATAACTTAATTAAGCTCTCATACACAAACCACATGAAGCATAACAAATCAAAAGGGATTGCTCATAGAGATTGATGACAACACTACATTGAAACTATAATGAGTGAACTTTCCAAGACAACATCTATCCCATATTCAACATACTCAAGTAACCCATTCAATACAACTTTAGGAGGAAAGATTAACCATAAACAACTTTTCAACACATATACATTTCCTCCTTGATACATTTATTTAAACATTTTTATTTCTTTTTGCTTTTTCTTTTTCTCTTTCTTTCTTTCTTTTTCTCTTTTTTTCATATGAACATTGAAAGAAGCTACATCAACATGGGAATTTCAATGATACAATATAAAATAGCATCCCAACATTATAACCAACCCACACATATGTACAATCCCACACTTATACTTGTGTACATCTACAAACTCAACAATCACAAATGTTCCACTAGCTTTAAGGCTTGGGAAGGACATTTGGTTAGGTTTAAAGCATGTAACATGGTTTATACAAAGAAAAGGAAGATAAAGCCCAAGGGGGCTTATCAAAAGAAAAATTATATAATGGGTAGGCTATTTGGCTAATATAGTTCAAAAAAGCAAAGAATGTCTCATCATCTCCAAGTTAAAGAATGTGATAAAAATTTAGTATCGAATAGAAATGCAAGGCAAAATCAAGATGCACGTGTCATGAAGGTCACAAATTATCAAAAGAAAATGAGACTGATATGGATGTGTCAGTCTAATAAAGCTTAAAATCTCGCTAGCTTTGTTTACCACTAGTCACTACTCTTCTAAAGATATTGCACATTGAACAATCACAAAAGTAAAAGCACATGCTTAAGTTGCCATGAAATTCTCTTGTCAATTCATTATCTAATCAATTACTATATAATCCTAGAAGCAATAGAAAACGAGTAAGCACTTGTTTGTTTGTTTTATTCTCTCTCTCATTGTGATTGTAAACTTAAACAAGCAAGAAACAAACCAACATAGAAACACACATGCATATCTAGCTAATGCGAAAAAGTAAAGGAAAAGAAATTTACTTCCCTTGGGTTGGTGCCCAAGAAGCGCCTTTGTTTAGGGTCATTGGCTCGACTCCATGTTTTCTCCTTATATGATGAAATTATGATCTTCTGGTATCACAGCTTGCGCCACTTCCACGTAAGGTTGTTCAGGATAGGGTCTTGGTTGATATTCTGTCATATTCAGCGTATGCCCTATCTTTAAACATCCAATCTCTTCTGAGTCCATACTATCAGGAAAGACCTCAAATGTCTCTTCACCTTTTTCTTCTTCGTTCACTTGCTCTAACCTACTAGGTAAAAGTAAAGAGTTATTTTTAACAAAAATTGGAACTCGGTATTTATGTCCGAGCTAAAAGATATATCATTTTCTGCTTCGAGCTCTTCCTTCACTTCTTCTTCATCACAAGCAATTCCTTGAGTGTTACACTTAAGATTTTCCAGCTCTTTATCACTTTGTAAGATTTCCACACTAACTTCCGTTGGGATTCTAGGCGTTCGATCCTCTCTGCCATCTCACCCATTTAGCATTCCAATTTCTGTAAACTCGATTCTATCTCCTGCTGGAACTGGTGTATACCCTCTTGAAGTTACTATTGTATATCTTGTTGTAGTTGTTGCATATTCTGTTGAAGCTGCTGCATACTCTGTTGAAGCTGACGATCGTTAGCAGTAGAGATCTTGATAAAGTCGTCCAGAGATATACCTTAATCTTGTTGGCTCTCCACATCTTAGATGTTATACTTTGTATCATGCCAAAATTGGCATCCATCCTATCGAAATTGTAGGGTATTATGTTGAAATTGTTGCATACCCTATTTCAATTGCAAAGGATTAGCGTTCCTAATATTAATCAATTCTTCCATAGATGTACCTGAATTATGATAAGAAACTTCAAATTCATACGCGAATTAATGTGTGTCCTGTAAACTATCATAAAATTAACTTTGTTGATTATCCCATTCATAACTAAAGTTAGTTTGATCAATCCAACCTTGGTTATAGGATTGAGAATAAGAGTTATAAAAGAAATTACTTTTGTCCATGCCAAATATTTTTTCAACATAACAAACACTAAATAAAAAGTGAAAAGATTGAGAAATAACTAAAAGGAAACTAATTAAATAAAATTATGTACAAAACACTAATTAAAAAAAAAAAAACTAAGCACCACACCCCCCGATAATGGTGCCAAAATTGAAATGCAGCTTTGTAGCATTAGCCAAAATAAACTAGATAACTATTATAGCAGTGGCGAGTCTAGGTCGATCCCATAGAGAGTATTCGGTTAGCTTTTGAAATTAAATAAATTGGTGTTAGGTTTGGGGGGTTTTGGTTTGGTTTTAAAATAAGAAAAAAAAAACTAAACTAACTATGAAAAGCAAATTGAAGAAAACGTGTAAAATTGAAGAAAGCGGTGAATTCGTTGGGAATCCGATTCTTTGGTTTAATCTCAGCCTACACCCTAATTAAACATATTTCAATGATTTTTTGTTCTTAAACCTCTCCTAGAAACTATTAATCGTAGGTTAATCTGTTAACCCGAGTTTTCCCTTAGGTATTATTTAATAACCTAACTTCCGAATAACCTAGGATACGATTTGTAGATTCAATTTGATAGTAGCATTACGAATTAGAAAAATTGATTAATCAAAGCAATAACAACATACGATACGTCATTTAACCTAGGTTATGTTATCCCTAATGATTACGAAGTATTAGTCACTACAAATGAATTTTAACATAACAATTACAAATTACATTGAATATTTGAGTAATGGGTTTATATAAAACGATCCAATGAATGCATTAAAATCATCTTTTCATAATTCCCAAATCCATACACATCGGATAACATAATCAATTTCTAAAGAGAGAAAGAAACAACAAATACAAGGAAGGAATGCTTAACCGGGATGTCAGCATTGATATCACTTTTGAACCAGCGTCAGAAAGCTACCCCTCCACAGATCTTCTCACGATGGAGAGTTTGCCTCCCTCTTCATGCTCTCTCAAAGCTCCTAAAGTTCCCAGCTGAAACACACCAAAACTTTTCATAGAACCTTTGAGTCGTCACACCCTCAGTATATATTAAAACACTAGGTTAAAAAATTAGGTGAGGTGGCATCTGAAGGCCTCATGGGTGTGACAAAGCATGAGCAGCTTCTCACGACTGCGAGAGGATTCTCATTGTTGGACCCCATTTTCGGAGTCCAAAAGCCTGTCTCTGATACCACAATTGTTGGACCTTAGAGCTCAACATCTAGAGTCATAAAACGTGAGCCTATTATCTTGTAGGGTTATTTTAATAAACCCTTATTAGCCATCATCCCACAAGGGTGACGTGCCCGCACCAGTCAGCCACCATATTCAACTCATTTCTTATAGCTTCAGAGCAAAATTTGGAAAAATTTAAACTACAATTACAAATTTTCTTCTTCATAAGATTTGTATCTATATGTCTTTAGATTATTTAGAAACAAGAATCATCTTATTTTAAGCTCTACAGATCAAGATATCATCAAAATATCAAAGTATGTTCAGTGCAATATCCAATTCATACTCTTCCAACCAATTCCCTCACTTCATTTCCATTAATCTTTTTCAAATCAACACCAAATGCTATAAATTTTTATGGAGAGGTAGAGAAATGTGTTAGGAATCTACTGGTTTAAAAATCAAGTCATTTGGAGGTCAGATGATAAAGTTATGACCAAAAGAGTCAAACATGTTTAGAGTTGCAAAATCCCTTCGGGTGCGATCACGAGGAATAAAAGTGCGATTGCAAGGAACAACGGTGTGATCACAAGAGTGCCTGGTGCGATCGTAAAAGTGCTTGGTGCAATCGCAAGAGGGCCTAGTGTGATCGCAAGAACACCCGGTGCCAGCGTGACCGAAGCTATCTTGTATAAAACATCCTCTACGACATCCTGACTTGTAATGGTCATATCTCTCAACTCCAATATCCAAAAATTGCATACTTTATACCGTTGGAAAGTGAAAAGAAGATTTACAACTGTCAGGAAGACAACTTTTTCTAATTCAACCTAGATTAATCTAGATTTTCCGTTGAAGTCAGAACAGACATTTTTCCCCTATGAAAGACTATGATTATGTCCTCAATCATATTATGCCTGCTTTAAGGTAATTTGCATAACATTCACTAGAGATGTCGGATAAGGGTCATTCAAAGATGCTTTCGAAGAGGAATTCTAGACCTACAACTTCCATGAAGACATCGAACAGATATTTTGCCCCCAAAAGGGTCAAAATTACAAATCAATGTAGCTATCCCATATTCACTTCCTTTAATGCAATATCACTTCTTAACCATTCAACTACCAAATTCATATCATTAAACTCTCAAATCTCAACTCATTTGACTCATCACATTCAACTACATCTCATCATTCATAATTTGTTAGCCCCGAATTTTTTTTTATTATTTAAGCATGATGCATGATTTATGGAAATTTAAAGAGTTAAATTAAGTTGACATAAAATTTATTATGGTAGCATTAATTGAGTTAGTTGGTTTGAGTTAAATGAATTAAATGTGTTAGAAGTGTAGTTGGGCTTGAATAAAGAATTGGGCCTTAATGAAATAGGAAAAGAAGAGGAAATGATGAATTGGGCTTAAGTGATGTAGGTGGAAGTATAAGAAGAAAAGGAAGACATATGGGCTTTGGGCCTTATGGGCTTAAGTGGATAAGTTAGTAGTATAAAAGAGGAAGAGTTAAATGAAGTTGTAGGAAAGAAGAAGAGAGGAACGAAAATTGAAGGAGAGAAAAGAGAGAGAGGGTCGTGAAAGGGAGAAAGAAGAAGAGAGGAGAGAGCTTTGTTAGGGTTTGATTTTCCAAGAGTTTGAGAAGTTGTTTGGAGAAAGTTCAAGAAGGAAAAGCATAGAGGAGAGTCTAAGCTTCACTTTGATACAAGAAACTCCTTGGTTGAGTCAAGAATCAAGGTAAGTTATGGTTTTAAGGTTTAGCTTT
>JAOTBA010000006.1:9659955-9674926 GCA_025629845.1 Erythroxylum squamatum | reverse complement strand
AAAGTCGTCAATTTCTTATTACTGCTTTATGACTGTGATGCCATGGGGAGTTTAGTGGTGGTTGTCAGTAGTGGTCTTTTATCATAGGATACGTACCGGAAGGATCTACGGACGTTCCGGTGGGTACTCTATGGTAAGGGGGCGCTACAATTTAAATAACTATTTACCATTAAAGTAAAGGAAAATAACTTAAAATGAGAGTAATAAGACTAACACTAATCTTCAAAGTCCATCACTCCTCACTGGCATCGATTGTTCCATTGTCATAGTCCCATCCTAATCCTATTTCTTTCCCTTTTAACAGTTTCTAAAGACTCCATCTTGCTCTCATCTAATCAAACTTATTTTTAAGCTTAATTTTATCTCATGGTATGTTGGTTGCTTTTTGAAACTCTTCCTCCACCTTCTTCTATGATAACCTTTGACAAATAACTTCACCACGTTTTCCCTTACTTCTTTGAATATATTGGTTACAAATGTCACAAAAGATAATAAGTGTTTCTTTTAGCCAACGAACCCTGCCTATATCATTCCCCCTTGACTTTCTCCTTTGTTTCATTTTTAGGATGGTGTCATCTAATCATATAAGGTGAGGGAATATTATATACTAAGTAATCAATTTGCAACCGGTTTCACTAGTTTATACAAATCATTATAAAAACTAAAAAGTAAAAACAAAAATTTTGCTTATGAATCATATTTAACTAGCTAATTTGGTTATTATTTTTACAAGCATGACCTGATACAAATAAAATCCTCATTACTATGCAAAATCATCATCATATCATAAGCTCATACAAATTAAATCAAATCATTATGCCAAAAAAAGGAAAAGCAAAAACGAAAATGTGAAAGTGAAAGTGAGTTAAGACCATTCTAGAAAACAACAAATCAAATGGAAGATAAACCAATATAACAAAGCTAAAAGAAAACTTAAATGTGATCAAATAACACTGATTTCATTTGGAAAGAACTGGATGCACAAATTGATAAAACAACATTTGTAATATGCAATGCAAGCAAAATGCATTCAGGAAAATGAATGAGATATTATGTAGCTTCGGATTTTTAAGAAAGGTATTATAATATCATTATAGTCAGGAAAATTAGGATGGACATAGTTAGGAGATTGATTGAAAAATGAGCTTGACCTCAATATATTTTATGCCTTAGTAGACCTTTTTTTAGGCATAGTCATAGCTCTGGAATAAGAGGCTTAATTCACTTTTCTTATCCTATGACCAAACATTGGGTATGAATCATTAGAAGCAACATGATTACCCAAAGAAACATGTGCACCCACCTTCTTTTCATTGTTTTTTCCATGAAAGAAACTCGATCTTAATAGGAGAAAACATCATATAATACAGTATCGAGTTCACATCTTCTCTTTACCCTTGGAATAGCATATACCTCCATTTCACTCTAGTTGGAGACCACTGAAATTGATGAATGTTTTTTGGAGCTTGGTTTTGTTCAGGGCTTTGACTAGTTGATATTCCTCTCTTTTGGTTCCAAACTAGAACTTGGTCATTATGTCCGTCATCAATTGTGCAAAAGTAGCATGGATTGTTCAAATAACTAATCATCTGCCCCATGCCTAAAATGGCAATTTAAATGAGACTTCCTTTGTCCTAATTTTGCAAAACATGGTTGTTCACATTTGTTTTTGTGATGATTGCTTTGAAAATGCAATCAGTGCTTGTGAGTTGAAGATCTCTTATATGGTGTGCCATAATAAATAGCACAGTCAGTGACCTTAAGGTTTGCACTTTCTCGAGACACAGATCTCCTTCTTGACCTTTTTTTGATTGGTTGGTTTGTCTTTCTACAACTACTTGAGTTGGAGCTCTCGTTGCCTGATTCATACTCACTGAGGTACTTAACCTCACTCCTTTCTCCAATCTTACTATATTTAGACAAGACAGACTATCATCTTGTCGGGGAACTGAGGCAAACTTTCTGAAGAAGAAGCCTCTATCTTTTGTTGTCGCTTCCATCCTCAGTTGTACTGGAACCCATATCATTCTTTCCAGGCAATGAATTTTTCTTCATATTGCTATGTAAAAACCTCAGTTTTCTCTGCTAAGTTACAGAACAGAGAATCTGGTATTATACAGCTCCAGATTTTTAGGAAAGGTATTACGAGAATCATAAAAGACTGTTTGTTTACTCCATGTGAGCAAGGACCTAGAGCTTCAAGAACGGAAGGTTTTGCTTACTCCTAAACTTTTTGGACCAATCCAATGTATCTGGTATACTTTCTGCAGAGCAACGTACCATTGTCCACTTCCATAAGTTCCTTATATATTGCTCTAAATATGGCGAATTAAATTTCTTTCGCAAATCAACCAAGCTTCCCAAAACATAATCCTTTACTCTTTCGTCTCTTTCTCTAGTTGCAGCCATAAAAGCTCCCCAGATTAGTGTTGTCACTAGTTTATACCATGTAGGATGCTCTAACTGTGGTATATGGGCAATCCTTTTCCTTAGAGCAGCTAAAATAGAACCATTAAATATGATGCATTTTGTACAATCCTATGTTTCTATCTTCTTCAAGAGTATCAAAATAAAAGTTAAGTGAATCTAAAAGAGGGAAGACTGATCAAAGAGAGAGACAGATAATAACAGAAAAGCTTACCTACTAGTCTTTAACCTCATCGGTTGATACACCTCTTGTGGAAATATATTAATCTCACGATTTTAGGTGTTATTGTTCCAAATCAAAGCAAAGCCATGTTATGAAACAAAGTTAATGAAGAAATTAGAGGTGTTGACAAATATAGGAAGACTGATCAAAGAAAGAAATGAACAACAACATAAAGGGTTACTTAAATATAAATTATTTAAATAACTATTTACCATTAAAGTAAAGGAAAATAACTTAAAATGAGAGCAATAAGACTAACACTAATCTTCAAAGTCCATCACTCCTCACTGGCACCGATTGTTCCATTGCCATAGTTCCATCCTAATCCTATTTCTTTCCCTTTCAACTGTTTCCAAAGACTCCATCTTGCTCTCATTCAATCAAACTTATTTTTAAGCTTAATTTTATCTCATAGTATGTTGGTTGCTTTCCGAAACTCTTCCTCCACCTTCTTCTATGGTAACCTTTGACAAATAACTTCACCACGTTTTCCCTTACTCCTTTGAGTATATTGGTTACAAATGTCATAAAAGATAATAAGTGTTTCTTTTAGCCAACGAACCCTGCCTATATCATTCCCTCTTGACTTTCTCCTTTGTTTCATATTTAGGATGGTGTCATCTAATTATATAAGGTGAGAGAATATTATATACTAAGTAATCAATTTGCAACTGGTTTCCCTAGTTCATACAAATCAAATCAAATCATTATAAAAAAATAAAAAGTAAAAACAAAAATTTTTCTTATGAATCATATTTAAGTAACTAATTTGATTATTATTTTTACAAGCATGACCTGATACAAATCAAATCCTCATTACTATGCAAAATCATCATCATATCATAAGCTCATACAAATCAAATCAAATCATTTTCCCAAAAAAAGGAAAAGAAAAAAATGAAAATGTGAAAGTGAAAGTGAGTTAAGACCATTCTAGAAAACAACAAATCAAATGGAAGATAAACCGATATAACAAAGCTAAAAGAAAACCTAAATGTGATCAGATAACACTGATTTCATTTGGAAAGAACTGGATGCACAAATTGATAAAACAACATTTGTAATATGCAATGCAAGCAAAATGCATTCAGGAAAATGAATGAGATATTATGTAGCTTCGGATTTTTAAGAAAGGTATTATAATATCATTATAGTCAGGAAAATTAGGATGGACATAGTTAGGAGATTGATTGAAAAATGAGCTTGACCTCAATATATTTTATGCCTTAGTAGACCTTTTTTTAGGCATAGTCATAGCTCTGGAATAAGAGGCTTAATTCACTTTTCTTATCCTATGACCAAACATTGGGTATGAATCATTAGAAGCAACATGGTTACCCAAAGAAACATGTCCACCCACCTTCTTTTCATTGTTTTTTTTCCATGAAAGAAACTCGATCTTAATAGGAGAAAACATCATATAATACAGTATTGAGTTCACATCTTTTCTTTACCCTTGGAATAGCATATACCTCCATTTCACTCTAGTTGGAGACCAATGAAATTGATGAATGTTTTTTGGAGCTTAGTTTTGTTCAAGGCTCTGACTGGTTGATATTCCTCTCTTTTGGTTCCAAACTAGAACTTGGTCATTATGTCCGTCATCAAGTGCGCAAAAGTAGCATGGATTGTTCAAGTAAATAATCATCTGCCTCATGCCTAAAATGGCAATTTAAATGAGACTTCCTTTGTCTTAATTTTGCAAAACATGGTTGTTCACATTTGTTTCTGTGATGATTGCTTTGAGAATGCAATCGGTGCTTGTGAGTTGAAGATCTCTTATATGGTGTGCCATAATAAATAGCACAGTCAGTGACCTTAAGGTCTGCACTTTCTCGAGACATAGATCTCCTTCTTGACCTTTTTTTGATTGGCTGGTTTGTCTTTCTACAACTACTTGAGTTGGAGCTCTCATTGCCTGATTCATACTCACTGAGGTACTTAACCTCACACCTTTCTCCAATCTTACTATATTTAGACAAGGCAGACTATCTTCTCGTCGGGGAACTGAGGCAAACTTTCTGAAGAAGAAGAATATTTTTTGTTGTAGCTTGCATTCTCGGTTTATACCGGAACCCATATCATTCTTTTTCTTCTCTTGGTTACCTGAGGCAATGAATTTTTGTTCATATTGATATACAAAAATCTCAGTTTTCTCTGCTAAGTTACAGAACGAAGAATCCGGTATTATACAGCTCCAGATTTTTGGGAAAGGTATTATGAGAATCATAAAAGACTGTTTGTTTGCTCCATGTAAGCATGGACCTGGAGCTGCAAGAATGGAAGGTTTTGCTTACTCCTAAACTTTTTAGACCAATCCAGCGTATCTAGTATACTTTTTGCAAAGCACCATGCCATTGTCCCCTTCCATAAGTTCCGTATATATTGCTCTAAACATGGTGAATTAAATTTCTTTCGCAAATCAACCAAGCTCCCCAAAACATAATCCTTTGCTCTTTCGTCTCTTTCTCTAGTTACAGGCATGAAAGCTCCCCAGATTAGTGTTATCAGTAGTTCATAGCATGTAGGATGCTCCAACTGTGGTACATGGGCAATCCTTTTCCTTAGAGCAGCTAAAATAGAACCATTAAGTATGATGCGTTTTCGTACAATCCTATGTTTCTATCTTCTTTAAGAGTATCAAAATAAAAGTTGAGTGAATCTGAAAGAGGGAAGACTGATCAAAGAGAGACAAACAATAACAAAAAATGTTTTCCTACCAGTCTATAATCTAGTGGTTGATACACCTCTTGTGGAAATCTACTAATTTCACGATTTTAGGTGCTATTGTTCCAAATCAAAGCAAGGTCATGTATGAAACAAAGTTAATGAAAAAATTAGAGGCGTTGACAAATAGTGGAAGACTGATAAAAGAACGAGATGGACAAAAGTTTACTTACCATTTTTTGGTCTCGATCAGTTATTGCACTACTAATCTCACGAATTTAAATAGTAGTTATTAATAAAATTAAATTTGTATGGATTTATCACAAAATTAAATTTGTATGTGCAATTAAAAGAATAGATTTATCAAAATAGGATAAATTTATCTTTATTTTTATTTTATCTTTATTTTTATCTCTATTTATTTTTATCTCTATTTTTTGTAATTTGTAATAATTTTTTAATACAATCGTTTTTTGTCTCTTAATTTGTTAACGTTTAATCTGTCAACTCAATCTATTAATTACTAAACATAATTATTAATTATTTGATATAATTAAACAACTAAATATATCTTAATTCGCTAAAAAAAATTGCCAAAGGAGGCTTTGCTTTATTTCTAATTTACAACTTATTATATTGAGTCGGTTATCAGTTATGCTTATTTTAATATCTTAATTGCACAACAAAGCAAAAATAACTAAGCATGTATACTCTAAAATCGAAGAACGACTGAAAAGAAAGAAAGAGACATTGAAGCAAGGGGTGCCTCACTTGTGTCCTGACAAAATTTCTCCATCTATCTTTTCTCATCTTCAAAATTAGGCTCCTGTACTAAGCCTACTGTATATATCCGATATAGAAAACAGTGCTTAAACATAATATTGTACCTCAATCCACCAAGAGATTTGGTTTCATTTCATTCACGATTTGCTCCTGTTTAGTAGTTAGTACCACAAATTGAGCCCATGACAAAAAGAAGTGCTCTGCTTGCTTATTAGTTTGTCCCAGGACTCTGCATTTATGGGCAGATTGAAGCGACCCTTTGTTTCTCTCAATATGCAAGCTGTTGTCCTTGTCGAGAAATTAGCAATCATAACCTGAAGCACACGGTTTTATCCATTTTCTTTACTACTTGTGAGGAGGATATCTCCGTACCACTGGCAAGGTCAAATTCTAGCCAATACACCTAGCATGAAGTGCCAACGAGCTCTAGCTCAATTTGTATCTGTCCTCCATTCGATTTTCAGTTTTAATACAAATATATGGCGTCGAGTTCCATAGGGAAAAATAACATACTAACTAGGGGAATGGTCAAGCCCTAACTCCAAGCCCCTCAGAAGTTCAACCCTCTCTAGCATTATTTTAACCAAAAACAGATAATGGGTCGATAGGGTTCAGCAAAAGACAAAGAGAAAAGTGCAAGTAATGCATATCAGAGTTTTGTCCGAGACTGGGTCACGAGAAGAACAAAACCTCAACAATGCATACATGGCCACTTAGGACAAAGCTCAGGACAAAGCATAGCACTTTTCCAAGGTTTCGATGTTATAGTCCCATTACTCAGGACAAAGCATGCCAAAAAGTGGCAATATTTGAAAGAGATTTCTGTCCTTTTTTCTTCCACTCCGGGATTCTACACCAACTGCAACATCGAAACCTTGGAAGGGTGATGGCGGTTCGCTTACCATAAACCTCTCTCAACATCTCTCAGGAGCACTCTGAAAAGTTAATTGCAGGATGTTTCAATTCTCATCGGTGGTAAAGCGTGTAACGGATTTGATAGAAGAAATAAAAGCATGCAAAAGATACAGGTAGGATTTGATAAAAGAAATAAAAGCATGCAATAGATATAGAATAAGGGTTGGACCACCCCGTTTGATTCAACGTCACTTAATTTTCTCCACATAAAATATAGATGACGTCACTTAAGTGTCCACATAAAACATAGATGACGTGACTAATGGGTTTTTTTACGTAAACTTGGATATAATTAAGCTTTGAAAGTATCGTTTTTGGTGAACAAGATTCAGAGTGTCTACATGAAAGCAATTTTTTTTCACTGATTTCGGTATAAAAGTAATTTAATTAAGAATAAGAAAACTTTCAGTCTTCTAGCATGGAGAAGCGAGCGAGTATTGTCAAATATGGCGTAGTGTAATCATTACATTGCCTCGTGAAGGGAAGTTTAAACCGTGTCATAAAAACAAAGAAAGAAAATAAATACTGTTGCAAAAATTGTGTCAATAAATGCCTAATAAGTAATAAGCTTTCCTTTAAAAAAAAAAGTAATAAGCTTGTAATGTTGGCTCGAATTAATTAATGAAGTGAAACTGCTGCGTCAATCTGATTTCTCAAGAGATATGGCGTGCCCATTGCCAGATTCAGGTTCTTACTTCTTATAGCGCGCAACCCATTGATGATATGCACATTCTAATTGAAATATAAACTGTTCAATGTACGTGCTTCATGTGATACTCCCTCCTACTTAATATAAAAGTTATTTTAGAAAGAATTTAATTTTTTAAAATAAGTATCATTTGTGACTTTTTATATATAATTATAATTTTATTTTTAAAATTACCCTTTAATTTTTCTCACATCCTAATTACACAAATTATATTTTCAAAATATTTTAACACGTAATTAATAAAGGTATATTAAATATTACATTAATTTTTTTAATAAATATGTATTTCTCTAAAAATAATTTTTATTTTAAATAAAAAAAAGTATTAAATAATTCAATCATACATCCATAACAGTTATTTGACTAGACTTAATTGTACTTTGTTTGCAATAATAAAATGAAAGAGCAAAGACACCGAATCAGAATGTGACAGTGAAGAAGGGTCCCGTAGATAGAAAACGAAGGAAACAAGATCCCGGAGATTGAATCACAGCAGGCGACATGAACAGTGATGTTTCTGATGTCTCCGAGGTGTCGCCGCCAAAGGCAAGTAAAAGATTGTCTCTTACTCAAGGCAGCATTTAATGAGCAAAGATATGATAAGTATCTCTAGTTCCAATTTCATGATTGCAGAGATTTTATATCCCTAAAAGTGAAAGACTGATTCTGAAAAGCAACCACTTTTCGTTTATCTAGTCAGGGGCAAGCAAGCAACAACTGTGTTGGGGTCACCGGTTCATGCTCTAGGCTATCTCAAACTGACCATCCATATCCCCACCTTTTTTCTTTAATTTCTTTACGTTAATATTTATATTCTACTCCTTCGCTGCAAACGATATCGACCATTTGTCCCTGTCGACTTTACTTACTAATTTGTCTTCTTGTTACGCAGGCCCTAAACAGTTAAAATAAAATACCGAAAGATATATGATCCTCAAAAGCCCTTGTAAAGTCTTTGAACAACGACAAGGCGAATTGTCTTATTTCCCTTTTAACTAAGCGGTCCAAACAAGTAACAAGAACTCCGTGTTACAATAACTATAAACTTGTGAAAAATACGTACATATACCAAAACTTCTCATAGATTCGAAAATTCATTGAGCAGCAACTTCAACAAGCCCCTTATTGTTTGGCGGTTCTACACCTCTACGCCTTGTTCATAGATCTTCGCCTCTAACACCGACTGTTCACCACGGCCACATTAGCCAGGCATGAACCCTAACACTCCCAACTCGAAACCTTTAAACCCCCTTGCAGAACCCTACGTGAAAACAGCAGTAAAATTTAGCGCTGTAGCGATTCCTTATCACGCGGTTTATATTTCTCCTCCATTCCCATCTTCTGGGTATACTGGCTTCACAGCATGTTACAACGTTCAGAAGCAGCCTTTGCCAGTTTTGGGTCCAACCAAGGATAGGCCCTCGTGTTCTAGGAGCACTGCTCCGCGTTTAAGGACGAAGAAAAAAGTTACTGGGCACTTTTGTGGAGAAGTATTATGGATGCCAAAAAATTCCAAGCGGGATAAAAGTAAAGGTAGTAAGCGAAGCGAGTTGCTGGATAAGAATGGTAGGGATGTTGTTGGTGTTCGTCGGTCTGGTCATATAAAAGACAGCGATGACAATTCGTTCCGAGGGAAAACTAGTCTGATGATCAAAAACATTCCCAACCAGTTCATGTGAGCTTCCCTCTCTCGATCTTCCACTAAAGTACTAAATTAATTTATTTTGGTATTTCTTGTTCACTGTTCTTAATTATTGAGTTTGGTTGTGCTTTGCAAATCGATTCAATTTGGCTCGACTCTTGGATATTCCTAGTCTTTGTTAACGTGGACATTAAACACGCTTGGTGTTACCACAAACTTCGATCATCCTATTGGATACGTGTTCTAATTCTGATGTATAAAGTATATGTTTGTTACTTTGTGATTACCAATCAGACGGGACGATTTGCTGCATGTACTGGATGCCCACTGTTTGCAAGAAAATACAGAGGCTCAAAAGAATTCCGACAGCGTCAAGTCTGCTTATGATTTCCTTTATTTACCAATGGACTTCAGGTGAACAGCCTTTTCTTGTTATTTTCCTTGCAACTATTATTGTTAATTCTTCTTGCTTCTGATTACTTTTGTGGTTATTCTGATTAAACCAGGCGTCGAGCAAACCTAGGTTATGCATTTGTGAACTTCACTAGTCCTGTAGCAGCATTACGGTTTTGCAGATGCTTCCGAAACTACAAGTGGCAGGTGGATGGGAACAAGAAAGTTTGTGCAGTCGCTCCTGCCGTGATTCAGGTTTGTCTTTGGAAGTCTGCAGTTTTCAACGTTTCAGGCCTGAATCTTGTTTTGCTTAATACAATTTAATGTTAGCATGTATTTGATTGGGAAGTACCTGGTTGTTTGCTTGTTTTCTGGTGACAACTTTCAATAATTCAGGGTGTAGATGCATTAAGAAATCACTTCAAGAACTCGGTGTTTCCATGCCATACCAATGAGTACTTGCCAGTGGTTTTGTCTCCTCCGCGGGATGGATCTACCAGCTCTAAATTATATCTCGTAGGCAAGCGTGCAAGTGCTTAATGGTATAGGTCTTTCTTCAAGTCTTATGTATCTGCTTTTCCTTCCCTCCGATTCCTAATCTCAAAATTCTCACTTGTTAGGGCTTGTTGCGGTTTCCAGAGCACTGTGTATCTGGCCCATGATGTTTTCATTATCTCCCCTGGTGAATTACAATTAGTTGATGTTTGAATCTGGGGTGAATTGGAAACATCTGTTGGGTATATGTTTAGTCTAACCTTTGTAGTTTTTACTATATTGGAATTGAAGGGATTCGAAGATAATAATAGGCTTAGTTTATTAATGTTTTTATTTCTTTTGCACTAGAACTCTTTACGTTTTGTGTTGGAAGGAAGGGACATGGCGAAATATAAAACAACCACTGACCAATGTTTGATGAAATGTAAAGAGATTTGAGGATGTTTGGTACATTTGTTCTGCTTACAAGATACATCTTGTTGTATACCCCCGTCCTCGTGCCCTGGCATAAGAGATCCAACATGCAGCCAGTAAGTTCACACTCGCGTTTAACTCTTCGGCCCATATTCTAAACTCGGTATTGGAGTAACATCAATATAAACTCAAATAACACAAAGTATATATTATAATATACTTCAAAGACAAATTATTAAAAGCTTTATGGTCAAATCATAAATTAATTTGTCATGATATTATAGATTTATCATAAAAATATATTTATAAAAGATAATTAATAATTTATTTAAAAATAAATCTTCGCTTTTAGTTATTATGATTTTAAATAACTAATCTATTTTAAAAAAACAAACATATATGATCGTCCATATAATTTTATGACTATGCAAAAAAACAAAGCTACGCTAAAAAAGAGAAATTAGACTATTATATTATTGAGTTTAATTAGCAACACTCACTTTATTATTAGTTATCTGGGGACATGTTTACTAAATTTAATTGTCAAACATGAATAAATATAGGGCATTGTTGATTTTATAATGCAATATGTTCTTCATATAACAATTAATTGCATACAACTAAAGTTGACTTTAAGCATATGAGAAATTTAGTCAATAAAGATAGTTATTTAACTAAATTTTATCATATAACTTTTTAAGTAAGTACTTATATTTACTACTATCCTATACTGTCTTTAAATGTAAGTAACCTTAAAATCAAGAAATATAATGTAGTAGACTTAACAAAATATTATTTGAATAAAACTTGTTTAAATTTATAAAATGGTGATCAAAATTATATAATATTATATGTATAGATGGATGGATGGATGGATGGATGGATAGATAGATGTGTATTGATATAAAATTTATTGAAAAAATTTAGAAATACAGTTAGTTGTCATGTTTTAGGACTATCTTGGTTAAATGTTTCAGGACAACCTTTTCGAAGGTTTTCTTTTTAACTCCACATCTAAGTAATGTCTAAGTAAGCTAAGTAAATTTCACATAAAAAATATTAACTTATAATAGGATAAATTATATTTTAAATTCAGAATTTATGAAGTTTGATATACTAATTAGATACGTTCCATAAACAGTCCTCGATTGTTCTGTTTGCATATCAGCTTCCAAGGACATATTAAACTTAGATAATGAGAGTGGTAGACCATGTTCTCTCTCTCCACCTCCTTGTTAGAAAGATTTCTTCTCATCTTTTATAATATTATTATCTTTTAGGAATATTATTGGGACCTAGTACATCCCAATAATTCTTCTTTTTACTATATGTTTTTGTATTTTAGTGTGCATTATTGTACTATGGTAATTTTTCCCTAAAGTTGTTTGTCTTTATCCTCCTTGCGTAGTTTATAAAAGCAAGGCTTCTTTCTTGATGTAACTATGCAAAAAATCAATCAAAATATTGTGTATTTTGCCTTATATGGCTTCTTTATAAGTTTTCTCTCTCCTAAAAACTTGATTCTTGAATGATGTAGCCACAGTGATAAAGAAAGACAAGTAAGCTCTACACTTGTTTCTTCATGAAGATCCTGTGTATCAGAAAGTATTGGATTATAGATCTTGTTTGAGGTCTACGTTATATGGGAAAAGATTGGTCAGTTTAGATTTCTAAAAAGCAGGCCTTGAGAATTAATACCTATATAGAGAAGAAGGGCTTGTGTCATACTTGAAATCTAAACTACAATCAATCATTGTTTATCTTGGATTGATATATGCTTAATTGTTGATACATTTAATTCATGACTTTTAGTGATTAATGTTTTAAATTGCTTAAGACATTTACTTTTGCTCATATTTGGTTTTAGATACGATTTGGAAGCATAAGAGCTAAAGTGATTGGAAAGCACATTCTTTGAGCCATCTTCATGAGATTCACACTCAATTGTCTTCATGGAGTAAGAAAGAGATGGATTAGAGTAAAAAGGAGACAAGAAAATGCAAAAAAATCAAGTGTTTATGGTACAGTGCATGCTCATGACCATGACTATCAAGTCACGACCATGACACAAGTTATCATGGGCGTGACTCACATGCACAACCATGACTCTTGCTTTTATGGTCGTGACTCACTTGTATGGGTGTGACGACTCAAGTTATCACGCTTATGACTCAATCTGCACAGGTGTGACTTTTGTGACGTGGCACTGAAGCCTAATTTTTCACTATAAATATAACATGTTGACGAAGAAAGAGTATGAATCGTTTTGAGGAGTGAAGTCTAGATTTTGGAAGAGGAGAAGGGACAAACCTCTCATCCTTTCGAGACCCATGGAGGGCTAAGCTTTTTGACACCGATTCGAAGGTGATATCGACATCGAAGAACACAGCTAAGCATGTCTTTCATTGTGTTTGTTGTTCTTTCTCTCTTAGGGATTGATTATGTTATCCTATATTTATTGTTTGGGTTTTGTGTAAGAATGATCTTAATGCATTCATTGGATTATTTTATTATGAACCCATTGTTAGAATCTTTAATATAATTCGTAATCGTATGTTAAGATTCGTTAGTAGCTATTTATTTTCATTTCAAAAACTTTACACACACTTCCTGCGAGATCGACCTAGACTCATCATTAACTATACTTTTTGTTCTAGTTATTTTGTATGGTGTTACGACACGCTACCACAATTTTGGTGTCGTTGCTAGGAAGTGTGGTGTTTTAGTTTATGTTATTGATTTCAGTTAGTGTTGAGGACCTATTTGTTTATAATTAGTTTTTTTCGGTTATTTCTTGATCTTTTCACTTTTTTTTTAGTGTTTATGTGTTAAAAAAAATAAATGGAAGGAAGAAGTTTTTCCTATAACTCATATTCTAAATCATATAACCAACACTACAAGAAAAATGTGGAGTAGCGAAGGAAAATCAACGACAGAAATGAAACCGTTAGATATTAGCGACGGAAAGCTTATTTCCGTCGCTAAACTTGATTAAATTAGCGACGGTCAAAATTACCGTCACCAAATGGTGGCGGCAAAATTTGCGTTGGAATTAGCAGCGAAAAAACACGTCCGTTGGCATGACTACAAGAAAATTATAAAATTGCGACGGAGTATTACCGACGGTACATAATCCATCCGTAATGCCGACGGATTTCTTATATCAATCAGCAATATTATCGTGGAAAAGGAAAAGATTTAGCAACGAAAATATAAGGCGTCTGTAATGTCGTCGATAAAAGCATCGTCTACCCAGATATTAGTAATTGTAACAAAACGACGTCGCTTTTGATTAGGATAAAAAACGACGTCGTTTTGTTTCGTAGGGCTCGTTTTCTAACGTTCCCAAATGACGTCGTTTGGAACAAAGACGATGTCGTATGGTTGAAATCCAAACAACGTCATCTTGGTTCCAAACGAATGCTTTCATATTAACCAAAACGACGTCATTAACTTAAATAACGTTATTTAAGTTGTCAAAACTAAACTAAAGAACGTTATTTAAGTAAACCCAAACGACGTTATTTTGTTCAACTTAAAGAATGTTATTTAAGTAAACCAAAACGACATCGTTTGGTTTTGAACCAAACGACGTTCTTTTGGTTTAATTAAAACGCAGCCCTCCCTTCCCCGACCTGCCGCGCGACCTTCCTCTCCTTCTTCCTCCTTCGACTGTCGCTCCCGAATCTGACGTCGTCTGCCCTCTGCCCTCCGTCGAGCTGCTATGTGTCCGACATTAGGAGTCAGCTTCCCCGATGGTTTTCTTCAAGGTAAGGCTGTCTTCTCCGACCTCAATTTCTATCGATGTGTGCGTGTTCATAGTTTGAAAATTTTTCAAAATATGGAGTTAGTTGTTGACGATTGTTGACTACATTGGTTTTGGTTGTTATTGTTTGATGGTTTGTTGTGTAAACTAGTGGAATGATGGTAAATAATGGAAAAATGTGTTCATTTTGTTAATAGCCGAAAGTTGAAATTTTTCTGCATATCATGTGTTCGATGAAATGTATGCATATAAGAGTTGATCTTTTTGGAATAGATGCTAAATTATTAATTATACTATAAGTTTTTAAACCCATTTGTCAATCTTTTTCAAGCCTAGGAAATAGAATTGTGACCCATTATAAATTGTCATTTAACCTAAGACATGTGTTTTAATATAATCTTTTATATCTTCAATTAGATAATGTATTGAAGTAAGTTTTATTCTTATAATGGAGTAATCTATTAGATAATGTATTGAAGCAAGTTTTATTCTTATAATGGAGTAATCTATTAGATAATGTATTGAAGCAAGTTTGAA
>JAOTBA010000006.1:9637195-9659855 GCA_025629845.1 Erythroxylum squamatum | reverse complement strand
TTTAAAGTGTCTAAGTCATGATTATCGTCCTTTATGTACTCGCTAACTTTTCTAATTTTTATTAATATCCTTTATTTATTTGCAGAAATGTAATTAATTATAATATTAAAAATTCTAATTACATAATAAAGGTGAATATTCATTAGCTTACTCTTTTGTCCTTCTGGTTTTAATAATGCAATGTTTGACCTTGTGGATCCTAATTGTCTAGGACTTGTAATTAGACATTTACCAATCAATATTACTTAACATTGATCCTAACATGTTCGTTTTATATGATTGTTTGAATATATCCCGCTTTATAAGTTGTGAACAATTTTGTTCTTGATTATAAGAACAGATTTGTTGGCAGTATTTCTATTTCGAAGGAGATTGAAGAGAAGCCTTAGTAGGTATTCAAATGGCATTCAGTGGCCTTACATTTTTGACAATGTCAACAATGAATTTGATAACATTTTAATCGAATTTGTATCAGTTTCTATAATTTTCATTCTAGCTCCGTCATCATCTTCTTTCACGTACTTCAGTAAGATCCTTCTGCGTGTCGATTGAGGTAAGTGAAATTGTTTTTTACTACGTTTTTTAACTTGGTCAAATTTGAGTATTTGTTTGCGGTTTGAACTTCCCATCTGAACGTATTACATGACTGATTTAATTTGGCTTGCACGAACTGAAACTTGTTTGTAGTATGAACTTCAGTTTATCTATGAATTAATATAGGATGAGTTTTACTTATATTATTGTTCCAATTACCTTAATTATGTCAATCCGTTATTTCATTGATGCTCTCTTAAATGATGATGTTCTGTTTACTTTTTATGTGCGAATTTTTACATGGCTGTTTTTTATTAAATTGTATATGTTAAACTAATTTATTAAAATAAGTATTCATATTTTTATACTTATTTTTATGAATACTTATTTTATTTGGCAATAGTACATATTTAATATCCATTAAATATCAAACTTTTAACATTAATTCTCTTTTGACATATATGATTACAAACATATATGTTGGATCTTCAGTTTAAATATATTTTAGATGTGAACCCATAAACCTTAACCCATATCCTGTGATGGAGCTCTCGTGAGGCTTATTAGTGAAAAATACCAGGAGCCTAGGAGTCAGAACAAGAACTTGTTTTGTTGATTCACAAGTCTTATCTTAGATGTTTTGTAATTTTTGGCTAACATGAATGATACTAAATATGGATTCATTTTTTTAAATTAACAATTTTCCAGAAATGAGTTTCCGGGATAGATCTTAGATGTATAGACGATTAACACCTGATGGTTTTATTAATCCTGAATTTGTTGAGGGAGTTGAAGCTTTTATTCATTATGCATGTTCTCAACTTGCATATATGGATGGGCCAAAAATCAGATGTCCATGTAAAAAGTGCAAACACAATTGTTTCCTTACTATTGATGAAGTTAATGGGCATTTGCTGAGAAAAGGGTTTGTCCCCAATTATTTTGAGTGGACACGACATGAGGAACCCAACATTTTAGCACCTCAAGGGGTAATCAAGCAGAATCGTCTATCAACCAAAATAAGTATGAAGGAGGGATTGGATTTATAACAAATTATATGGAAGAAACTAAAAATCCGTACATGCGAATGGTTTATAATGAGGCCGATTATACCTTTGAGGAAAATAGGGAAAATCTTGAAGAAGAACTTAACCCACAAGCAAAACAGTTTTTTGACTTACTACAGTCAGCTGACCGAGAATTGTAGCCAAATTGTGAGACAATGACCCAATTGTCTTCAATTGCTTGAATATTAAACATAAAGTCTAAAGGGCATATTTTGGATCGTAGTTTTGATAAAATTCTAGAATGGCACAATGAATCATTGCCTGCTGATCATACAATGGTTGATAGTTTTTACAATATGAAGAAACATATTAGGGGTCTTGGTTTGCCTATTGAAAAGATTGATTGTTGCAAATTGGGATGTATATTGTATTGGGGAGATGATGTGGACTTAAAAGAGTGCAAATTTTGTGGTCAATCTAGGTTTAAGCCTAGAAAGCATTCAATGAAACAGAAATTAGTACCATGGAAGTGGATGTATTATTTTTCGGTAACTCCGAGACTTCAGAGACTTTATGCTTCTGATGTTACTGCATCTCACACGAGATGGCATGCTGAACATGAACAGGAAGATGGAGTAATGAGTCATCCATCATATGCACTAGCATGGAAATATTTCAATGATACCTATCTTGATTTTGTAGTTAAATGTCAAAATGTTCGGTTGGGATTGTCGACGGATGGATTCCAATCTTTTGGTCAATCCGAGCAACAATATTCTTCATGGCTAATTATAATTACTCCTTATAATTTGCCTCCTTGGATGTGTATGAAAGAGGCATATATGTTCTTGATAGTAATTGTGCTAGGGCCAACAAATCCGAAGCAAAAAATAGATGTTTTCTTACAACCATTGATATTTGAATTGCAGTAGCTTTGAGAATATGGTGTTCAAACATATGATGTCTCTCTAAAACAGAATTTTGTGTTGAGAGTGGCTTTGATATGGACCATTAATGATTTTTCGGCTTTTCCCATATTATCTGGATGGAGTACAGCTGAAAAATTAGCTTGTCCTCATTGTGCCAATGATTCTGATGCATTTGATGGATTACTATGGTAAAATTATTGAAATACTTGAAGTTGAGTATCCTGCTTTGCCAATTAAGCGATGCGTGATATTTAAATGTGATTGGTATGACCCGAAGAAGAAGATTATTGTAATTTACAATTAAGTTATGATAGTGACTAATTTATTTTGTAATTGAATATTTTATTCAACAAATAAATTATTTGCATTTAAGTATATTATGTAAAGTTTTTCATTCAAAATCTTCTTCAAGGAATGTCGACATGGAGACTAGTTCCGGATGGTAGTAATTCTTTCCGTTGGGAGGAATGTAACAAAACTATCCCAACCCAAGGAATAAACACTGCAGGAAATATCGCTGGTTCATGCATTAAGAATCGTTTTCCTTCCATGAATGATCTTCTACTTCAAGGTGTTTAGTATGATCTGGACAACGTTTCCTTCCTTATTATGTTCATCTCATTTTCTTTATTGAAGTTATTATACATATTTACATTTGATGGTCTATCGTACATGTTGCTTTAAGCTTCCTTTATTCTCGAAGAGGACATGTATGCCGATAGAGGCGAGAGCAATGTCACAATGGGCTTTAAAGGATTAGGGAGATCGATTTTTGTGTCTGCACAATCACGTATGCATTAATATGTAGTTTTGGTTTGTTTAACAATTTACTATTATCACAGTTTCAAAAGTTCTTAACTGATTTTCTTTTAGGTAAATATGTTCTCCCTAGTAGTTCATCTGAAGAATTAGTGTTCCATACTAAGAGCGGTAACTCATTCACTGTTTCCTTTACAAGTATAGCTATAGTGGAAACGCTATTACAGGAAGGTGTTCAAAAGCCTACACTTGGTGGAAGAAGTTTTACTGTTTCCATTCCTTCTCGAGAATCCAGACATTGGGGACTCATTTACCTTTACCAACTCCCATGTCATATGAAATCAAACAAATTAATTTTATCATTGTTATTTATCGATGCAATACATTATTAGACTAACCTTTAAAGTTGATTTATTATTGTATCTGTAAGAATTTGTTAAACAATGCATAATTATATGATTGTTCAAGTTCATTTGTTGTTAAAAATTAGTTAACCTTCAACTCTAATGCCTTATTTCCTTCTTCATATATCGTGTAAAATATTGAATTCAAATTATTATATTTGTATAGAATTCGATAAACATTGAAATTTAGGTAACAATATGGGTCCAAAGAGACAGTGTGAGGTTATGCGGCCGAGGTTTAGAGGCATGCTCGGAGCAACTAACTTTGAAGCTGGAATGTCTTCGTCTGCAGCTCGCACTGACTCACCTTCTCCCCCTCAAGGGCTGACAGTTGCAGATGACGCATCACCTACTGCCCCTCATGCTACACCATCTCCTTCCCCAACTCATATATCATCCAATACCTCTTTATCAGATGGAGGAGAGGTCCGCCACCCTGGAGTTATGGGACCTGATGGAAGAAAGTATGTAACAGTTGTCAATGAACAGTAAGTAAAATCACACTTACCACTATTCGCTTTTAATTAAGTCTTAGGTTTATTAGTTTTTTTTTAGTATCAAATTACTTCTTCTATTAGGTTGGATCCGTCTGGACCGAGTTCCAGGAATATGACTTCCACATTTAAGCAAGGGATTAATCCTGAGGGTTATGTGTGGAAGAAAATATCTGAGGCTACAAAACAATTTTAATTTCAGGAGTTTGAGGTACAATAATTAGATTAATATTATTACACTAATTAGATTAATATTATTACATTTTATATAATAGTCTATTTTTTTCATCTTTTTTCAGAAAGAAGTTTTCTGGGGTTCTTGTTTCGATGCCAGCATGTATAAAGTATGGGAGAAGTGAGCTCGTACACATTATCGCGACTTCATTGGTGTGATACGCAAGTCTGGTCAACAACCGTGATATATTTCAGAGGAAATTTGGAGTCGTTGGATCGAGTATTGGACATCACCTGCGGCAATGCCCATCTCAGAGTGTAACTCCGCCAACAGACGTGGAGTCCTAGGGGGAGAGAGTCTTTCTGTACATACGGGAGGATCAATAACTCACCACGAGCATGCACATAGACTTGTAAGTATCTAAACTTGACAGTTATTTTGTATATATTTTGCTTTATTGTATTATAGATAATGATAATGGTATAAATGTCTGATGCCATATATGGTTGTGTTGAATTATTATTTTTTATTCAACAGGGGTAAATATCATAAAAATAGAGGAAATTCTGCCGAAATTTTTATAAAGTATAGTTCACATCTAACAATTTAGGTTATACATGTAGGAAAAGTCATTGGGCATCAGGCCTACACCTATTCAACTGTTTTTGCACACTCACATGAAGAAGTATGACGGTGTGACATTCATCAACAGCCGATGTAGAGAATTGAATGTATGTGAAATTAATGCATTATTATAATTTCTTAATAATAATCCCTTACTAATGTAAACATTACTTCCTAATAGGACCAAATACAACAATCCATTCAACGATAGTCTCAGGAGGAACAACCTGTAGATGAGACTCAGATGTATCTTGATGCTATGGGTGGTAGGAACCGTCGTGGAAGGATATTCGGGCTAAGTTCATATGCGAACAAATGTTATTTGCAATCCTCCATGTCTAGTACAGCAGCGTCTGCAAGGCCAACGTACAACAATGAAGTCACCGAGCTTCAGGTCACAGTGCACACATTGATGGAGCAGATAGCTCACATGAAAGAGGAGTAGATGGCTAACATGAATGAACGATTGGAGCATATGGAGCAGATAGCTAAGATGAGAGCGGAGATGGAGAAGATGGCTAAGATGAGAGAGGAGATGGAACAGATGGCTAAGATGAGAGAGCAGATGGAGCAGATGGCTCAACTGAGACAAGAGATGGAACAATTGAAGGGGAGGCTTAGTAGCTCAGAGCACTCGCGATCACCACGACATTAGCTTGTCCTAGTCATTTACTTTCAATTACAAACATAAGTTATGTACACTGTAATGTTTTTATTATCAATTAAAATAATTTTAACTTTATAACATCAATTAATTTATTATGCACAGATAGTTGATAACTCTTAAAATTATGCATTTATCACAAGATCATAAAATTGGATTTTCATACTTCTAATTACCGACGGAACATAAAATGCTGTCAAGATATTATTGTATTTTACTGACGGAAACGTTAATACCGTTGACAAAATAGATTCATGTACCGACGATATTATATATTATGTCGATAAAAATGCATGTTTTTTGCGATTTTATTGACTCGGTTTACCGACAGACAACAACCCACTGGTAGATTTGTTTTTGCGATGGTATTACATTTTCTGTTCGTAAATATGAAAATATCCCATTACATTAACTTCGGTTTACCAACGGAAATACATCCATTGGTAAATGTTTCTGACAGTTATGTCTATGTTTTCTGTCGATAAATTATACCGACGGAAAATCTTCCGTTGATAAATTACCAACGAAAACACAAATTTAAGACCGTTGTTAAATTTACGTACGGCCTTCTTAACAATGGCTTTGTTCGTCGTTGATTTCCGTCAATAATTTATTTTATCGACAGAATTCTTTGATTTACTAACTGTATAATTTCTTGTAGTGCAAGTTTGGAGTTATCATACAAACTTTAGTTATGGATGGGATAAATAGCAAAATTACTTCCTTGATAGTTTGCAGGACATACAACAATTCTCACATATACCAGAAGCTTCTTATTGCAAACTCAGTTACATATTTATAAAAATTAGTTAATATTTTTGTTGCTAATACTTTGCAAATTCAACAGGGTATAAAATAGTTCCAACAGCATGTAAGACAATTTTTGTAAGATACAAGGTCTAGCATCCAAAATTTGGAGAGGCAACAAAACTCAAGTACATCTCCAAAGGAATTGGTCAAGACTCTTACTACTAACAATTATGCAAATTCAAGAGGGTGTACAACAATTTTAGCAGGAAGTGATGCAATTCTAATTCTCAACCTTTGTAAGTATGATGGATTAGATGGCGGGAGCTATCAACCAACTAGAACTACATAGAGAAGAGATGCAACCATCTCAACTCGAGGTGTACTCAAGGGACGTTACTGTAGAGACCTTATAGAGTGGAGAGGAGCTTAAGAATCTTGAGAGGACTAGTCAAGGGATTACTTGTGAAGAAAAGTTGAGAAGCAGCTTGAAGCATAAAAGAATATATCACTTAGCTCAAAGGTGAGTATTGAGTTCCTAATTGTTATTGAAACTAACCCTTCACCTTTACCTAACAAATTGGAGAAAGTAAACGAGGAAGAGAAGGGTGAAGATATATTCCAAAAGTGTAGGGACTCAGTAGAGATTGGGATTCTGAAGATATGGAATATGCTGAATATAAGACGTCATCAACTTAGGCCCTATCCTAAATAACCTCAAATGGAGAAAGCACAAATTGTGACACCCGAAGATTGTAATTTTGTCACGTGAGGAGGAAAGCATGGAGTTGAGCCAGCGACATTAAACAAAGACGCTGCGTGGGAGACAACGCAAAGGAAGTTCATTTCTTTTCCTTTACATTTTTGCATTTGTTAGGATATGCATGTGTGTTTTTATGTTGGTTTGTTTCTTACTTGTTTTTATGTTTTCAAACAAAAAGAGAGAGAGGATTAAACAAACACACAAACATTTTGGCCCTGTTTGACAATCAGTTGAATGCATTAGCTGTTAGCTAATAGCTGATTATATTAGCTGATTTGACCAGTAGATTGCATTAGCTGTTTGTTAGAGATGTTTGGTAAAATTAGCTATTTAGTATTAACTGTTTATGTGTAAAATAACTTATGAGGACATGACTTTAAAAAAAATTATAAGGGTACGAATATTATATATCTTAGTATTTCGTTAAATATTTTTATAAGAATTTAGATTTTAGAGAAGTCATGTTCACTTGTACTGTTTCATCATCTATGAAAAATTTATACAACTCTTTCTATTTTCATTTTCATTTAAGGGCAATATTTTATTTCTAATTTATAACTGCATAAAGGGTAAAATTGACTTTAATAGTTAAAATTTTGGCTAATTGATGAAAACGCTTGTAGAAGCATTTTCATCAATGGCTGTTTATGTTAAATCAGCTATTGGACGAGCTACTCACCAAACAGCTTTCATAGTTGTTTGAAAAGTCAAACAACTGATGATAATCAATCAGCCAAAAAAATAACTAATTGGTTGTCTACCAAATGAGGCCTTTCTCTTTTTCTATTATTTCTAGGACTATATAGCCATGATTAAAGAGTGAATTGACTAGAAGAATGCATGGTAAATTGAGCATGTACTTTTACTCTTATGATTGGTCAATATGCATTATGTTTAGAAGATTAGTGACTAGTGTTAGACATAAATTAGTGAGATTTTGAGCTTGTATAGACTGACACATTCATATCAATCTCATTGTCTTTTGTTTATGTGTGACCTTTATGACATGTATATCCTTACTTTGCTTTGATTTTCTATCCAGTGCCATATTTTTATCACATGTATTAATGTGGAAATGATACAAGCATTCATTATTTTATAAACTACATTAGCCAGATAGCCTACCCATTGATATGAATCTTCCCTTTGTTAAACCTCTTGAGCTTTAGTATCATTTCTTTTTATGTTAACCACATTACGTGCCTTAAACCTATCCAAATGTCCTACCCAAGCCTTAAAGCTAGTGGAGCATTTTTTAATTGTTGATGATTGTGGATGTACAAAAGTATAAGTGTGGGGGTGTGCATATGTGTGGGTTGGCTATGATTCTTGTGATGTCATTTTTTTATCTTATCCATGAAATTCCCACGTTAATATAGCTTCTTTCACTTTTTATTAAAAAAAAGAAGAAAAGCAAAAGCAAAAGCAAAAGCAAAAGGAAAAATATATGTTTAAATAAAATTATCAAGGAGGAAATGCAATTGTTTTGAAAAGTTATTCATAATTAGTTTCTTTTCCTAAAGTTATATGGAATGGGTGATATGAGTATGATGCATATGACGTAGATGTTGCTTTGAAGGGTCACTCCTTATAGTTTCAATGTATTGTTATCATCGCTTTTTATGAGTGATCTGTTTTAATTAATTATGCTTCAAGTAGTTTGTGGTGTGAGAACTTGAATTTGAGTTGTGAAACATAGTTTTTGCGTTCATAGCTGACGGTAACCAGTTTTGAATGAATGTTAGTTTTTGTGCTTGATGTTGCATTGGGTGTTACTGTTTCTTCCCTAACTTTGATGACTTTTATGCTACATTACCCAAATACATCTCACCTTGACCTTTACCCATATTACAACCTTAAAAAGTCCTTTATTCATGATTATGCATATGAATCTTAGTGGTGGAGAAATGAAATAATATGCAATGTTATGGAATGTCTTGATCATGAATGGTGTTTGAGTGTACCCATGAATTTACCATATTTAAACACATTTATCCAAGTCTACCTCTAGATTGCTCGGTTTTTAAAGATGATGAATGTTGATTAATCATAAGTAGAGGCATTGAATGTTGAGTTCTTGTCATGTTTTTGAAAGTTAGTCCTCTTTTCATATGATTATCTATTCTTGGAAAATATGAAAAATGAATAAATGTTTTGGTTTACGACTTTGATTTTGATGTTTTTCCCGAAGATGATTAAAAGCTAAGTGTGGGGGAACTTCATATGTGCTTACTTGTTGATACATTAATCCTTGACACTTAGTGATCAATGTTTTAAAGTACTTAAGACATTCACTTTAGTTCACATTTGATTTTAGGTACAATTTGAAAGCATAATAGCTAAAGTGAGTTGAAAGCACACTCATTGAGTCGTCTTCTTGAGATGCACACTTAATTATCTTCATGTAATAAGAAAGAGAAGCATTAGAGAAAAGAGAAGAGGGATTAGAGAAAAGAGAAGACAAGAAAGTGTATAAAATGAAGAGTATAAGCTATGACTAATAGCTCACGACCATGACAAATAAGTTATGGGCGTGACTAATAGCTCATAGTCGTGACACTCATCTCAAGCTTATGAAAAATTTGTCATAGGCGTGACACCCATATCACACCCATACAAGGGAGGCTTACAGTCATGAGCCTTAATTAGGACATTCATAGTTGTGTCATCAAGTCACGCCCGTGACTTTTGCCACCTGTGCTTGAACCCTAGTTTTCAATATAAATAGAGTGTTGACAGCAGAAAAGGGTACGAATCATTTTAAGGGTTTATAGGTTTCGGGTAACGATAGAGAGCTTGCTATTTTGGAGACCCATAGAGGCCATGGAGGGCTAAGTTTCCCAATTTCAGTTCGGAGGTGATATCGATGCCGAAGAACACGGTTAAGCATATCTTTCATTATGTTTGTTTTTCTTCCTCTCTTAGGGATTAATTATGTTATCCTATTTTTATTGTTTGGGTTTTGTGTAAGAATGATCTTAAGGCGTTTATTAGATTGTTTTATTACGAACCCATTGCTAGAATCTTTAATATAATCTATAATCATTATGTTAAGATTCGTTAGTAGGTACTAATGGTGTAGAATCATTAGGGATAACGTAACCTTGGTTAAATGACCTGAGCTTATGTGGTTGTTGCCTTGATATAGTTGTCCGATTAAATCTAGAGAACTTGTTCTAGGTTGTTCAATAGCTAGGTTTAATTAAAGAGCTTGCTTTAATTAAATATAATCTAAGGGAAAATAGGGGTTAACAAAGCTTATTATTAACTTACGATTAATAGTCGCTAGGGTATGAGAATAACAATTTAATAAAGTATATTTATTTATATGTAGGCCGAGATTAAAATGATGACCGAATCCTTAACACATTCATCACTTTTCTCATTTTTGATTATTTTCTTTAATTTGCTTCATTAGTTTAATTTTATTTTATTTTGTTAATTAAATAAGCCCCCAACCTAAACACTAATTATTTTCGTTTCAAAAGGTTTACACACACTCTTTGTGGGATTAACCTAGATTCATCGCTAGCTATAGTTTTAAGTCCATTTATTTTATATAGTGTTACGATGCGCTATCATTGATCTCTTATGGAATCTGTTTTATAAATCACTTGACTGGGATATAGGCTGGAAACACATGATGCAGCTCTATTGAGGCTTATCGGCATCAAAAAATTCAACTTCCACCTCAACCTTTATCACTTTCTGATTGAAATGGATAATATAGTTTTTCCCAAAATTCTCGAGCCTTAAAAGAAGACACTACTTGATAGTCAATTACTACGATGGCAAGAATATTTTTTCCCACTATTCCTAATTGCCTAAGCATCAAAGCCTCCATTAGTAGTCAATTAGAACATAACCTCATGCGCAATCACAGTCACAAACCATCGCAAAGAGAGAAGAATCTAAAACAATTTCTTAGCTAGCAATAACAAGATTCACTCGCGTATTGTTAGTGAATACTGTTTTCAATCATAATTGAGCCTATTCCAATTGTGCTCTCTTTAAACACACTCTTAATTCATTTAGAATTCTAGAACAATTCTAGTCCTCATGTATTTTGGGTTTCAAATGCAAGAAATAATTCTCAACTTTTATCCAACAATCGATGTATAAATGCTTTATTTTAATTTTAATTTGAATATAGGATTTTAAAACTTTCAATTTAAATATTTCATATTAAAAAATCTAATTTATTTTAATGATTAAGGTTTTGTTTAATTAAATTTATAATTTACTATCAATAGCAATCAAATAATTTTAAAATAAAAGACAACTATAATATTATTGTTAGAAAATCAATTCCACTATTAATTATTTTGTATTTAATTTTCTGAAACTAAGATCATTTAAATTTTATAACATGATTAATATATAAAACGTAATAAATCATGAATCACAATTCATACCTTATTTTAAAACTTGATCATTTTCTTGTCATTTCTCTTCAATCATTTCTAAAATCAACTCATTTCAACCACTATAATTGCATAAGTATTCAACCTCTAACGGTATCTACAAAACATATTTAGAAAACTCTACAACTATTGTAGAGAGGATTAGGCAAAAAGTGCTAGCTCTTTTAAATCCTATATATTTATAATAAAATTTGGACATTTTAGTAATTTAATTTAATTTAATTCTAATTTTAATTAAACTTTAATTATAATTACTCATAATTAAATACCAATTGAGTCTAAATATAAGATCCTATATCTCAGATTAGTCCTTATTTATTAAATATTTCATAGTTAATCATAAAGTTTCTTTATAATCAAGTCTAACTTGATCAAATCACTTTTTCTTTCTTCAACACGTTCTTTGTATGTGACCCATTATATGCTAACAATAGATATAAAGTATAACCCTAAATAATCTTTAAGATTAGATTTAATTTATCTTTAATTATTCAGGTAAACAATTTGTATCGATATCTCAAGATTATCATTTAGTAACGTATTATGATCACCCTAATATTTGTGGTTTTGACTAACCTTTCAGTGAATATTTCTTTTATGTAATTAAATCCTTTTATTATAAAATGTTTTGACTATACATAAAGTATGAGATTAATGTCTACTCTATTTAAGTTTAATCATATTAATTCTCTATCATCAGCAATTGATTAAGTTAATGACATTTGGAAATTATTTTCAAAGTGTCATTTTACCTTGTCCAAGGATTTTTGGAATCAATGATAATCAAGAATAACAAAGCGTTCTCCCTAATTACTTTCAGGTGATGAATCCTACAATGATCACTCAACTATCTCCATATAGTTCATACTATATCTAATGACTACAAAGTGAGCTATCGTGATTAGAACGGGTTATAAGTAGTATCAAAACTTAGCAATCTCTATACAAGATAACTTTGGTAATCTCAAGTCTACAATCATCATAATGAGAATTTTCTTAAACATACAAGTAATGTTTCAAATGGATTTCTCATATGAGATCAGTTTGTTGGACTTGTTTTCCAATAAGCACTCATGCGTTTGTTTAAGTATCGTCATACTTTAGTCTATGAGATTGACTAGTTCCTTCATAAGGAAAAATATTACGTGTGCTAGTCTTTTACACTTTATTAATGTCTAGTCTCAGTAGAACAATGATTATGAACAATTTAAGGAAAATAAATAAATTAAATATATAATTATGATCTTATCATAATTTCATTTATATTGCATATTTATCGTATGGACTTTATCATATACATCTAAATATATATAAGATAAAGAATGACTTCAAATATTTTTCACTAAAATACAACCAATCGATTGACTGTAAAGCATAAAGCAATAGTATAGTGTAATAAATGACATAAAAATATTAAAGACTCGAATTTTTTTAAGTTGATCTTCATTTGAAAAAGAAGATGGAGGATCCACTAGTTAGGTTGCTGTTGGTATCATACATGCAGCGGTGACACAGTAAATATATTCAATATAACAATATGGATAGGAAATCTTTGTGTCTTAACTTATACTCCTAATTTCCTGGTCAACTTAGTAAATGGACTCAAACCAATCAATCTCATTAACTCATTCACTCACTCACCTTATTCATTCATTTTGTTTGTTTATTTAATACAAATTGTCTTTAACTGAAACATTTTGGGTATGCTTGAGCAATTGCATAAAGATTGGGAGGTAATTCACTAATGAGTAATTTTTGGATTTTCATAGATTTGGTGTTGGTGAGTGCTGGAGATAATAAGAATGTGTCATTATAGGGAAAAATATGCAGAGTTTTAAGGCTTCAAGTAATAACTCTCACACAATCAACGAGATCACTTAACCAATAACAAACTACTCAAACAATATAGATGACAACAAGAAAAAATTGGGCACATGATTTTACTAATAAGAAATCCACTAAATCTAATAATAGCAAGATAAAAACATTAAGGTTTCGAGTAAAGAACACTTCACAAAGCAATCACAGTAAAAAGTTTTTCTAATTCTCTCTTCAAAACTCGTCTTTAATGTCTAAAATTGAGTACAAATTGATGTGTGTGTGTGTGTGTGCGCGCGCGCGTGTGTATATATATATATATATATATATATATATATAACAAACTCTAGAAATCAAATTTTAAGAACTGTCATTTATTGGTTATTTCTTAACCACAAACTGAAACCAATGATACCTCGCATCAGTGTGCTTAGTGTGAGAATGATATATGAAAATTTTGCTTAAATCTATAGCATTTTGACTGTCACAGAAAACCATATACTCATCTTGTTTAACATCCAATTCTTGGAGAAATCACTTCAGCCAAACCACTCCTTTCTAACTTACATTGTTGCAATATATTATGCCTTAGTAATAGATAAAGCTATACACTTCTACAACTTAGATTGTCTAGAAATAGCTCCCCCTATAAATTTTAAAAAATATATCGTGAGGTCGACTTTATGTTATTAAGATTGCCAGCCATGTTCGCATATATTTATCATTATACAATTGACTCACCACCTTTAAAAACACAAAAACAATCTAGAAGTGCCCCATAAATATTTGAAGATCCACTTCATTACATTCCAATTTTCCTTTCCCAAATTGGATAAAAATTTACTCAACAATCCAAAAATTTGTACAATGTCTGGTTTAGTGTACCCTATGTCATACATTGATGAATCAATAGTAGAGGATTATAGAATTGAGGACATACATTCTTTTTCCTTTTCGGTGGTAAGACTCTTTTAATCATCTTAAAATGAGTTGCCAATGGTGTACTTACTGGCTTGACATGCTTTACATTGAACCTCTTAAGCATCTATTCAATATATTTCTCTTATGATAACCATAAAGTTTTTATCTTCCCGTCAAGAGTAATCTTTATACCAAAAATCTATTTTGTAGGACCTAAATCTTTTATGTCAAAGGACTTGAATAAGTCATCCTTCAACCCAAAAATCATGCTAGCATCTTGTCCAACTATCAATATATCATCCACATACAAGAGAAGGATGACAATGTTACCATCGGGGATTTTCAAACATAGGCACAAGGATCAACTAACGTATTGAATTTCTTGTACCACTACCTTAGTGCTTTTTTGAGGCCATAAAGGCTCTTCTTTAACTTGCATACTAAGTTCTCTTTCCCTTTGACTTTGAATCCTTCAGGTAGATCAATTTAAATCTCCTCATCAAAATTTCTATGTAAGAAAGCAATCTTTACATCAAACTGCTTAAGTTTAAGATCCAAACTAACAATTAGGCCTAATATCATGTGTATCGACATCATCTTGACTATTGGTGAGAAAAGCGCATCAAAATCGATATCGTTATTTTGATTATAACCCTTCACCACCAGTCTTGCTTTCTACTTCACTAGCTTATCACCATCTTTCTTAATCTTGAACACCATTCATTATTCAAAGCTTTCTGAGACTTATGAGTTAGTCTTTGAGTAGCCACACTTCTTGAAAACTTTCTAGCTCCTCTTAACAGTAACTAGGAGATATTTTGAATTAGGGTATCTTCTCGAAAGCTTCTTCTCCTCGTTGGGCTTCAAAGTTGGACATCTTCCAACACTTGACTAGGTTGTTCCCCCTGCTCATAATACTTATGGACCCTTTCTTCATCATTTATAGGATGTGGCTTATATGAATCATCACCATCAGGTTGCCTTTGATTATTATTATCTTATGATAGCTCATGTTTTCCTTCTTCACTCATAGGCTGATTAATAGAAGTAGGAACAGGGGTAGTATCTTTATTGTTGAAATACCTCTCAAATGTAATCTTGTCTTCATTGATGAGATACGTACCAATCTTATGTCCATAGAAGACTAACTCCCTATTTCTAACAACCTTATGCTTTTCTAAGTCGTAGATCCTATGCCCAGAATCCTTATCACCATATCCAACAAATACATAAGGAGTAGTTTTGAATCTAGCTTCGATCTTTTCTCTTTTGGCACGTACTTGAAGGCCTTACATTTGACATCCTTAGATATGAGTAAGTTATATCCTTCCCTTTCCACACTCTCTTAGGAATGTGAAGATATAAAAAGGTCTGAAGGAGTTTTGTTGATCATGTATACAATACTTTTAATTGCCTCACCCTAAAAGGACTACGATAGTTTTGACATTTAGAGCATATACCAAACCTTCTCTATAATGGTTCTATTCATCCTCTTGATAACATCATTGTGCTTTGGGGTACTAGGTTTTATCTTCTCATGTCTCACACAATATTCTTCAAATTTTTTGGAGGTATACTCTCCTCCATTGTCAGTTCAGAGACATTTTAACTTTCTCTTCGTTTTCCTTTCTATCATGGGATGGAATTTTTTAAAGGTCATATACACTTGCCCTTTTGTTTTCAACATGAAGACCCAAGTCTTGTATGTAGCATTATCGATAAATGTAATAGAAAACTTATTACTTCTAAAAAACTCCACCTTTATAAGACTATATACGGCAGAGTGCACTAGCTCTAACTTTGCCTTCCTTCTGATAGACCTTTTATAGAAAGACATGATATTGCTTTCCAGCCATGCAATAATCACTTGGGTTACGAGAAATTGTAGTCTTTATATGGATAAGTGATTTTCCAGCTAGTAACTTAATCCCCTTCTCATTAATGTGTCATAATCTCCAGTGCCACAAATTTAATGAAGTATTTTCTTAAACTATTTGTAATTCTCTATCGCACACCTTCAAGTGTATCTTATATAAACTACAGTATAGTCCACCACGAGAAACTACCAATGCTCTTTTAGACAACTTCCACTTGCCATCTCTAAAAGTATGTTGATGTCCCACTTGGTCAAGCATATCCACAAACAACAAATTGAGATACAATTAGAATATATCGTACACCTTTTAAGGTCAATAATCACCCAATGTCAATCTGAACTTGAATGTCACCCATGCCAATGATGCTAGGGAAACTTTGATTGCCCAGCTTCACACTTCCAAAATCACCACTCCTATAGTTTGTGATATACTCCCGATTTGGAAAACAATGGTAAGATGCTCTAGTATCGACAAGTCACTTTGAATCTGAGTGACTAATATAAAGACACTAATTGGTTGTACAAATCAACAACGCATCATCATCTATTCTTGATGTCGTTGCTATAATGTTGTTGTTGTATCCATCTTTTTGGTTATCTTACTTCTTCCGGTCTCTCTTATACTTGTAGCATAACTTCTTTATAGGATTAGGTTTGGTGTAGTAGTCACAAGTCTTAATCTCCTTTCCATATTTTGACTTTGACCTATTCTTTGACTTGGCTTACCTCTTAGGAATTCTACTCTTGCTTCTTCCTCTGTTCTCGACGAAAAGAGCCTGCACATTATCGACACCGATCTCCTTCCTCCTAATCTCTTTATTGAAAATGCTCTATTTGATCATATCGAAAGAAATCTGAAGCGAAGTTACTGATAGCCACAATCAAAGTTTTCTAACTAATTGACAAATAACTAAATAGGAAAAAAGTTTGTAATTCATCATCAAAGACGATCTTCATCATAGTCAACCCGTTGATGATGTCCTGAAAATTGCTGAGATGGTCATACACCAATTTCTCAATCTTCAACTTCAGGTTTATAAGACTTTTAATCAAGGAGGCTTATAGAGGCCCTTTAACTTATTCCACAGTTCAAAAAGATATGTCTCTTGAGATACATAGTTGAATATGTTGATATCAATCCACTGTCCAATATTTCTAAGGTCTTTTGCTTCATCTTCTATCACTTTTTATCTGTCATCTTCTCTATCTTAAATGGGACATTATCTTTTATAATTCAGTCGACATCAATTGGATCACAGAGATCGTTGCAATACAGGAGATCATCCATCATAGTTCTCCAAATCGAGTAGTTGGTTGATGTCAACTTCATCATAGAGCTATTATCACTCATACCTAAGACTTCGATACCGCATGTTGGGGATCCAAGAAATAATGCTCATGCAGTCAACGAGATCACTTAAACAATAATAAATTACTCAAACGATAAGAAAAAATTGGATATGGGATTTTACTGGCAAAAAATTCACTAAATCCAATAATAGTAAGATACAAGCGTTAAAGTTTTGAGCAAAGAATACCTCACAAAACAACTAGAGTTAAAGCTTTTTTAGCTCTCTGTTGAAAAACTCCTCTAATCTCTAAAACTGAGTACAAATTGTATATATATATACACATACACATCACATTTTTAAGCAAATTCTACAAATCAAAGTTTAATAAGAATGCAGTTGATGAAAGCTACTTTAACTCTAAACTCTTTTAGCATCATGTGTTGTTGTCATTTGTAACTGTTGTCTCTCAAACTTATCTTTATATCCCAAAAGGATAAAATCTTATATTGCATACAGTCACCTATAATTTCATTCATTTTTATTAATGAAGACAGCTAACATTTCTTGAGTCTAAATTTAGTGGAATTAAATAAATAAATGTCTATAGAATGAGGCTAGACCTATAACATGAGGAAACATTCTTGTTTTGGGGAGTAACAGTGGACATAATATTAAGGAGATTATTTCTTTTACATGGTACATGTGCATTATTTGCGGTGACCTCTTTGATTTTGTGGTGATTGATAGCGTTGAGAGAGAAGATTTCCTTGATCAGATGCATTATCTTTAATATTTTGCAATGTATTTGCGGGAATCTATTTTAGATGATATTAGCTTTAGTAACAAGGTTTCCAGATACATGTGTTGTGGGGGAAGTGGGCAAATTGTAAGGATAGGAGAGGGGTTATAACACTACAAGTCTACGACAACAGTTTTGCTATGTACAATAGTAAATATAAGCAAACGAGCATCTGGCTTCTATAAGTTTTAAGTGGGGGTCATATTCTTCATAGCCTGGCATCCAGTGCTATGGCAGTAATATTGAAGGATCCCACGTGTGAAATAGTTTTGTTGATGTAATTTGTCACATTAATACTATTAATTATATAGTCAATAATAAATTATTTTATCATCAAAATAAATAAAAATTTAAGTATTTTATTATTATTTTAAATAATTTTGACTATCATTTAAAAATTGTTAAATTTGAGTTATCTTTTATAATTTACCCTAAACATTAAGCCATTATCTTTCCTGTTAACTCTTAAGGTGATCTCTCTCAGAATGGTGTGCCCAACTCCATTTGATGTCAAGCAAGGACAAATTAAGTTTGGCGATACTTGACGTTCAAGCTTTTCACTGCAATAGACTAATTTGTTCACAACATCCGGACAGGGGCCAAAATAAATTGATCACAGTCTCTCTACTCTACTTGCATTACATTGCAAAAACGGCCCCGTTCATTTCTACAAGAGCGGAAAAAGGAGGAGAAACATAGTCCTCCTAGGAGGCCGAGGAGGCCGCCTGCCCCTCGCAATTGAGAAATAACGAGGCTGCATTTGCATCTACAAACCAAACCAGCTTTCCCTCTTTGGGTCGGACCACTTGGGCTGGGTTCGATCCCGTGGGTCTCTGACCCAACTTCATCACATCCAAAAATGGTCGGGCCATATGGGCTCCAGTAGCAATTATTGCCACGTGGGCAGCAGCATTTACGACGGGGAGCGTCAGAGTCACTCGCTCCGTTGAGCCGTCGGAAGAGACGCAGCAAACCCACTGAGATTCCTCCCCAAGCACAGCAGGGTTGTTAGGGTATAGAGAAGCCACGTGACCATGGACCCCGAGATTTAGAAGAACAAGGTCAAACCTTGGACAATCACTTGATGGAGAAACTGCCACCGTTCGATTTCTCACTAGTTGCCTGATGGAAAGCTCGTAGCTGTCGGCTGCTGACTCACCCGGTACGCCGTGGCTCACGGGAGTAACTTGAGCGGCTTGTATAGGAACCTGCACAACAGCACAAGACACCAAATTTGACAAAACTACGAGGTTCAATGCTGGATTCTTGCAGCTGGTTGGTCCAAGTTTAATGGAACATAGCTGGCTTCATTAAGAACATAAATTTACCCCAGAAATTAATAATAATAATAATTATTATTATAATAATTAAAAAATAAAATAATGATGCATCCCCCATGAATTTAACAATAATGTTCTTGCGCAACTACATCTACATAGTTTGCTTTTACTGTCTTTGCATGGTCTTTGCCCCAGACCTCCAAGCTATTGGTTCACCTCAAAGGAGACTCTTTCGATTGTTTAAAGCCCCGAGAATCCCTCGTCTGTCTCCTTTCTTTTTTTAGAAATGAAAATTAAAAAGATGATTATACATGTCACCAACCGAATGCTGTTCCGTGGACAAATTCAATAATGAGATACAGAAGAAACAGGATAAAGCATATATCTTGTTTGGAAGGAAGTGAGATTCCGTACAAATAGTAAGCAAAATGGTAAACGATTTTGGATACGTCACAGCTTGGACTTAATAAAAACCAGAGATTACTTCCAGAATAGACTAAAACACATTCATCCACGAATTTCAATATTTGTGGTGGGAGCTTGAGACATAATTCATCCACGAAACCCAGCTGGCCCGTGATACAAAGATCTCCAAGAATTTCAAGTCTAGTCGCTAAAGTAAAGCACTGATAAGTTCATGTTTTGAGGGTTTTAGTTGCATCACTCCCAGTCTCCCACTCGTATTTTGTACACGAGTTACACCCTAGACATTGGTCAGTATCTTCTTCTCTTTTTTTTTTTTTTGACGACGACACCAATTATTCAATAATATGTAGCCATATCCGGTTTTACAACGGGGAAATGCATTGTTAACTATATATACAGCTATCCGTAGGTATTGTACTAAGTTATTTCTTCTGTGTTTAAATCTGTACTTAACATGTAAGAAAATCGAAAAAAAGTGTAATTTTATAAGATTCTGAAGAAACAAAACAAGGGAGGAAAGGAACCTTGGAGAGAAAATGTTCTTTGGCTTGCCAGTATAAGCTGTCTGGGTGTCTCTTAGGAACCACGTTCTCCTCAGCCCAAAACACATGCCATTTCGACCACTCCACCATTTTTGAAAATGGTGACCTAGTCAGCTTCCTACAACATTCACGCATTACAGAATATAAGGCCATTAAAGCACAGATACAAGCATTTCACAAAAAAGATATCATTTCAACTGAGTACGAGAAATTTGTCTGTGGAAAGAGAAAGAACCCTAAGCGTTTTGGTATATCTCCTCCAGAAAGAACAAGTGAAAAAGACCCTCTCTCTCTTATAGCAGAATCAGAAATTTGGAGAATATAATCAGCTAAGCCTGAGGACAACTCTTCACTGCTGTCAAACAATCGTAACTCCGGTCCTTTCTCCTCCATTTCCCAGTTCCCAACTCCCACTTTCTTGTCTCCAATTCTCAAGCCTCAATCTTTTGATCTTTTCTCTACAAAAACTTATCCCACGACGAACGTGTCGCAAGTCACTATATATAGAAGACGACAAGAAAGTAGATAGAACGAAAGAAGCAACTAAGTACTTGGATTGAAAGCGATGTGGGCTGTCATCATTTACATTTTCAAGTTCAAAGTTAAAAGGCATTAAATTTCCGGAACTTGTTCTCTGCCTGCAAGAATGGAAGGGGTAGCAGCATAGAACCTTTTAGGAACCCTAGGAGAGCTGTTTCATTTTTGTTTTTATTTTCGAATTACGGAACTGCCCTTTTTGTCTGCTATCCTTATCCAATCACGGTTTAACTGCAAGGTTCGTTTGATTTTTGTTTTTATTTTCCAATTACGGAACTGCCCTTTTTGTCTATTATCCTTATCCGATCACACAGTTTAATTGCAAGGGGTTTTCTTAATCACTGACTGTTCAACCATTTCGATGATTTTACACGACTGGATGAGTTCGCAGTTATTACAGAGACCGATAGAAGAACAAGAACCGCAGGGTATTTACTGTACAGGTAAAATCATTCACTTGTTCCCGTCTACTCCCAAGACATCGTTTGTTTGCTTCGTAAATTCCTGAAACAGATGGTTACTATAAGGTGGCGATACTAATCACTTAACATGGACGTTAAACTTAATTTCCCAATGCACAATAGCAGTAGATTATATATAATTTGGACTTAAAGTCACTTCATCACTATTTTATATGTTTACGTTGAGAATTTGATCGATGGCGCATATTTATATATAGATGGATTCTATCTCTCGAAATAATTAATTTATTGTCAAGTACAAACTCCTGTTTCTTTCGAATTTTCCATGATACATATACGTTGAGTAAACGCTTGTTTAGAGTCAAGTTAGATTGTAAAACGCTTGATTTAGTTGAAGTTTAGTTTGAATGTTTTCCATTTTCTTTGAAAGTTTCAAGTCTGAAGTAATGTTAATATCTGTTTGTGTACAGAGATAAGTATGCTCTACACTTGTCTCTTTTAAAGATCTTGTGTATAAGAACGTCTAAGACAGTTTAGGATAACTTCTAAAACAGTTTCACTCTAAAATTAGAGTTTAACAGGAAAAAAAGTAACTTACTGTTGCAACTATTGTTACAAAAGGAGAAAAGAGAGTTGTAAAAAAAGTAAAGTTCTTAAGAAGAAAGATACTATCCGAATCAATCAAATTACTTAAACATTATCGGGACAAAAAATTAAGACAATTATATACTCACAACTAAGAATGTAAATTATAAACTAGTTTAGCTTAACTTGAATATGGAATTCTCTAATTTAAAATAAATTACTCATCTTGTAGAGAAAGCACGAATCCAGGCATTTTTCATAACCATAATAAATGAACAAGAGAGAAGGATAGAACCATGGTTCTTTTGCTGGAAGACCTCGTGTTGTTAGGACTGTGATTAATTTCTTGATAATCACATGTATTAAGTACATGTTGAATATAAATTTTTAACGAATATTCTAATTATTGGTAAATTTTTATTTACTTTCATTTTCAATTTATCTCCTGGAAATTTATTATTGACTACCCAATAAATCCACTCAAATATTACAATCATTGTTAATTCTACCTTCTTAATATAACGTTTTTTATTTTTTATTTAAAAAGAACTAAAAAAGATATTGGTCGGGTCGGCTGAATCTGTTTTCCTAAGCCCAGCACCAAGCCCGGATGATGACGACCCAACGACTACGGCCCG
>JAOTBA010000006.1:9535150-9549072 GCA_025629845.1 Erythroxylum squamatum | reverse complement strand
TGTATTAAGTTAGTAACATTTGGCTAGCTTTATAAGCATATCAAACATTAAGCATCCATCTGTATTTGTATTAAGCTTCTGATGAGCGTGTTGATATGTAATTAAAGCTAAGTTCAAATTGTGTTTGGTTTTGTTATTGAAGTATTATTACTTTGGCTTATGATTTTCCAAACTTTATAGTGCATTACATATTCTAGGTCTGTTATAAGGGTAAAATTCGGGTTCTAACTTCTGGGGAGAATCTAGAATAACCTAGGGTGGTTAGACAAAGTTGTCTTCCAGAAGGTGGTAGCTAAAATTTTTAGCTTTCCAACAGTGTTTCGTTTTAGTTTGATTTTTGCTTCGTCTTAGTTTTGTACCTAAGACGCTTCGTCTTAGTTCTGTATCGTCTTAGTTTTGTACATAAGACGCTTCATCTTAGTTCTGTATCGTCTTAGTTTTGTACCTAAGATGCTTCGTCTTAGTTCTATATCGTCTTAGTTTTGTACCTAAGACGTTTCGTCTTAGTTCTGTATCATCTTAGTTTTGTACCTAAGACGCTTTGTCTTAGTTTTGTATTCTCTTAGTTTTGTACCTAATAAGTTTCGTCTTAGTTTTGTATCGTCTTAGTTTTGTACCTAAGACGCTTCGTCTTAGTTCTGTATCGTCTTAGTTTGACTTCGCTTTGTCTTAGTTTGACCCCCACTTCATCTTAGTTTTGTTTAGTCTTAGATCTGCTTCATCTTAGTTTTGTATCGTCTTAGTTTGTACCTAAGACACTTCGTCTTAGTTCTATATCATCTTAGTTTGACTTCTGCTTCATCTTAGTTTTGTACCTAAGACGCTTCGTCTTAGTTTTGTATCGTCTTAGTTTTGTACCTAAGATGCTTCGTCTTAGTTCTGTATCGTCTTAGTTTGACTTCGCTTCGTCTTAGTTTGACTTCTGCTTCATCTTAGTTTTGTACCTAAGACGCTTCGTCTTAGTTTTGTATCGTCTTCGTTCTGTACCTAAGATGCTTCGTCTTAGTTCTATATCGTCTTAGTTCCATTCGTAAGATGCTTCGTCTTAGTTTTGTACCTAAGACGCTTCGTCTTAGTTTTGTATCGTCTTAGTTCTGTATCGTCTTAGTTCTGTGCCTAGGACGCTTCGTCTTAGTTCTGTATCGCCTTAGTTCCATTCCTTAGACACTTCGTCTTAGTTTTGTATCGCCTTAGTTCTGTTCCTAAGACGCTTCGTCTTAGATTCGCTTCGTCTTAGATTGCTTCGTCTTAGTTTTTCCTCTGTCTTAGATTCGCTTCGTCTTATATTGCTTCATCTTAATTTTTCCTCCGTCTTAGTTTCGCTTCGTCTCAGATTCTACTTCGTCTTAGTTTTGCTCCGTTTTAGTCTGTTTCGTCTTAGATTCGGTTCGTCTTAGTTTTTGTGCACTGTGCATCTTATATCTTCTGTTCCATTTTTTTATCCTTTTAGAGGCCGAATCTCACATCGATATTTAGAAGTTTTCTTTCAAACCGTCCCAAAACGAAGTCAATCCGACATCTGTAGTGAGAAGTATGGCAATTACGCTAAGGCATATATGATATGAGTAGAGTCATGAGCATGTTGGATTCGTTTGACCAGAATTTTCTTGTCCGACCTCCGATTGAGACGATTCTTGAAACATTGGATTCCCAGCGCATTTATCTACCTTCCTATAGGAATTTATAGCCTTTGGTATTGAATTTTTAAATGGATTGATTGCAAGGGAAGGAGGGTTCGTTGAGATAACCCTACAAGGAAACCCGCTTACGCTTTTTGACTCCGGTTCGATAGTTGAGCTTCGAAAACGGGGCCCAACATCATGCTTTCAACCAAGAAAAGTCATATTGGATAAACCACAATAGAATTTCTAAGTATGAACTTTTATGAAGGATTTTATTAGCCTAGCCCATATACTGCCAGTAAGCTTTTGCATTTTCCTGATAAAAATCTTAGCCTAAAGCATATTCAATGATTCCTTAGCATTGTCAATTACATTAAAGATTTTATTCCCCACTTAGCAGATTATACGAGCTCCTTATCAAGATTGCTAAGAAAAAATCCACCACTATGGAGTAATGAGCAAACCAAAGTTGTCTAGTATTTAAAGTAAGTGAGTCAACATCCACCCTTTTAAAAATTCATGATAAAGGACAATATATCCTTCAGAAATAAGCAAGTGATCATTATGGGGGTCATTTTAATTGAAGAATTTGACGGGAAAGGCCATTATTGTGGTCATGCTAGTGGCCGATTCAAAGAGTCAAAGAAGCATTATCATATAATCTGCAAGGAGATTTTGGCTATAAAGAAAGGCATTGAAAGTTTAATTTCCAACTCAAACCATATCATTTTGTGATAGAAATGGACAACATATCTTTCCTAAAAATCCTTGAGCCTAATAAAAAGATTTTGTCCAATAATGAATTACTTCGGTGGAAAGATTGGTTTTCTCATTACAATTTCATAGTCTGCCACATTAAAGGCGATCATAATATGCTTGCTAATTTCATTTATATACCTTGTAAACCAATTCAAATTCTAACTCCTATCATACAAAAACCAATCCCTCTTCTTATTTTCCCAATTATGGATTTCCATCTCTTTGCCAAAGTGAAAAGGTCTTTTCCACTTATCACCTTTCATTCACGTAAAAATTTTGAAGAGATTGTTGTTATCCTCAAAAAAAGCCTCTATTATTATCTTCACCTTATTTTCACTACTTTAATAATTCCACCACATGCCAACCATTATGATATTCATACTCCCTACCATACTATGCATCACATGACTCGTTGATAAAACCAACCATGTGGCATATTTAGGCTTTATCTGCCCATTATGCATGCCCTATTACCTTGTACCCTTGATATGTCTACCAAAATCTGGTTAATTTTACCTGTGAGAATTCCCTATTATGGATTATTCTTAGAATGGTTTCAACTACTGATCAAACGGCGCATTCAGTTAGGCCTAATACTCAATAGTTATAAATTGTAAAGTATTCCTTTGGAAAAATAGCAAGCCTAGTTCTTCTTTATGCTCCATCGCTTATACAGTATGACTGACAATGGTTATGTGTACACTATAAACCATTTTAAACTTTGGAAAACCTTCATTGGTTGGCCCAAAAATCAAATAAACTTAGTGTATGATCTTTTCCAATTCCTTGATCATCTTAACCATCATCCAAAACTAGCAAACCAACCAAATAAACACCTCTTTAGGTCCATATCCTAAAGATTTTTCTTTACTTAAGCCTATCTCACCTAGTAGTAGATATTGGTCTTCAATAGATCCATTTGCTCATATGGGTTTCAGTGTTATGGGAGTTGAATTGCCATGTCCTCTTGGATTTGCACCTAAAGGATTTTTTAGATTAGAGAAAACTCTATTATCAAACCCAAGCCCAAAGACCTTCCAGATTATTTCCAAGACTCACAAGATCCATGGCCCCAGTTTGGACTGATGATGAAGTGAACCATTTCATTAAAGAAATGGAAAAGATAAATGATGACGTATTAGATGAAGATAACATTGGTAGACCCAAAACCTTGTCAGCAACATCTTGTTAAAGATTTCTTCCTATCCCTAAGGAATCTTATTAGGACCCTATGTCTCTTAACAATTATCACTTTATTTATTATCTTTTTTATTTTATTTACATTATTGCACTGTGTATGATTGCTTATATCTTTATATAAAGTTGTTTGTCTTATTCTTCCTTGCTTTGTCTATAAAAGCAAGGTGTTCCTTCATTTATAATCAGGTTAGAATTTCATCAATAATATGAGTATTATATATCTTATGACTTCTTTCTAAATTTGCTCTCTTCTGAAAGCTTGATTTTTGAATAATGTAGTAACATTCATATGGACAGACAAGTATATTCTGCATGTAACATCCCAGATCATTCACTTACAGATATTGTCCGCTTTGGGCCTTGGCCCAGCCAAGCCCTCATGATTTTTGCTTTTCCCGAGACCTTCTCAAGAGGTCGCCCATCCTAGAACTACTCTCACCCAAGCACATTTAACCTCAGAGTTTCGATAGGATCCGGTGCATTAGGCCATAGAAAACGTGTCTGTAAGGGAGAGGTATTCGTACCCTTACAAGGCGTACTTCATTCCCCCTCTCCAACCGATGTGGAATCTCACAGTACCCGAACTGTTGTGCCAGCTGGGCTGGACCTCAAAGAGGGCTGGGCCCTAAGGGGGGTGGAGAGTGTGAGATCCCATATCGGTTGGAGAGGGGAACGAAGTACGCCTTATAAGGGTACGGATACCTCTTCCTTGTAGACCTCCGAGGTTAAATGTGCTTGGGTGAGAGTAGTTCTAAGATGAGTGACCTCCTAGGAAGGCTTTAGGAAAAGCAAAAGCTGTGAGGGCTTGGCTGGGCCAAGGTCCAAAGCGGACAATATCTGTAAGCGGGTGATCTGAAATGTTACACTGCACTTGCTTCTTTACGAGGATCCTGTGTATTAGAAAATCTTAGACTATAAATCATGTTAGATATTAGAATATTATATGGATGATTAGTAAATTCAAATCTCTAAGAGTCAAGCCTTAAGAGTTGATGCCCACTGAAGAAAGAAAGAGTTTATGTATTGGCTAGAATAACTAGGATCTTGATTAAAATTATCTTTATATAATCTCTATTAGATAAATATTTTATTTTATTATATACTAACAATTTAAAAAAAATGTTTAAAAGCATTTAAATATAACTTTTTAAATTTTTTAACCAATACAAAATTCATAATATACCAAAGCCCCTCGTAATACATGAAGTGATTGATGGTGGCTACTTTAGCCACCTACTGGAGAAAGTGAAGGGCAATTGTTAGTCAGCTCCTGCGTACTTTCATCTTCTAGTCACTGAATTCACACGATTATCTCCCTTATCTACGTGAAATACACGTGCAAATCTCAATATTATCAAATAAGGTGACCGTATTATAAGCACCCATAATCCGCAATAATCAGAGGCAGATTTAGAAAATTTTTTGAGTAAGAGTAAAATTTTAATAGAAAGAAATTATTTTTAATGGAAGTAAAAATTTAATATAACAAAATTTTATTTTTTTTATAAGGATAAAATTTAAAATAATAATTTTTTTTTGCACGAAATTTGTTGAAGGCTGCGGAGAACATCGTAGTTCCGTACTGTAGCTCCGTCCCTGGCAATAACAACGATATCAACAAGCTATTAAAGAACCCTTGTTTTTGTATGCAGAAGATGGAAAATTTCAAAGATAATTGTATTTAATATTTATAGACACACACAACTCATATCTCCTGTAGTCATATTTACATCTATCCAAATAACTAGAAGAGACCAATTGCAACGACGGAAAGCCCACGCAGATATGCTGGAGGCCCAAATATTTTGTAAGCCATGGAAACACAAATTAAACTTAATATATTTTAATTAAGAGGAAAGAAAGAAAGCAATAAAAGAAAAGCTGTTCTTCCTACGTCTCGTTCCAGTAATCCAAACTAACAGATTACGCCTCCTCCTCCTCCTCATCCTCCAATACTCCTCTCTCTGCTTCACGTAACAATCCAAAACCCTAATTTTCTCTTCCTCAAACCCTCACCCTATACAACAACATTAACCTTTAGTCTCTCTCACTTGTTCGCTGTCGTTAACACGTAGGCAGTCTCTTTGTTTGCAACTCCAAACGCACTCTATCAGAGATTGGGATATATTACTACTCCTTGAGCGGTTATCAGTGCGGTTACGATTCATTTTAGTCTCAATCATAGCGTTTTAGGGTTAGTTCTTCCCTAAAATCACTCTCTCTTCCCTGCTCTTGTAGCTATCTGTTTCTGTCCTCGCACTAGAGTTTCCTTGTTCATTGTTCTCAATTTGGAATTTTGTTTGCCCAAACCCTAGAAATTTGGAGTTAGCTTCATAAGCCTTTGTTTAGGGAATAGGGTTTCTGATCCCAAGATTGTTTTATTTTCCTGAATTCCTGTTGGGTCTGATTTTAGGGTTTTCCATTTTGTTTGAATTGTAACTTTTGATGGGTGTGAACTCTTTTTTAAGAATCTTGGTCGTTGTTTCCTTCTTTCCGTAGATTTTCTTGATTTCGCTGTTGTGTTTATTGAGTGATTGCTAATGGAGTTCTATTGAGTGTATTTGTTGTTTAATCTGCAAATCCATCTTTTGATTAAAGATGGGGGAGTAGAGGGAGAGAAAGAGGGACTTGAAGAGTTTATCGTTTGATATCATCTTGTTATTGACATTCCCTTTGTAGTTTTTCTGGGGATTTTGCGCAGGCTTTGATTTCTACCTTCATTGAATCAATTGTAGGGCAATATAAAGCCAAATTTTGTCAAATATACGAGAATTCATTTATCAAGTACCCTCTTCTTCGTCTTACTTCTGACTTAGTCGGTAATTATAGACTTGTTCGTTGGCTATAGCTGTTGGACTGAGATTGGTTTATTTTAGGGAAAGAAACTTTGGTATAGTGTTAGAAGTTAACAATTGTGTGATTGAGGGGTTTGAAGAAGAAGAAGTTAGGAGAAGTGTTCTGTTCTCCTTTTGAAATCTTATGATGTACAGTGCTCGTACTTATGGAAAAGAGTAAACCAACTTTTGTTCCAGAATGGTTGAGAAGTTCTGGAAATGTTTTGGGGAGTGGCAATTCAGCCCACCACTATCCGTCGTCTTCTTCTCAAGCTGGTAACTACATTGGATACTAATTTGCATTTGTGGGTTATTATTGAATTGACCTTAGCTTTTATTCCAAGTGGATGATAATTTTGTTTCTATTGTTTTGTAGATGTTTCTTCTTCAACACTTCACACTAGAAATAAGAATTCTAAGACTGTAAGTGAGTTTGATTCACCTCGTTCAGCTTTACTTGATCGCACATCTTCTAATTCAAGGAGGAGTTATAGCAATGGGTCTGCAAAGCATGCATACAGTAGTTTTAGTAGAAATCACCGTGATAAAGATCGAGACAGGGATCGAGAATGGGAAAAAGAGAGGTCTAGCTTTGGAGACTCTTGGGACCGTGATGGTTCTGAGCCTTTGGGAAACATTTTAACCAATAGGATTGAGAAGGGTACTATACAACGTACAGTTTCAATGGTGTCCAGGAAGCAAGGTGATAGCTTGTGCCGTCGAGTTGGAGTGGACTTGAAAAATGGGAGCAGTGGAAATTTTGCAAATGGAAATGGATTGATATCTGGTGCTACAGGTAGTGGTAATATTCAGAAGGTAGTTTTTGAAAAGGATTTTCCTTCACTTGGAAGTGAAGAGAAGCAGGGATTGCCGGAGATGGGAAGGGTTTCATCTCCTGGTTTATCTACTGCTGTTCAGAGCTTACCAGTTACTACTTCTTCCTTGATAGGTGGGGAGGGTTGGACATCAGCTTTGGCTGAGGTTCCCGCTGTGATTGGAACCAGTAGTACAGTTTCCTTGCCAAGTTCAAATACTGTTTCTCCATCTGCATCTACTTCTACAGCTACACCTGGAATTCCAGCTGCAATAACTGGTCTAAACATGGCTGAGGCATTGACCCAAGCCCCATTAAAAACTCGTGCTACCCCACAGGTGATTCAAGAATACTTGAATTCGGTCTCATATACACATATGCTCTAATGATTGTATCTTAATGAATGGTTAAGCTATTGCTTGTTCTTTCTCTTAGCTAGTCGTGTATAACTTTGATCTAAATAAGGTATTTTCTTCTATTTATAGGTATCTGTCCAAATACAAAGACGTGAGGAATTGGCTATAAAACAATCACGACAGTTGATACCAGTGACACCTTCGATGACCAAAAGTTCGGTGAGGGTCATTTGTTTCATATACATAGGAGTTTTTCCTCTTCCAATTTTTAATGTTTATTCTTCTGTTTTTCTGTGGATAATGACATCTTTAGTAAAAATGTGCATCAAACACCAGTAAGACACTGTTCTTTTAACTGTACATACTTTTGCAATTTCAATTCTTATTTCATTTGCTTGAAGTGAGCCACTTACTCAATTCATTGGATGCTACATTTTTTCAAACTTTTCTGCCTGCCTTCTGAATGGATACTTCCAACTTTGAAGGTCATTAATGAATTTGAAGATGTTCATTTCTTTGCCAATGCTGTTTAAAATTGAAGAACTGTGAGTTGCTAATGCTGATTAAAAGCTAATGAAATCTACTTTTTTGTTGCTTGGTAGATGTTATTTTTGTGAAGATTCTTTTATAGCTTCACAGGATATCTTTGATGATTAGCTGGATCTTTTATATGGTATTCATGGGGATATTCTGGAATTGTATGAGTCTTGTATATATAAACGTGTGTGTTTTCCTGTTTCTAGTGGTCCTTATTATGTTGCCTGATGCTGTGTATCCCTCTAAATACTTCTTACGTGGTACTTCATCCATACACTTGTTTGCCAAATGCTTTTAATTGTTTGTGTCAAAGCATTTCTCTTTGGCTTATCAGTCATGGACTGAAATTGACCCACACCTGCAATTAGATTGTGATTTTGTTTTCTTCAACTATGGCTCTTGAGATGTCATCAGTTCGACTTCCTACATTCTGTTTTCTTTTTCTTATCGGCTTTCTTTAGCTTATAGGATTTTCTGTTATGTACATTTTTACTAATTATGGTGTCATTTTAAGTGTGCCATCAGTTCCCATTGTGCTGCAGTATAGTGTGGACTTTCCCTGACTGCCAAGTATGATTCTTGTAGCTTCCAAGAGAGCTCAATAACTGTTATAGTGAGTGAGATGGGGTAATCGCTCAAAACATTTGGGATGAAGTTTGTATTGTACACTCCCCCAAAAATCCTTGATCAGTTAGGACCTCTGCTCCACATATTTTGGCATTATGGATTGGAACCCTGCAGTTCCACACCCTTAAGATGTGTATATGTTATTGAAAGAGGATACGTTTACTGATACAATGTGCCCATAAATGAGAATTATATTATTAGGAAGCCAGTTGTGGATGAGCTTCGTTCACATGTGGTCTAATTCTTTGCATTATGAGATTAGTTTTGGAGGCGGATTTTAGATTAGATTTCCTTATGTGATTTGTTTGGATGACAAATTTTGAATTGGAATTGAGCTACTCATTAAGTATGGCTGAGGTTGAGTTTGACTTTTGAAAACAAAAGAATGCATCAAAGAAGAAACAAATACTTTTTAACTGGAGGTCGACATCTTTATTACCACAGTGAGCTATTTTTTCTGTGTGTCAAATCTATGCTTTGATTTGTGTCTTTGATGCCTTCTTTGTTTGAGAGTTAGATTGCGATACTGCAATTGAGTTTAATGTGTTCCAAGTGTCCAGTTGAGTTTGAACTTGTGTCTTCATTTATCTTTTGCGAATATCTTGCTGAAAGACATTCCCCTGATTTTCCTTCCAACAGATCTGTTACTATATGTGACTTCTGCCTTTTCTGGAATTCTATCTTAATTTCATCTTTTGTTTCAGGTTCTCATTTCTGACAAATCAAAGCCTAAGACAGTGGTCAGAGCTGGTGACATGAATATAGCTGCTAAGAATATGCAGCAACAACCCACTTCTGGCAGTCAGTCTCTTCTTGTGGGGCATGTTAAACCAGATGTATTGAAGACATCTCATAGCAAACTTTTTGTCCTCAAACCTGGAAGGGAAAATGGTGTTGCCCCTTCTGCCAAGGATGTTGCTAGTCCAACAAGCAATGCCACCAGACTGGCAAATGGCCAACTTCCTGCACCTGCAGTTGCAACTGCTCCTCCAAAGAGCCCAAATAACACAAAGCATCCTTCTGGGGATCGCAAGTCAGGTTTGAGTTTGATCTCAGGACTCAATGTGGAAAAGAGGCCTCTTCAAGGTCAGAGCCGTAGTGACTTTTTCAATCATCTAAAGAAGAAAACGTCCGTGAATACATCTTCAATGATCCCACGAACTGTTTCACTTCCCACAAAGGAGAAGTCTTGTGAAGTAGATAAAACTGTAGTTGATTCTCAAGCAAGTCTTCAGGCTATTGAGAACGGTGCTGAGTTGACAAGCAATGGTGCTGACTTTGAAGAGATTCACAGATTTTCTGAAGAAGAAGAGGCTGCTTTTCTCCGTTCTCTTGGATGGGAAGAAAATTCTGGTGAAGATGAGGGCCTTACAGATGAGGAGATCCGTGCATTCCTTCAGAAGGTGAGTGCATTTGCATTTTTTTGTTTCATTTTGATTGGATGACTGCTGAACTTTTCTTTCTAATTATTTTTTTGGGGGTCAGGAGGGTACTTTAAGGCTCTCCGTGCAGATTTAGCTATTGTGCTTCTCTCAATCTTTTTGTTTTTGTTTGAGGTATTAACATGTTGCCTTCTCTGTTTTGCAGCACTTGTCGTCCGCAAAGTTGAAAACATGCCCAGGAGTGCAACAAAAGCTGCTGGAATGTCATTCAACAAGTTCTGGTGGAGTATCTTCCAAGTTGAGCTCTGGTGATTCTGGATCTGGCATTTGATCCTCTTTTAGCTCACAGCTAGTAGATTGAAGTGATTTTTCCTTTCAGGCAGATGGTTAATTTTCTTTTCTTTTTGGGAAAAGCTGATCTGATGCGTAACAAAAGGAAGCTGTTGGATTAATTAGGTTGGAAGTCTGCATCTGCAAATAGGGAAATAAGTTATAGGTGCCTTAATCCATACCTGTTCTGTGGAGGCGAATTTTCAGAGTTGGTTGGTCGGGACAGGCTTAGGGTAGGGGCTATTTTGTCTGCAATGGAAGGTGCAGGGGATATTGCATCTTTTGGGGTTGTTTTGGTCCTTTTTTTGTTTGTTCTTTTTTTCCCCCCTTCTTCAAGAGGGCTTGATTCTACAAGAAAAAAATGCTTATCATGTTTTTGGTCGGTTTTTACGGGGAAAAATGAAAGGAAATCAATAGTTTTCTTTTTCAGTTTATTTTCTCTCTGTGGGCTCTCCTTTTTTGGTCAAGCACCTGTTCGTGTTTCATATTCTAGTCAGATCTCAAGTTTCGTATGTGTCTTTTCTATGCAAATGAAATCACCACTTTTGCTGTTTCAACCTATTTTATCTACACATATCTATGGATCTTATGTAAATATGAGGGGACTCGTATAATTATGAGGATGAAATGAGTTGGATTAAGATTGGAACAACAAAAGTGGAATAGGTTATTTGCTCCCTTTCTCTAACGTCTACTCTGATATTCAAAATTTGGACTTTGAAGTTTTAGATATTGCTGATTACCATCTAAAGGGACCTTTCCGTGTGACCAATTTACTGCACGTCGTGATTGAATATTGTTTTGTCGGTACGATAGCAAATTTTGGCTATGAAATATTAGGTATTGCTGATTACCATCTAACGGGACATTTCCATATGGCCAATTTATTGTGCGTCGCAATCGAATATTGTTCGGTACTGGCAAGAAAACAGAACAGAAAACAGAACGGTATTTAAAGGTTAGGTACTGACCATAGATACCAGCTAGTATGGGGAGTGTTCGCCATATATCGGCCAGTACCAGCAGGTACTTAAAATATCGGTCATATATCGATTGATACTGTAATTTTTATAAAAATTGAGGGCATTTTTGAAAAAACCAAAAACTAAAAACTATTAATCATAACTCCCCCCAACTATTAATCTCTCAGACTCACCTCATCCTCTCTCTATTTCGCGCTCTCGTCCTCTCCTCTCTCTCTCTCATTCTCGTCTCCCTGTTTGGTGGTGCTTCTACGTCCTACCTCTCTGCCGGTGTACCACATGAACCCTCTCTGGCGGTTATCTTCAGATCTTCCTCCACCACGTGAACCCACCACCACCGAGCCTCATCCGAACCTCCATCAGGCTTTAGCCCTCCTCCACGAGGACCACCAACGCACCACACCACCATCGGCTACTCTTCTCTGTCCTCCATGCATCCATAACTGTCGGATTTGGAATAATATCCAGATCTAAACCCAACCCAACTCGATCTGGAATAATATCGATTGTGAGTTTCTGTTTGGGTGTGTTTTCACTTTTCTGTTGAATTTTTCTGGTTAATTGCATTTGTGTTGTGATTGTGAATAGGTTGGACTTGGAATGAAATTGTGAAAGATTTGTGATTTGTTGTTAGTTGGAGTTGGATAATGGATTGGATTTGGAGTTGAATTGAATGAAAGGAGTTTGGTTTTGGTTCATTTGTGGTTCGGTTGATTGATAATGGATATCTTGATTCATGTTAATTTTTTTAGTCATTCACGGCATGCATCATGTTAAAAGTTAGAAAGACTTTCAAGTTTCAGCTTAACTTTATGATGCATGATTTAAAAGTTAGAAAGGCTTTCCAGTTTTAACTTAAAACTAACAAATCGAGAATGTAAATTGGAAAGAATTCAAAGTAAATAATTAAATGAAATAATCTTAAAATTATTGAAATGGTATTTGGATATTGAGTAAATAATTAATTGAGTATAATAACAATTCGGTAGTCTTGTGGAAAAGCCGAATAGGAAGTTTTGTAATTGTAATTATTCTATATCTCTAAGTTGTCTGATTTTTTTTCCCAAAATTAGTCCATCTCATTAAGGATTCAAGTCTCTTGCATATCCACCTTTATTTATCCTAAAATTAGTCCATCCCATAGTTTTTGCATGTTCAAAATCTGATTTTCTTTTTATTCCATTTTAATCTCATTTATTGTACTTTGGCATTAACTCTTCGAATAAGGGTGAAAGTTTTTTAGTTCATCTTAATGAAAAAAATTACTCAGCTTGTGCATTCTATTTCAAGATATTTATTAAAGGCAAGGATTTATGAAGATATGTCAATGACAATAATCATATTCTTGAAAAAACAAGAATAAAGATGAAAGTAAAGTTAACGATGTTTAAGTCATGACTTGAAATTTTTGATTCATTGAGCCATCATCTTAAATCATTGAACGATACTTTGATTTTAATTTTAGCATGAATTTACTACTCTCCAATAGGAAAGTCTTATCTATTTCTGAATTTTACTCTAGTTTCATGAATCTTTACTTCTTTAGGCTTAATATAAAGAATTAAATACACTATTTATGTTGTATTGCCTCATGAAGGACTTAGCAGTCAGCACTGCTAATTTTGTTGATGAAACTGCTAAATGATTAATTTCTTACAAAACTAATATCTTCAGTTTTTGTTACAAATAAATGGAAGAAAGTTTAACTACTCTTGATCAAACTACTTCAGAAAGATATAACGATTCAGCTTGAGCTCATGCTATATTGGTCCTAGGTATGAAGAATCATACAATTTGTTTGTTTTGTAACAAGCATTTGAAAGGTGGAGGAATCACCCAATTGAAGAAGCATTTAGCTGGGTTAAAGGAGATGTATAACCTTATAAAAAAGTAAGTTATGATGTGAAGTGACAAATGAAAATATTGCTTGAAGAATATTAACATGAGAAAGATAGAAGGAAAAGGTTGAATTTTGAAATTGGTGGTAGAAGTTCATTTTCTAGTTTCCGTGGTGATTGTGGAAATGTTGAAGGTGGTAGTGGTATTAGGTTCTGTCCTAGACCCTTGAAGAAGTACCTGGACCTAATGTGAGGAAGAGCATAAGGCAGGTGACTAGATTTTTTACACCACGAACAACTTCTAGAACCCAACGTTTAATTCGTAGTGCAATGCAATCAAGAAATGTGACTCATAATGTTGATATGATAGTAGCTAAATGGTGGTATGATACAGGTTCATCATTCAATGCTTCTCAGTCTTATTATTATCAACCTATGATGGATGCAATAGTTTCTTATAGTCCGGGATACAAAGATCCTTTGATTGATGACTTAGGAGGTAAACCTTTGAGTTGTTCTGTTTCTGAAATTAGAAGTTATTTGGAAGAAAGAAGAGTGAATTAAGCTACTTATGGATGTTCAATCATGTGTGATGGTTGGACAAATAGGAGACAAGAGCCTATTATTAATTTTTTGGTTT
>JAOTBA010000006.1:9501677-9512515 GCA_025629845.1 Erythroxylum squamatum | reverse complement strand
AGCATTATTTATATATACAATGTTTAAACTTTCGAGATCTTTTTCTCGAATGGTTTAACCAACAGTATCAAAAACATAGTACTAATTATTCAGCCTATGAATAATATGAATTATTGTTTTATTTGTCATGATTTAGAACAAGATATTATAGAAGCACAACTCTCAGTAGAAAACTATAAACATCAAACAATAGATACTGCTAGACGATTAATTCAATTTATTGAATCAAATTCCACTAATATGGACTTTGAAGAATTAACTGATATTCAATTAGAATTAAGTGTTATGAGGGATATGTACCAATTTTATTCCAATGAAGTTAGAAAATTAACTCAAAATTTACAATTACATCAAATACTAACACATCATTTTTAAATATGAGACCTTATTTTGAAACTAAACGATTAATCGATTAATCTTTTCAATTATGACCGAACAAAATTTCGAAGACCAAAATCCTAATATATTAGATGTAGATAATTTGGAATTACAGGAAGCACAAGGAATTTTCCATGTTAACACCCTTTTAGTTAATGATAAATATAAACAAATTGCAAAAACCCAACTCGATTTGAAAGCTGGACAAGATATTCAAAAATCTTTATTAAAGAAAGTTCTAGATCGAAAAAATATTATATATTATGGAAAAATAGTTCATGAGACACCCATAAGAATTGATCAATGTAATGGACATATTCGAATAAATCTTATTGACTTAGAACAAATAAATAGACAGTTAAGACAAATTCCTTTAGAAAAACGAATGAAAATAGGATATATTCATCTTTCTACTATTCAAATATTAATAAAATCTACTTTTCAAGAAGGAATAGACTCCCCAATTAGAATGGCTATTGTAGATGAACGAATGACAAACCTAAATGATCAAATCATTGGGATTATGAATGGAAATTTAGCATATGGAAAAATAAAATTTAACACACGATTAAAACTAGGCATACCATTAAATTCTCATGATTTAAATAATACTATAACTATTGCTTACAAATTTTATAAAGAAAATTTAATGACTCCGGGACAATTTCCATTTTCAATAACCTATCATATTAGTTATGCTTTAACCAATTCTCATCATAGTATTGAATTTAAGAATACTGATAAAATTTACATAAATCAGTTGTTTAATGATGTTGCCAAAGTAGGAACTAATTTTAGAACGAATCTACGAACTTTACCTGCAATCCAATATCCTATCCCAATAGATCCTCCTTTTGAACGACATTCTATTTCCGATATACCTTCTTCAAGCTCTTCATTCACCCCTTTACAAAAATCTAGTTCATTAAGAATACAACGACCTATTCGGTTCCATGAACCTGAAAAATCAAATATAAAAATCACCAATCCTCTTATAGATGTTCCTTCCGCTATAGAAACTTCTGTAAAATTAGATGATCTTAAAAATCAGGTTACTGAATTAACTAAGTATTTAAAGAATACATTATGAGTGTAACTCAAACAGTTAAAGAATTAAAAGAACAACATAATCAGTTAGAAACACATATTACTAATCTATTACAAAATCAAAGTAAAACAATACAGTTAATTGAAGAACTAATTAAAGCAAATAATCAACAAAAAATACAAATTCAAAGAATGGAAGAACAGTTAACTAAAGTGGTATCAGAACCTTCACCAAAGATATCCACATTAGTTAAACCATGGAGGCTATATTAGAACAAACACAACCCATTGAATATTGAATATAACAAATTAGTAAAACCATGGAGACCATAACAAGTCAACAACCAGTAGAATATACAGAACCAGAACCAAATGAATCTTTAGAAACGGTTGAACGCAATATACAATTACAATTAGAAGAATTAACTCAATTAGTACATAAATTAACTCTCCAACCATCTGAAAATATAAAACAAATAACTGACAAAGATGAAGTCATATACGACTATAAATCCGATGAAGAAATCTTTGTAGAAGAAGAAAAACCTGAAACAAGTAGACGTAGAGAATCAGAAAAACAACATATAAGTGGAGAAAAAAGAAAAAAGGAACAACAAGAACAAGATTCATGGTATTGGAAATCTGATAATTTTTTAAATCAACAAGGTTATTATTCAAAAGGATCGAAAATTAGAAAATATCCAACTGAATATAATCCTAAGTTAGTATCTTTAGGCCCAGATGGAATACTCAATCTAGACTGTGTTTTGCAACCAGAAAAATTGCTTATAGAATGGACAAATAAAATTCAATTATTACTTCAGATCGAAAAACCTTTTACTGAATTAGAAAATAAAGAATTATTATGGAATTTTATTACATATAAAACCACTGGTATTGCACAATCATTTTTATTAGATAATGAAGAAGCTTTTAAACAAAACCATATCTATCAACAAACTACAACTTCAATGCAAGTCTTCCAATTTATAGCAGGACAACTTTATAAAGAATTTTTAGGAAAAGATATTCTATCTTTTAAACATGAAGTATCTCAAAATGAAAGAAAAAAGGCTTTGTGGCATTTAAATAATCTAAGAATTTGTAATATTTGTTTTCTTGAAAAATATATTTGTGAATTTAAAAAATATTATTATAAATTATCAAGAAATGAACAGGCAACCTATATGCATATATTTATTCAAAAATTACCATATCCTATGAATCAAAAGGTTGAAGCTATTTTCCAAGAAAAGAGTAATTCAAAAACTGTTGCATATAATTTAGGTGGAGCTATTTTAGTTACTCAAGAATTATTGGCTGAACAATGTTTTGAAGCACAATTAAAGAAAACATTGAAACATAAATATAATCAACTTTGCTGTTCACAAAATGCCGAAATGCCTCAACAATATGGTTGTGAATCTACAAGACAATTTCCTTATAGAAAGCAACATAAACCTTATAGAAGATACAAATGGAAAAAATATCCACGTCATTATTATAAACAAAAACCATACAAAACTTTTAGAAAATTTAGAAAATTTAATTATAGACGGTTTAAACCAAAATAAAAATATTGTCCACAAAAGAAAAAATCATGTAAATGCTGGTTATGTAAGGAAGAAGGGCATTATGCAAATGAATGTCCAAAACGGAAAAATCCTAATCCAAAATATACACAAAAACTTAATATTTTACAATCAGCTGTTCAAAACAATTTAGAACCAATAGAATCTGATTATGAAATTGATTCAACTCTTTCATCGATTTATTATTATGAATCTTGTACAGAAAAATCTGAATCCGAATTCTCAGTTGAATCCGAACACAACTTTTATTCAAGTAATCATTCAGAAGAAAAAAATTAATGCATATATCGATACTGGAGCAACAATATGTATTGCTTCTAAACAATTATTAACCAATTGGAAAAGATTAGAAAAACCTTTACAGATAAGAATAGCAGATGGAAGTTTTAAATACATATGGTATGTAAGTTATTATAACAATGTTTTGATAGAACAATATTCATTTCCCGTACCCTCAATTTATCAACAAGAATCAGGATTACCACTCATTTTAGGAAATAATTTTCTCAAATTATACAATCCGTTTTGTCAATATTTACACTATATTACCTTAAAAACTCCAACCATAAATGCCTTAAATCAAAAATCAATCATTCTTAAAATACCTATATATCATACTACTTATTTTCAAAAATTACAATCTATAACTCAAAAAATAGATTCTCTTCATTTCTATATGCTCAATAATATGTCAATACAATTAGAAATTGATACATTATTAGACAGTGTATGCAGTGAAAACCCATTAGATCCAATTAAAAATCATAATAAGCAACTTATTGAAATTAAACTTAAGGATCCATCACAAGAAATAAACGTTAAAAATAATATTCCTTATTCACATCAGGATGTTAAAGAATTTATTAGTGAATGTACGGATTTACTGACAAAACAATTAATTACACCTAGTACAAGCAAGCATTCAGCCCCTGCTTTTTATGTAAATAATTCAGCTGAACAAAAAAGAGGAAAACGTAGAATGGTTATCAACTATAAAAATTGAATGAAGCCACTATAGGTGATGCATATAAATTACCTCGAAAAGATTATATAATCAATAAACTAAAAGGACATACATGGTTTACAACATTAGATGCAAAATCAGGATATTGGCAACTTAGATTACATGAAAATACTAAACCATTAACTGCTTTTACTTGTCCCCCCCAAAAACATTATCAATGGAATGTACTCCCATTTGGACTGAAACAAGCTCCTAGTATATATCAAAGATTTATGGATAACAATCTTGAAGGCTTAGAAGAATTCACTTTTGTTTATATCGATGATATTATAATCTATTCTAATCAGGATAAATTAGATCATTTGAAAAAGGTAAAATTAGTCCTTCAACGGTGTAGTGAGAAAGGATTAATTTTGAGTAGAAAAAAGGTTAAATTAGCTCAACAAAATATTGAATATTTAGGAATTGAATTCCAGAATGGTTATTTAAAATTGCAACCCAATATACTAAAGAAAATACAACAATTTCCTGATCAATTAAACAATAGAACTCACGTACAACAATTTTTAGGTATTCTCAATTATATATCTGATCAAGGTTTCTTTCGTGATCTAGCAAAAGAAAGAAAGCTTTTACAATTAAAATGTAGTACAAAGAATCAATGGACATGGACGGATATAGATACCAAAGCTGTGAGGAAACTCAAAGCTTTATGTACAGATTTACCAATGTTATATAACTATCTTCCGATGGATACACTTCTGGTACAAATTGATGCCAGTATGGATACATGGGCTGGCTGCCTTTTGGCACAACCACCTAATCAAAAGAAATATCATTTATGCAAATATATAAATGGGACTTTTAATCCCACCGAATATAAATATCCAATGCATGAAAAAGAGACATTAGCTTGTCTCAAGACGCTGCGAAAGTAGCGTATAGACTTATTGCCGGTTGAATTTAAAATTCAAACGAATTCTAAATATCTCTGTGGATTCATTAGATACAATATACACAGCAATTGTAATCAAGGAAGACTTATAAGGTGGCAGCTTAAGCTGAACCACTATCAGTTTTCAATTCAATATGTAAAATCCTCTGACAATTTTCTTGTAGATATTTTAACCAAAGAATGGAAGCAGTCATAGATAATTTGGAAGCAGCCCTTTCTCAAAAAGAAATAGACCTTGTAAACCAACAGCAACTTCTTGGAACCATTACTCAAGATATCAATCAACTTAAAACTACTAGCCAAGTATTAAGACAAAATACCCATAAAGACCAATCACCAAATGAACCCATTATTTTACCTAACACTTCCAAAAACACTTTATCTAGTCCTACTCCTATCACTCCACAACAAATTACTACCACACAAACCCCTATATCCCAAAAGCAAGCAGATGAAAATGATGGAAAAACTTATGTAATCTACAATGGACCAATGGCTGGATTGTATGATGCCTAGCATAAAGCAGCCCCTTATATTACAGGAAAATCAGGTATTATACATAAAAGCTTTGCAACCAAGGTAGAAGCTGAAAAGGCTTTTGCAGAATTTAAACATCAAAATCCAGACTGAGACCTCAATATAAACAAGTTTTAGAAGCACTTGCAACCCCTTTATCCAAGATGAAAGTATTGGGAAAGCCCATAAATTTGGACCGTATCAACAATATACCCAGTAAGGCTTTACAAGTTGATGCACGCAGACTGACTTTAGAAATGTTTGTAGACTGGTTCCAAAATTTGAACCAATGGACCGAAGCTCATAGAATTTTTCACTATTATATATTAAACCGTGGACGATATGGACTTAAAGCCATTGTTCTACCAGAGGCCGATCCGTTATCTACCTATCTTTTATTTCAAAGTGGACTCATAGACACTCTCTATATCACTTATCTAAAAATCCTCTCAGAATTTCCAACTGGATTTATACAGGTAATAACCAATTATAAAGATCGTTTTGCCAAGAATAGAGAAATGTTTATCAAAATCTGGAGCAGTTATCCTATATTCAAGGAACAACCATCCATTCAAGATGTAGACGTCATAATACCCAGAGTTGCATTCCTCACCATAGGAATCAACAATGGTATTTATCCCACCAAAGACATACCTCCTAATCACCAGTTTGACTGGGACTTAAGTAATTTGATTCCGCCTAACTTCAACTCGAGTTTAGGGTAGCAAAGTGGTATCAAAGCTTAGGTATGGGACTGAGGCTTAGCCCCCCGTTGCAGGTTCGAATCCTAGAATGGACTCGACCAGTGTGAATCTCCCATGGCACTCAGAAATGACGCCTGGGAGGCGTCGCGCTTGCGCGAATGCGTGGTGGACTTAAGTAATTTGATTCCGCCTACCTTCAACTCGAGTTTTGGGTAGCAAAGTATTATATATTATGGTAAAATAGTTCATGAAACACCCATCAAAATTAATCAGTGCAATTGACATATTCGCATAAATCTTATTAACCTAGAAAAAATAAATAGGCAGTTAAGACAAATTCCTTCTGAAAAAAGAATTAAAATAGGCTACCTTCATCTTTCTACTATTCAAATATTACTAAAATCTACTTTTCAAGACAGAATAGATTCACCCATTAGAATGGCTAATGTAGATGAAAGAATGACTAATCTCAATGATCAAATCATTGGTATTATGAATGGAAATTTAGCATATGGAAAGATAAAATTCAACACCTGAATAAAACTAGGTATACCCTTGAAATCTCATGATTTAAATAATACTATAACTATTGCTTATAAATTTTATAAAGAAAATTTAATGACACTAGGACAATTTCCATTTTCAATAACTTATCAAATTAGTTACGCTTTAACTAATTCACATCATAGTATTAAATTTAAGGATACTGATAAAATTTATATAAGTCAATTATTTAATGACGTTGCAAAAGTAGGAACTAATTTTATAACAAATCTAAGAACCTTACCTGCAATCGAATATCCTATCCCAGTAGATCCTTTGGAACGACATTCTTTTTCTGATATGTCTTCTTCAAGCTCTTCATTCACCCCTTTACCAAAATCTAGATCATTAAGAATCGAACAACCTATTCGGTTCCATGAACCTGCAATGTCAAATAAAAATCACCAACCCTCTTATAGATGCTCCTTCCGCTATAGAAACGTCTATCAAATTAGATGATCTTAAAAATCAAGTTACCGAATTAACCACATATTTAAAACATACCTTTTTAGCTCAACAAAATATTGAATATTTAGGAATTGAATTCCAAAATGGTTATTTAAAATTGCAACCTAATATACTAAAGAAAATACAACAATTTCCTAATCAATTAAGCAATAGAACTCAAGTACAACAATTTTTAGGTATTCTCAATTATATATCTAATCAAGGTTTCTTTCGTGATCTAGCTAAAGAAAGAAAACTTTTACAATTAAAATGCAGTACTAAGAATCAATGGACATGGACGGATATAGATACCAAAGCTATGAGGAAACTCAAGGCTTTATGTACTGATTTACTAATGTTATCTAACTATCTTCCGATGGATACACTCCTGGTACAAATTGATGCCAGTATGGATACATGGCCGGCTGCCTTTTGACACAACCACCTAATTAAAAGAAATATCATTTATGCAAATATATAAATGGGACTTTTAATCCCACCAAATATAAATATCCAATGCTTGAAAAGGAGACATTAGCTTGTCTCAAGACACTGCGAAAGTGGCGTATAGACTTATTGCCGGTTGAATTTAAAATTCAAACGGATTCTAAGTATCTCTGTGGATTCATTAGATACAATATACACAACAATTATAATCAAGAAAGACTTATACGGTGGCAGCTTGAGCTGAACTAGTATCAGTTTTCAATTCAATATATCAAATTCTCTGACAATTTTCTCGAAGATATTTTAACCAGAGAATGGAAGCAGTCATAGATAATTTGGAAGCAGCCCTTGCTCAAAAAGAAATAGACCTTATAAACCAACAACAACTTCTTGGAACCATTATTTGAGATATCAATCAACTTAAAACTACTATCCAAGTATTGAGACAAAATACCCACAAAGACCAATCACCAAATGAACCCATTGTTTTACCTAGCACTTCCAAAAACACTTTATCTAGTCCTACTCCTATCAGTCCACAACAAATTACTACCACATAAACCCCTATATCCCAAAAGCAAGCAGATGAGAATGATGGAAAAACTTATGTAATCTACAATGGACCAATGGATGGAATGTATAATGCCTGGCATAAAGCAGCCCCTCATATTACAAGAAAATCAGGTATTATACATAAAAGCTTTGCAACCAAGGTAGAAGCTGAAAAGTCTTTTGCAGAATTGAGACCTGTATATAAACAAATTTTGGAAGCACCTGCAACCCCTTTATCCAAGATGAAAAGTTTGGGAAAGCCCATAAATTTGGATCGTATCAACAATATACCTAGTAAGGCTTTACAAGTTGATTCACGCAGATTGACCTCAGAAATGTTTGTAGACTGTTTCGAAAATTTGAACCAATGGACCGAAGCTCATAGAAATTTCCACTATTATCCATTAAACCGAGGATGATATGGACCTAAAGCCATTGTTCTACCAGAGGCTGATCCGTTATTTACCTAACTTTTATTTCAAAGGGGAGTCATAGACCCTCTCTATATCACTGATCTAAAAATCCTCTTAGAATTTCCAACAGGATTTATACAGGTAGTAACCAATTATAAAGATCGTTTTGCCAAGAATAGGGAAATGTTTATCAAAATCTAGAGCAGTTATCCTATATTCAAGGAACAACCATCCATTCAAGATGCAGACAATATAATACCCATAGTTGCATTCCTCACCATAGGAATCAGCAATGGTATTTATCCCACCATAGAGATACCGCCTAATCATCAGTTTAATTGGGAATTAATCAATCAATTCAATCTTCAATGTATCAAAGGAGTATTTATTCAGGCAGCACGTCTCACCACCGATTCAACCATTCGAATCAATTACAAAGGATTCAATTTACTTATGATTTCAACATATAACCAAGCTATTCAGGCTGAAGGATTGAGTATTATTAAGCAATTCCTTATCCCTTTTAATGCAATGGAACGACTCTTCGACGAACTCAATGCCACATGGAAATATGCTATCTGTCATCAAATGCAAATTCATCCAGAACATAAATGAAAATATTGTCCATCCACAGCTCAGACTGACGAAAATGATTCGCTGGAAGCAATAATTGAAGCAGAATGATTGATATGTTGTGATTATCTTATGATAGACTCAATGTAGGCCCACTGGCCATAGCAGAGGAATCTGCTTTACAGACGAATCTGCTTTTTCCTTTTGTTATTAACCTTTTCTCTTTCATTTTACTGTATATTAGGATCTTTACTTTATTTTTGTCGGCCAACTTCTTTGGCTTTTTCCTTCTGAGTTTGCCTATATAATGTAATCAGAGCCTTCAGAGCTCTTATGCACATTACAATAAAAATTTCTTCGTTCTATCTTTCTCTCTATTGCGAGTAGCCTGACGATTGGCTGTGAAGCAACCCAAGAGACTTCGAAGGTACGATCAAAGAGTTTTTTATTTCAATGCTTTTATGCACTCAGTTATGTTTATATATCTACTTGCTTACTTTCTTTCTCCTTATTTGCTCTCATGTTTTACCTAATACTTTTCCCATCGATCAATTGTTGTATGACTGTTTACTACATACGTTTAATCCTTTATTATTTCAACATCTCATTGATTTATGTTTTGACCCAAACATTTCTTATGAAAATTAAAATAAAAAAAGAGTACCAATGACATATTTTGACGAAAAACAATGCTTAAAGGAACTTATTTCTATTACCTATCATAAAGAAAGACATTATAATGATGTAATACAACAAAATACATTTTATATTGAACAAACACCGTAACTCCCTCGAATCAAGATGATATTGCACATATATTTTAAGTGATTTATTATTTTCATGAATTAAAACATTTCAATAACCTAGACCACAAGGAATATAAAAGACAAATTAATTATCTAATAGACTAATTTGTTTCTTTGTTTCTCATATATGAATTCAAGCTATTTTGAACGCAAAAGATATTTGAAAAATGTTATAAAAGAGACATATGATCGTGAAGCTCAACTCAATGCAATGCTACAACGAAATTATGCACGCACTAAGCAAGCACATAATAGTTCAAATGCTCTTCGATATCTATAAATGTATGAGATAAATAGAATGATCAAAATGGCTATAGATCTTAAAGAACTAGTCTTTCAAACTAGAAAATTTTATGAAATCCAAATTAAGAAGCTTATCGATTAAGTTGTTTTTGTACCTTTGTACTTTTATCATCTAAATAAAGATCTTTGTTATGCATTATTTTGAAGCTAAGGCCGAACTTAAAGAGCAAATTAAAAATAGTGAAGAAATGGCTTAAAATCATCGTTTTTAAATTAATAAATATAAAATAAAATTAGAAAAGGCTATACAAGAAAACGATCAACTGCAAATTGATAGGTTAAATCAACGCCTATTCATTCTTAAACATGTTCGGTATTATAATAGAAGAAATCGAAAAAATGCTATTAAAGAATTTTCTCAACTAATTGCTTAAATCATTTCATTCCTTCTCTCTATCATTACATGCATATTTATTGTTTTCTTATATGCTCAAGTTTTATTTAAGTTTATTGAAATTTATTATTTTGTCTTAGATTATGTTACTTTGGAAGAATTCTTACAGAGTATATATATATAATTTGATTTACTCCTATATTACAGCATTATTTATATATACAATGTTTAAACTTTCGAGATCTTTTTCTCGAATGGTTTAAC
>JAOTBA010000006.1:9439945-9453183 GCA_025629845.1 Erythroxylum squamatum | reverse complement strand
CATGAATTAGGAGTCAATAAGTGCATAAATACTTAAGAAAGCAGGGCCAATTTATAGTATAAACTTGGCTCAATCAACGCGGTACATTACATAATTGTGTATCTATATATCCCAAAAATCCTAAAAATTACTATAAAAAGATGTGATTGGAGGCAAAATAGGAGAGCATACTTATAGAAGCGATTCCAGATGTAGAAATTGTTCAGAAATATTGATTTAGAGAACTCATTTATTAATCATTAAATACATTAAGGCTTCATATCATGTTCACTCATATATAAATGTAATGAAACTCTCTTAAAAGTTTCTCAAGACTACCTCTAGTGCCAAAGATAATTTCAAAAATTGTATGTAATTTATTTATAGTTAAAAACTAACTCAAACAATCATTAGCCACGTAAATTAGTCATTACAATAGCTAATTTCTAGGAGAATCCAATTAGCTAACCACATACCTTCGACCTATATCAGTTTAGCTAAGGTTCCGCTAGCCTATCCCTAGCCTAACAAACTGAACTTATTTTGTAGCTTTTCTCTTAGGTTAGGCCATATGAGCCAAACCTTCAAGTTAGTCAAACTCTAAGGGTCTATTTGTTTCTGTTTTTTGCTTTCAAATTTAGTAAAAAGTCTTGTTTGTTTGAGTTTTTAGTTTTAGTTTCTTTCAGTCTTCAAATTTTGTGAAAACAATAAAAAGTGGCTTTTTAATTAATTTTTTCATTATCTAATTTATTATCAACTAAATATATATTATTTAATTATTTAATAGATTGATTATTAAAAAGAATTATGAATACTTTTATTTAATATTTGAAATTAATTTTTAATAAAATATGATAATTGAATTTTATTTAATAATTTATTTAATTTTATAATTAAATTAAATTATTTTCATAATTATTAATAAATAATTAAATTTAAAATATCTTCAAAATATATAGATTTTAAGTAAATTTTTATTTAGTAATTAAAATATATTTAAAAGAAATATTAATTTTTAAATTATTGATTTTAATATAATAAAATAATCTTATTGATAATTTATTAATAAATATTATATAAGAGATTAAAATAAATTTAATTAATTAAAACTAATTTATCATTAAGTTTTATCTTATATGTAATTATTATCAATAATAAAAATATAATTTTATTAACATTAACAACCATGTGTGTTTTTGCTTTTATTTTAAAAAATTAAAAACAGAAAATAAAAAATAAAAACTACAATAGAAAAATAAAAGATTCTCCAAATTTATTTAAAGAACAAGAGGTTTTATTTAAAATTTAAAAGAAATTTACTGTAAAAGGATTTATGTATTACGTTTTACATCTAAATGACTCTTAATCCATTTAATAAACAAGACATGGTTACAAGAAAGATACAATGGTTGTTACATATGGAGTGCATTCATTCTTTCTTATTCCTAACTCTTTACTTAAATTTCATTGAAACCCTTTTGAGCTATATTTGGTATTCTACTTTACTTGTGTTTGCCCTTTGATCACTTTTGGCCTTCTATTGAAGTTGATCTTTGACAAGCTATTTTACTAATATCACCATATATTTTTGTTATCATTTGAGTTAGAACTTCATTGAATCCAACAATCTGATTTGCATTTTATCGTTTTATCATCTTCTTAAAAGAACACAACAAAAGTCACTTGTAATGAATTAAAAAAAATGTCAATGTCAAAACAAAAAATGTATTTAAAATCTTAACAAATATCGAAATACTTTCTAATATTTTTTTTCTAAGTGGATATCTAATTGTTTTGATTATAAAAATTATTATAATCTAGAATTTGATGTAAATTAATATTCTCTTATTTACATTATAATATATTTAATTTGTGACATAAATAACTAAAATTTTAAATAATTAGTGATAAGGCAAATTCTCTCGAGATAAAAGATTTGGGGTGTCTCTTACTAATGTTTTTCAAAGTGGTGAATTTAATGTTTCTACATTTTTAAATCAGTATCTCCCGACTACAGTTAGCTTTTAATGTCATCATTGTTCTCATCCCATGCCATGCGGACAACAAAATTCACCATTCATTGAGTGTTGGTGCTGTCACAACTCATTTCCAAGCTAATAGAAACAGTTGAGTAAATTGGAATTCCGCAGGAAGATAGATGCTATTTGAAAAGAGCATGTATTAAGTGGGGAAATTGTGGGGCGTGTGTTTTCAGAAAGCAAACCGCAATTGGTTGGAATGGCAGCAGTTGCCCTAGGGATTTGGCTTAAATTATAATTATAATTTTTTGTTTTACAATCTTTTCTTGTAATTCGAACTTGATTTAGAATTTCACCGAGGCAGTTAAAATATCACATCTATTTAAACACTTAAAGTTTTATTTTTAATAAAAATCATAACTAAAAACAGAAAAAAAAAAAAAGAAAACAAACACCGCTTTTCTTATTTCAGAATACTACTTACAGACGTCGTCTCTTCTTTCTTAAATCTTTTTCGAAAATTTGAACAAAGGATAATGAGGGCCTACATAACTGACCTAGCAGACCGGGGCGTTTAGAATGTGTGCAAATTCAAGTGGAAAGGCCAAAAAAAAAAAAAATTATTTTTAAAATATAGTGTAAATGGAAACATGCAGATGGAGTCTTTTTTTTTTTTTTTTTTTGGTGCAATCACCCAGTATTCAGCACCACATGAGCAACTGACTAGTCCGGATTCAAGCCGGGTAGGACCCTTTCGGGCGGCAAAGCTCTCCCTCACGAGTATTTTAAAGCGATTCCATTCCTAAGACTCGAACTCGAGACCTTGGTTAAGGATGGAGGAGCCCCTTACCGCTCCACCACAGCCCTCGTGGGTGCAAATGGAGTCTTTTAATAACATACATATGATGAAAAATATTATCATACTACTTATATAATTATATAACTAAGACAACGTAATTTGAGAAGCAAATATAATTATATATTTAAGACAATGTAATTTGAGAAGCAAATAGGAAGATTGGGTGAGTAGAGTTACTTACAGAACAGAAAGTAATAATGTATGTATGTATCCCAAAATAAAAATAAATAAATAACCATATCAACTACTATTGCTCCTCCTGAGTCCTGTCTCCTCTCCTGTGCTGTGATGCGCTGTGCCTCATCTCGCAGCCCCGGACGGCACGGCACACACTTGCAGAGAGCTTCGATGATATGTTGACCAAACCCTTCTTATCTCTCGACTTTTCCTAACCCTAACTGTCCAATGCCAAAGCCGCCCGCCTCAGACGTCCGCCCAATCGACCCGCGGATCTGGCGTGCCTGTGCCGGCTCCTGCTTCCAAATCCCCACCGTCGACTCTAGGGTTTTTTATTTCCCCCAAGGCCACTTGGAGCAATCTTTTTCTCCTACGTCCACTCCCTTTCTGTCCAATCTCCTTCTCTCTAAACCCTTCGTTCCTTGCCGAATCTCCGACGTCTATTTCCTCGCTGATCCTGTCACCGACGAGGTCTACACTAAGCTCCTCCTTGTTCCTCTATCTTCTCCTCCCGTCGGCCTTCTAGAAACCTCTCCTAGCCTCTCACGTGATGGCGTTGGAGACTTTGATGACGATGAAATAGTGGCGTTCGCTAAGATCCTAACTCCTTCTGATGCCAATAATGGCGGCGGTTTCTCGGTCCCGAGGTTTTGCGCTGATTCAATCTTCCCGCCATTGAACTACCAAGCGGATCCGCCTGTACAGAAGCTGCAAGTTACCGACATTCATGGAGTTACTTGGGAGTTCAGGCACATTTATCGCGGGACGCCGAGAAGGCACTTGTTGACTACTGGATGGAGCAAGTTTGTGAACAACAAAAAGTTGATCGCTGGTGATTCTGTGGTTTTTATGAGGAATTCCAGCGGGCAGATGTTCATCGGAGTGCGTAGGTCTCTGAAATTCAACAATAACAACGGAGGGGATTTCTCCAGGTGGCAGGAGCAGATTGGTGGAGGAGGACCGAGTGGACAGCGCGAAGTGAAAGTTCAGGAGGAGGGATTTTCGAGGAATGGACGAGGAAGGGTATCGTCGGAGGCTGTGGCCGAGGCGGCGGAGAGGGCGGCGCAGGGGTTGCCGTTTGAGGTGGTGTATTACCCGAGAGTGGGTTGTTATTCGGAATATGTGGTGAGAGCTGAGGTGGTGGAGGCTTCGCTGAACGTTTTCTGGAGTCCGGGAATGAGAGTGAAGATGGCGATGGAGACAGAGGACTCGTCGAGAATGACGTGGTTTCAGGGCACGGTTGCTGCCGCTTCTACGCCCGATTGTGGGCCATGGCATGGCTCTCCTTGGCGCATGATTCAGGTATATACACGTGCATATGCATGTTTATGGGCCAAAAATAGTTCTCTTGAATTGAAAACCATTGTGAAGGAAAAATTTTGATATCTGTATGCTTTGTTCATTGCTGAAAACGTTTGTCGTGTAAATTTTCTGGAGTATATGAAGATGGTACTTTGGTGAAACAAGGTCGCTACATGGCAACTATGTGCTCGCTGATTATAGTGGCCTATTTTAAGAATCGCTAGGTTAGGAAGTTTTTGGGAAACAATTCAACCAATTGAAATTAAATTTACAGTACTTCTTGAACACGAAGAATTTGCATATGCATTAGTAAGTGGATATTACTTGTGTTTGCTGCAACTTTTCGTGCAAGCATGTCGTCTTTATAATCTACCAAACAGTTGTAAAACAAAGTTTAATTATTTCAAGCTAGATTTTACTTGCCTGCATTAACCAAGTGAATATGGAATATGGATTTAATGATATTGATGTTCTTGATTCTTCATGTCACACATTTGCATAATTAAATAGTCTACGGAAATAAAAAGAAACATTTGATTTATTTTCTTTTCTTTTATTCTTCTTTCTTTTGTTTTTTGATTGAACTTGTGAATGTTAATTTTACTAGGTTATACATTATTTTAAATGTATTTTTTCTTTATTCACTTCTTCCTGTGTGTGTGTGTGTGTGTGTGTGATACAGGTTATTTGGGATGAACCTGAAGTTCTTCAAAATGCAAAGAGAGTGAGCCCTTGGCAAGTTGAAGTTGTTTCCCCCACATCACAGTTTAATGTCACTTTTCACCCCTCAAAGAAATTCAGATTTCCTGAATATTCTGGATTGCTGACAGATAGAGAGCGAGAACTCTTTTTCCCGCTGTCAGATCTAACAAATTCAACAATTGGGAACATGACCCCACCCCTGTTGAATAACCACAATTTTCCTGCTGGCATGCAGGGAGCCAGGCAAGATCCTTTCTCTATATTGAGCTTTTCCAACCTTTTAAATGACAATGTTTCTCAGATGCGATCTGATGTTCCCTTTGGCAATAATATGGTGCCAAAGTTTAAAAACGTGTGTACTGAGCTGAACATTGGGAGTTCACAATCTGAGAATTTGTCACCAGATAGTCATAGTAGTGTGCATTCTTCTGGCAATGTTATTGGAAACCAGTTTTGCAACCCGGTAAAAGTTGGTAATAGCACAATTCAGCTATTCGGTAAGATCATTCACATGAATCAGCCTGTTGAAAATGGTTTCGAGAATGTTGGATCCATGGAAGACAATGGCAGTAAGGGGTACAATGAAACAGAAGACATAAACAGTGACCAAGATCTTCATACAACTTCATCTTATACAGAACTACTCAGCAGAATTGACGTTGGATGTCAAAGAGCCTCAGCTGTTGAAGCTTGCTCCTTGTGAACTAATGTTTGCATCCCGTCACACAGTTAAGTATCTGTACAGGTAGCTTACTTCCAAAACTTTTACCCTTATGTGAAACGACTAGTCTGTCATGGATTTTATGACTGGTATAATCAGTTTAAGATGTATATTAAAGAAAGAATTGGTTGAATTAGTTCATTTGCGGAGTAATCTCAACTATTGAGTTGGCTTTCTTCACTACTAGGATCTATAATGGTCTCAAAATGACACCTTAACTTGTTAAAACTTGTTGCAGTATGTCATCACAAAGTGCGTATCATCACTATCTTCTTTATACAGCAGAAGTAAGCCTGGCTTGCCAAGATGGAAATCCTATTTGACCTGCCATGATTATGCTGATTACTTTATATTTGATATTCAAGTTCAAAGATTTATTGGATGAATGGATTTCTGAAGTGACATTCGTTTAAATTATCAGAGGCAAAGCTTTTAGGAAGTTTGCCTCAGTTGAATAACAGAAGTGAGGATGGCAAACAAAAACTTTTGCCACACCCTTTACATTTGGTTGTATTAGTTACCTATTTCAAAAACTTTCATTCCACATTATGGACAAGCCATTCTACATATGTTCGTTCCTGAAAGCTAATCATGGTTTACATGTATGGAGGATGGACATGCCTTACTTCATGTTATTCTTTATAGCGTTCTTCTTTTAATGCTCTGTTAAAATCAGTCAGATTAATTGTTGCTCTTCATATTTCTTTTGAGGAAACAGTAAGTAAATGAGCTTGAGCGAATTCTGCAATAGTTGCTATATTTACATTAGCAAATCTTTTTTAATTTTTTTAAATATAATTCTCTTGCTGCTCTATGCTTGCAGGTACTATAAGCAGTTGGAAGCTGACCTCTTCTTTAGATGTTAGGGTAGTGGACTAGTGACGCAAGAATTTTCAGTTGGCCGAAGTGGCAACTGAGACTCAGACAATTGTGACCTGATATATACATTTTAAGATGGGATTTTGATGTGTTTTCGGAATGTGCATAGTTTGCATGAGAATGCCACAAGTTGTCTTCCCCTAGTTCGGTTGTCAGATTTTCTCTATTCATGTAATTTTCATGTTTCAAAATCAAAGCACTACGAACTTAATTGTGGTTTCCTCTTCTTCTGAGAAGGGAATTTGGAGAATGCTGTTTCATCCAGAAAATAACGTTACACTTACTTTATATATATATAAACTGCTACGTAATCGTGCCTAGCAATGGGCAATTATATATATATATATATATAACGTGATCGATAGATTGAAGTAGTGTGTTGTTTCAAAGTGACTCAGATTTGATTTGAATTGATTGAACTTTAAATTAGGATTAAGTTTTTTTAATAAAAATTTTAAGCTTTGGATTGAATTTTACTTTGAATTATTCGGTTTGATTTTTTAAATAAATGATGTTTTTAAGAAATTAAAAACATATTTGTTTAATTTTGTTTGATTTGAGTTTGCATAGATCTAATTGAAGTTTAAATTAAGTAATCTAATCGAAGTTTAAATCAAGTTCAAGTTGGAGCTAAGTTTTTGCTTTCTGGTTCGCACGTTAATGATAAATTACCAACTGCGAGGAAAGTGGTTTCCTTCCTGAGTGTAAGTGTTGGTTTTTTAACTTAATTTATGTTTAATTGGGTGATTATTAATAGAATGAAATATAACGCAATATTATTCAATCGTATGAAAAAGAAAAGTCTATAATAAAATGAAATGAAACAGAATATGTTAAAAAAGAAAGTTTCACGTTATATCTCATTTCATCCTAAATAATAAAAATAAATTAAATTTTTAAATAAAATAATAAATAATATTTTATTATATTGTATTATAAAGTATTCTATCTTTCGATCAAACATAGTCTTAAAATTAAAATCAATGGGAATTTGAATGGAATAGCCAGGCTCCAAAATTGACACGAGGGGGTGAAATGTCAAGTAAAAGGTTCAAGTTCAACAACTTACCTACTGCCATTTCCTTCCATAAAACAAACGAGACTTTGCGGAGGACAAGCCTTTCGGTTGTTTCGATGAGCCATCAAATTTGAAGAGAGAGAGAGAGAGAGTGTGTTCAGGAGGCGAGCAATAGCATTAGAGTTAGCATCCCACACACACAGACGCACAGTTGTTAGAAAACAAAACCAGCTTTTGGATTCTATCATCTGTCCATGGCTGTTTCTCTCTGTAACCACTCTTGGCTAGCTCCTTCTCCTCATCCTTTGTGTATCTCTTTAAAACCCTCCAAAACCCTAAATATCATTAGCACCCCGTCCTCTATAACTCTTGGTTCTTTCCATTTTAAGCCTTCTCTCTCCAAACCCACCTTTGGATTTTCTTCTCCCGTCATCAGCACCAACAAGTTCAGCAATTCGCTTTCTTTTAAGGCTTATGTTTCACCCTCTCCCTCCGTATGTATCCATCTTCTTCTTTAATTTTTAATTTCTTGACTTCTTTTGGTTAACGCGTTTTTAATTTCTTGACTTCTTCTCTATTTCTGTTGCTTTATATTAATGTTTTATCGTTGGATGTGTGTATGCTAATAGTTGTGATTCATTGGAGTTGTGCTGCCAATTTTCAAAATTGACCGTTTTAGTTGGTAACTTTCCTGATCTCTTTGGAGCCATTGCATGTTATAGCTGTGACAGATCTAATAAACAAAGTCTACGAAGGGCTATACGTTTTGCCAATTCTTGATACATGAGGTTAACTATGGGTTAGGTCATGTCATTGTTTGGACATTATCACCTCTGGGCTGCTGTAATTTTGGAGTAGTTTATGGACACTTGGAGCATGCAAACGCAAAACAAGTGAAACAAAGTCATGTTTAGATTTCTAAAATTTCCCAACCCAATGTTTATGTTGTTACTCAAATGTGTTAATTTAGGCTTCAACTGACGCCTTTTTTGTAGTTTTATCAGTTAAGGAGTTTGCATTTTTTCTTTCTGTTAATAAGAAAGGAGCATATATCAGGTTTTTAAAATTGGTTTGTTGGATTCCATGTCCTTTGTATGTTGAGGTACAAAGGACATGGAATCCTTTGTACCTCAACATACAAAGGACATGGAATCCTTTCTGGATCTCTCATCCATCATTTCTAATGGTTCCGCACGTTTTATTTCCATCTGCCTTAGTAGAACAGCATGTTTTGGTTATAATGTGACTATGTGCTCTGTTGACTATTGTACATAGTTTGGCATGGACAGACTGAATTATGATTGAATCTGTATAACGTTTGTTATTATTTTCATGCACATTGCATCAATTAAGAAGGTTTGGCATCATTGGTTTTTTAGTTTCTCTAGAAGACCATGTGACATTAACTTTGAGCTAAATGATGAAAGCTGCAATTGAATGATAGAATGCCTTTCTTTTTGTGCTAATCCACCTTATGCTTGATACTTTTTGTGAAGAAAAGGTGACTTCATTCCATGTGTTTTTACTTTGTAGATTTTACATTTTCGTCAGTAGAAGTTTCACTCTTCCTAACTTTTAGTTTTACCTTTAACTTGTCTCCTCATCAATTCAGACAAATGACAGAGATGAGAATCAGCTTAATGAAGTGAATGAATTTGAAGACGAAACAGATCAGAAAAATGCATCTAGCTTGATAAGCCTCTTGAGAATTTACAAAGAGGCTATCCTTATTGGGGACAAGAAGACTACGGCAGACGTGGAGGCTAAGATAAGTGGTATAGAAAATGAAAATAATATATTAGTGCAGAAAGTTTCAACCCTATCAGCAGAGATAACTTCAGGAAAAGAAAAATACATACGCCTGCAGGCAGATTTTGATAATTTTAGGAAAAGGTCAGAGAAGGAGAGAATTAACATCAGGAGTGATGCTCAGGGTGAAGTAATTGAGAGCCTTTTGCCCATGGTTGACAACTTTGAAAGAGCTAAGGATCAAATAAAACCTGAAACAGAGATGGAAAAGAAGATTGACACTAGTTACCAGGGTATCTACAAGCAATTTGTAGAAATCATGAGAAGCTTGCGTGTGGCTGTTGTAGCAACAGTGGGAAAGCCTTTTGATCCCTTGGTGAGTGACTACTCTGGAACTTATTCAGATGGTGTGCTTAGTCCTTTATTCACGGTTCTTGTTTCTGCATGCTGATTATCTGCTCCCAGTAAGGGCATGTACACATAGGATTTAACAGGAAGGACATACATACACGGAGTCACAAAAACATGCTTGCACAACACATTTTTTTTTCTTTTATTGTTAGAAATGCAGTAATTCCAAATCTAAGTAAACATTGAATGAAGAATTCCAGCAATTTGTATATGGAGGACTTTGATGGACATGTGATGTTAATAGCTTGCTGCGGGTGGTCTTTTGCATGGTTGGATAGGGCCAGCTTAGAAACTGCAATTAACTTCTCAGTCTGTATTATTTGGAGTTGAAGAATAAGTTTTAGGGATTTTATCATAAAGGTTTTAAGTTGAATATACAAATTCAAGTTTATGCGGGCACATACATATAGAAATATAGCCTTTCTGTATTCTTATATTATATATATCTAAATTATTTAATTGGCATAATATCCTGCTGTAGCTGCATGAAGCTATAGCACGAGAAGAGTCTCAGGAGTACAGGGAAGGGATTATAACTCAAGAATTTCGGAGAGGCTTTCTCCTTGGAGATCGACTTTTGAGACCAGCAATGGTTAAAGTTTCTGCAGGGCCAGGAAGCAAGAAAGCCTCTGTGGGTACTGAGCAACCTGCTGCAGCTGCTGGATTAGATGAAAGATAATATTTGATCCAGAAGTTGGCACTATCCGATCGTATTTTTCAGCCTGTGAAGGTTCTGTTGCCAGTGAGGGTAAAAAGTTGCTAGCAGTTGGTTTATGGACATCACGTACGGTTTCCGTGTCTTGCCAAACCAATTCTGGGGGGACAAGCTAGAGTTTTTCATAGATATACATGTATTGGAAATGTTTTTAGAGTAAATTATTGATCTTTCTAGTATTGATTTTGGGTTTTGGTCGTCCAAGCTTCCCTTTCTTTGGATCATTCAAACTCTTAGAGTTCCCTTTCATTCGCTCTAGTCAAATCAATAAATGGTCTCCAACATAAATTCGGTTGATGTGATGTGTTTGTTTATTTCAGGATGATTTTGTGGAAGAATAGAAAGTACGGTTGTCTTACATTTTCTATTGAAACAGAATACCCACAATCGTTCGTTTTATTTATGTTGCATCTGAATGATTCACCAAGCGTATATATAAATGTTTACAGAGATAAGTAAAATAACCATTCCTTTCATAAATCTTTACGTAGTATCAGAGCTGCGTCTGTTACCAACATCAATGGATCCTAACTCTGGCTCATAGTTACTAGCCAAAATGCTTCACAATCTTCCACCCCTTCTCTTGATTTTCTCATCTTAGCAAAAACTCTAATCTTCTTATTAAGAGCTCTTGAACTTGGAAGTTTTATCAACAGTGTACCTTCTTCTTAGTTCATCACTGCGGACATGGATCAAGCCAAAACTTAGATTACAAAGCATGGCGTAGAACAGATCAGTTGTTGCTATGTTGGTTGCTCTCAACCATTAGAGAAGAAGTGATCGGGCAAGTAAATCAGTCTAATTCATACTACCAAGTATGGCAAATCCTGGAGAGTCTTATGTTCAAACTTTCATGGTTAGAGTCCTGTAACTAAAACCTCAACTCTCAACAATTAAAAAAGGATCACACATCATAGCTGAATACATACAGAAAGTTAAATCCATAGGAGATTCACTCTAAGTTGCTGGATATGTCATCACAGAATATGAACTAATATTAAGTTCTCTCAATGGTCTTGTTCATGAATATGATCCTGTTGTAGTTTATTTAACACACTCCATGAAAACTTTATCTCTGCAAGAAGTACAATGCTCTCTCATGATGCATGAAACAAGGATAGAACAGTAGAATACAATTTACAAGAAGTGCAATACTCTCTCACGATGCATGAAACAAGGATAGAACAGTTGAATACAGTTGCTCAGGCAAATATTTCATGCCAACCTTGCAACTTACAATAACAATAACCAGAACCGAAACAATCAAGGTGGAAGAAGTGGATTTAGAGGCAGAGGAGGTCGTGGAAAAGGAGGCAGATGGAATGAAAATAGAGTTTTTTGTCAGTTATGCCACAAACCTGGACATGAGGCTTTAAAATGTCACAAACAATTTAATATATCGTGGCTAGGCAACACTACATAGTCATGTAAACAGAACAACTTCACTCATCAATCTACACAAAAGCAATACACAAAGTAATCCTCAATCTTACTTGGTCTTTAATTAACAAGGTTATCCCTCTTCTGAACCAGTCAGTGACAATACGTGGTTTGTAGATAGTGGGATTACAAATCATGTAACAACAGACCTCAACAATCTCTCAATAAGCTCCGAGAATGGTGGCAAGGACTAACTTACAGTTGGTAATGGTAATTCTCTTCCTATAGCTAATGTTGGTTGTTCTCATATCCATTTCCAAGACAACATACACACACCTATTGTATTGAAACAAATCCTACATGTTCTAAATATAACCAAAAACCTACTAAGTACATCTAAACTTACCAAAGATAACAAGATTACTGTTGAGTTTACTAATGTTAATTGTCTGTTTAAGGACAAGGTATCAAGGAATGTTCTGCTTAGGGGAGTGCTTCGGGATGACCTATATAGTCTTGAAGCTACCACACCACAAAACAAAACCAGGCTAGTCATACAACCACATCCTACTCATAAGTCTAGTGATTTTTGTTTTTCAAAATACACAGATTTTTCTTCTTCAAAAGATAGCCACTGTGAGGCAAACTTAGCACAAAAGAATGTCAATGTTTGGCATGTCAAACTAGGACATCCATCCAACAGTATATTGAAACAAATTCTAAGTTCAATGAAGTTCAATATTCATCTAAATAATTTTTCCTTTTGTGATGTATGTAAGCAAGGAAAATTGCATAAACTACCCTTTCAAACACGACATAACAACTCAAAATCCATTAGACATCATATATTCAAACATTTGGGGACCCTCTCTATATCTCTCAACCGAAGGACATAAATGTTAGAGTAGTGCTCTAAAGGCAATCACTTTTAGCACTTTTATACAAACTTTATTTTGATTAATAAAGGGAAAAGCAATTTTCATTAATTTGATATTCATATTATGAATTGATGTCTATCTTAAATCGAGTTGATGAAGTCCATGATACAAAACATAGCATAAAGGAAATCATGATGAGATCATGATAATGATATTCCTATCATGTGCAATTATATTAGCATCTAAATTATCCCTAGTCATAGAATTAATGAGACATGACATTGTTAATATGGATAGACTAGCACATATTATACTCCTTGATTTGATCAAGCAGTGGATCTTATAAACTGTAAGCATGAGATGTTTAAAGTTAACATGTGGATGTTTACTAAGAGTAGTAAGTGTTAAGTCAAAAACTGACTTTACGTATCGATTACAGTTTTGATGATAAACAAAGAAAAAGAAAAGCAGCTGAATGAACGACTGTAA
>JAOTBA010000006.1:9398557-9426301 GCA_025629845.1 Erythroxylum squamatum | reverse complement strand
TTATTATTATTATATAATTTGTATTTATTATTATTCAAATTTATTATTACAATCCATTCATAATAAAAGTATCAATGAATTACATATTTATAATCATATTAAGGACCAGGGGTATATTTGTCATTTGCACTATTTTTTCGTTCTGTACCCTGCAACCAAACATATTCTGTCCTCGAGATGGAGACAGTTTTCTTTGTTTTGTCCACCATAACCAAACACCTCACTGTCCTCAGTTTTTGTTCCGTTCCGTCTCCAAATTTCTGTTCTGTTCCGTTCCGTCTCCAGCTACCGGAGACAGCAACCAAATACAGCATATGTGCACTTAAGTAAACATCCTTCACTGTCCTATTTAAAGATATTTTAGGGTAGAATTATGTTTATATGCTTAAGATTATAGGAAGTTGAAAATGGCACAACTCTCTGTAGTTTTTCCCTTTTCACTTTATAACACTGTTTTTCTTTTATTTTCTGCAGGCAAAAATTATGAGAAGGTATGTGAAATCTGCCACATCACACTGAACAAAACTGCTATATTTGGAGACAATGGTACTATATGTCCTGGAGGAGTGAGAATTGGTGGGTATTTGGCTCTCTATTTATATCTATAAAATTAGAACTTACATATATCTATACAGTATTGTTTTATGTCATCCAGGTACTATTTGTAAATGTTTTCGGATTCTGGGTACTACTTTATAGCCAATGCCAAGAGGAGTCCAAACTTTTCTTTTGTGAATGTGTCCTCTTTCTAATTGTCAGCTCAGTTCTGTGCTGACCAAGTTAGGTCTGTTCTTCTCCAATTTCCAGTTAGCTCATTATTCTGTTATCTTTCAGGTACTCCTGCTATGACATCAAGAGGTTGTTTGGAGGTTGATTTTGAGATGATCGCAGACTTCCTTGTTAGGGCTGCTCAGATTGCAAGTTTTGTGCAAAGGGAACATGGAAAACTTCAGAAAGATTTTGTCAAGGGCCTGCAGAGCAATAAAGATATCATTGAGCTGCGAAACCTGGTGGAAACATTTGCTTCTCAGTTTGCGATGCCAGGATTTGACATTTAAACATGTAAAAGAAGCTACTTGGCATACATTTATAGGTCATTTTCTTAATTGATGAAGTACAGTTCAGCATACCCTTGCAAATTTTGCTATAGCCTTTATTTTATCATTCATATGTTGTAAATGACAGGTATATGTCTATCTATTGGATCTGTTTCAAAGATTGCTTATGTCAGTTTCTTAAACATGTTATGTAGATAATGTGGAAACGACCTAAACAATAGTTAAGTTAGGTATGACCTTTTTTTTGATTTACCCATGTGTGGCTGGTTAAAATATACTAGAGAAGAATACCCAACGATTATGGCAATGAAGCAGATTTTGAAGTGATTTAGCTGCCACGCGAAACCTGTTTGCCATCCGATCCGGCCTCTCCTGGACTGTACGAGGCAACTTCACATTAAGCACATGTTGTTCGTGCATTACAATTCCAGCTGTAGGTTGATTCTTTTTCTCATCTTTTTTCATTACTTTTGGAAGAGGTGATTCAGTCTTGTTGGAGCACTGGTGACTATAATAATTAAAGGCCTGTTGTGACAGTTTAATGGAGTAATCATGATTTTACAGGAAGCTGCTGCTGTCTGCTGTCCGCAACCAAAACAATACTTTTGATGTTTAGCTTTTACTTATCCGATCCATTATTTTGTCGTTTAGCTTTTTTTCCTTTGGACAATGCGGATCGGGCAAGGGACAAAAAGCATGAGATACGGTTAGAAAACTAGAAATAAATTAACCATCCATCAAAAGAGCATATGCAATTATGCATAGAGCCAGAGATGTTATCTGCTAAGAAGGGTACTCCATTGCTTTCATTAAAGCTAAAAACCCCAAGAATCTAGTCACCTCCCTACTCCTATACTTGAAAAGCTTCTGTTTTACATCATTATCCACCTACTGCAAACTACTAAAGATTAAATCTCCTTTACTACAAAACAACAGCTAGAGACAGACGGAGGGACCGGTTTAAAAACTAAAAATTGTAAAAGTAATTAAAAAAAACAAAGTGAAAAGATTTCATAGGAAGCTATCCTGTCCCGTCCTGTCCATTGTCTCATCTTGTCTATATTTTTAGTAACTGTACAAACTAGATAACAAAGATAAAGCCAAGGTAATCAATTTAATTTTTTTAACAAACTACTTTCCTTCTATCTTCTGTCAAAATTTGATCTTTCATTCTTTTATCTATGACTGCAAAAATCTAAAAGCTTCTTCCTTCCTTCAACTATCTCATCAAAGAAATCATCAAGCTGCCCAGTAATGATCTCTGCCCCAGATCTCAACACCCCAAAACACCCTCTCAAGTTCTCTACTCTTTCTCTTATCTCTTCCTCTGTTTTCCAATCCTCCACCACTCCTTCCCCACACCTCCTCTCGAGCTCTGCTTTAAGCTCCTCCATAGCCATCTTTGACCTCCTAAATTCATAAAGCAGAATCCCTGGTCTCCCATTTATCTGGTTTATCTCTGCTGCAACTCTCTGCTGCAATCTTGCTGTCGAGATCATGAAAGCTGATCCAAAGAACAAACACCCTTCATAGCCTCCTCGCAGAAAACTGGGTTCGGGCCAACAGTACACTATTCCATATAGCAAGATCATTAGAAGTAAAGAGCTAACGTTTCTCATTGCGTACAGAACCCCTCTAAAACCATTGAATCCATTGAGTTTTGATTCGATCCCAACCTTTTCGTCAAAACGCAGTGACAGGGGTCGGATTCTTGTTTCCATTGAAGCTCTATTCTCCTCTTCCAATCCCACAGCCTCCCTTCGACACCCAGAAATCGCTCGTATCACCTGTTCCAAAGATGCAAACTTTTTAAGTCAAAAACGTATATTTCTCAATTTATAGTTTTATAACTTTCGGACAGCAGCCTGATTGATGCAATATTGTTATTGGCAATGGAATTAAAAACATGATTTTAGTGGGATTTTTTGGATGAACCTGGCGATAGACTTGAAGAGTAAGATGACGATGATTGTCAAGATAAGAAGTGATATTGAATCCAGCAGAGTAGTAACTCTCCATGCCAGATATGCCTGATTTAAGCACAAGGCATGCCTCCCAAAGCTTGGAACTTTCGTCCATGTATTCATCGAGCCACTTATCACCAACAGGCAAATGAAGTTTTTGGACAAGCAAGGTCAACTGAGAGTGGAAAGATCTTAACAAAGAAAGTACCCTCTGGAGGAATTGGATTGACATGAAATTATTTGAAAGATAGACTCTTTCAAGATCATCAATCCCTCTAGTTAGAAAAGAGTAGAAACCATTGACAGAATTTGTAGAAGCAGGATCCATTCTGAAGTGAGGGACTGTCTACAAAAGACTGAAAACGAAAATCCCCTGAAAAATGTATAAAGAAGAACGAAAGAAAGGTAGAGATGATAATACAAGAACGATGGAGTTGAGGGCGAGAGAGAGTTATGAAGATGGGGGAGGGTATTTAACTAAGAGAAAGTAGAAGCATAAAACAAAGGGGAAGTATGGAAGAGAGGGAATATCTTAGGCGTCTCAGGTTTCTAAGGTTGAAAAGGATTGTTGGGGAGGGAGCAATGATGGGTGTTTCCTACAGAGAGGGAAGGATGATTGGTAATACGCCATTTTCATTGTCTGAAGGACGGAAAAGAAGAGAAAAAAAGAACTTAAAAAGAAGTTGCATATTCAATTAAGGACGTATTATTATTTACTACTACAGAGGAAGAGAAGTAGAGACACTATGGAAATGGGATATAATATACAAAAGCCATTCCAATTTCTTCCTTTTCGGAGACTTTCTTCTATATCTGATTGGTTATTTAGTTAGGTGCATGTTTTTGTGTAACGAGTAAGGACTAAGGAGAGGGCAAGAGGCAAGTGGGTTAGTATGATTAATATGTAGTTCCCAACTTCATATGATGACGATGGAGGAATGTTCATGCTCATTGGGGGCTGTATGAAGTTTGACTGAGTTTATTGACTGAGATTCTGCTTCTCATTCTACCTTCTAATTTGTTTCCGCTTTGATATTATGTATTACATCTTAGTCCTTCCTTTAGATTTTAGTGCTATTTTTGGCTTCTTCTTCTTCTCCTTCCTCGAGCTGCTGACTTTGGTTCCTTTATTGAAATTTGTGGTTTTTATCTTTTCTAGAAGAGAACTAGTTCTTGTTTGTTCATCTGAATGAAAACGTTCTTTGTACATGTACCCAAAAAAAATCAAGTCCTTTTAAGACCATGGCTTCTCTGCCAGTTGTATATTCCACCATCCACCCCATCACTGATTTTTGGTACAGCCCATTTCATAACGTGCTGCTTATCCTTGTGATCGACGGCATTTGACAAAATGTGTTACCAATGGGTGGGGCTTGATTTCTAATTAACTAAGAAACTATCGAATTGTCGTAGGGAAGTATTTTTAATTTATTTTTCTAAGCCTCTATTAGAGTTCTTTATGCTCGGTTGACCATGGCCATGACCATGAGATCTTCTTCCATGGAAATTTGCATAGAGAGATCTAGTAGCCGTGGGATTTTGGAGAACGGGACATCTTAAAGCGTAAGTTAGTCATTGTTAGATTTCCATGGGAAAGGGAACATTATCTTTAATGTATGGAGCACCACAGTATGTTTAATAATGTCTGGTGCTAGGTGGTCCAGCGACCGGAAAAATAAACATAATGTGGTGGTTGGATTTTGCCGCCGGCGGCTACGATCCCTTCATGTTATTCAGCTCAGCGTCATAGAAAACCACTTCTGAACAGAATGTTTCATTTTCTTCTTCTTAATGGTCCTAGAAGGATACAACTGGATGGTCCAATAGCCTCACTTACAATACACATACAAAATGATACGAAAGAAATAATAATGGTTCTAAGTTGATACAAGGAGGGGAAGAAAAAATGATCTGTCAGTTCATTTAATACACATCCTCGCACAAGTCAAGTTGCTTATCAATATTAAGTTGTGGTTTCTATGCAACGGCTTATATTATATTTCCAATCCTCCTATTTTCTTTTTTTCACATCAATATGGTTATTGAATTTCTATAAAATATATAAATGTGATTTAATAAAATATAATAAGAACACTTTAATAAGAATAAGATATCAGATTTCCTCTTTTTAGGCATGAGATGAGATTGTTTAACCTATTCCAAATGGATAAAATAGAGCTAGATGAGGGTTATAGGGTTATGGAACAAAGTATCTGTTCTGTTCTTCTTTTTATTACCGAAACAAATTATGGCAGGTGGCTGAAAAGCCTAAAGGAGTTGGCTTGCAATTATATCTGTATTCTGTAGGTTTCAAAATGAGGAGACAAATTTTGAAAACTCCACAAAAAAGTTTAAAATAAGAAACAGGGGTATTATTGCCATATATGATTAAAGCAGGTGTACCGGTTGTCATATCTGCCCTGTCTTTGACAAGAGAAGGCTAATTATAAAAAAAAAAGTTAAAGGTAGCTTTTTTTTTAATTCTAGCCTCGAATTTTTAAAGGTGGTAATAAAATGTTTAAATTTTTATTTTTTATTTTAATTTTAATCCGATGTTAGTGTTTCTGTTAACTTTTCTAACATGGTTTATCACGTGCTTCAGAAACCTTAACTATTAATAAATATTAGCTAAAATTAGCACAATAAATAAAGATTAATGAAACGATGTCGTTATTTAAAAATGACCTAAATCAGATTACATAGCATCGACGAACTTATGTTTTGATTACAGTTTTTTTCATTCATTTTTATTTTGTTCTCTCGATATTTTCACTCTTCAATTTTCAGATTATGCAACCTCGATGCCTTCATATTAAGGGCATCAGAAGAATGAACTAAAAACGAAGAGCTTACTGACGCAGTACGTTATAATGTGAAAGTAATTTGAAGTGCTAGAAAAAGAAACAGAAAATAAAAGGCTGAGAGCATAAAGAGAACAATAGATAATATCGGGCTAAAATTGAAGAAAATTGAAAGTTTAAGTATTTTATTGTCACTTTTTAAAGTTTAGACTAAAATTGAAAAAAATTGAAAGTTTGAACATTTTATTACTACTTTTTAAAATTCAAGTTGTAATTGAAAATTTTATGAAAATTTGGCTTTTTAAATAATTAACCCAAAATTGAAAAAGTGGAACTTTAAAAAGAACTTTTGAAGGTGCAAACCAACAAAAATTCTAAGGCATATGTCACCCTAAAGCTACGTATATGGATAACCATTATACTAATTTTTGGGTTAATAATTAGAGATAATATATTTATAATAATTTTTATTTTGGTGTTTAATCTTTCAAATTTTCAATTTAATAAGTAAAATTTTAAAATGTGTATAACTCAAGCAAATATAATATCTTTATTAATTATTTATTAATATGACTAACGAAAATCCTACACCAAATAACAAACGTTGGGATAGTCATGTAAGTTTTGATGAACACTTAAATCCCTATATGACTTTCGTATCAACTCAAAATAATCTTAATTTTATTTGTTTCCTAAATTGTGCCTCGTGTATTTTGAGCTCTATTGTTAATCCTTGTAAAGGTACCTTCATTCAAGGCGGGGAAATTGGTGATAGCATTCTTTTGGCATAAGATTTGTTTAGAAAATTACCATAAAAATCAATCCTAAATAGTTGCAAAATGAAGGTTTACTTTTATAAGGCCTTTTTTTAAAATCAATTGGAACTTTATTTTTTATGCACTAGAAGAATTTAGATTCCCTAAACAATTTTTCAAGTGGATTAAGTAGTGCATATCTACAACCATTTATAGCATACTTGTCAAAAGGGATCCTACCAAGTTGATCAATAGAGCTAAAGGTTTGAGGTAAGGTGATATTGATTGTATTGAATTTCTAACCAAATTGATAGATTATACTACTCCCTTCTATTAAAAAAAAATCGTTTTAGGGGGATTCAAAATAAAAGTTGTTTTAGAGGAGTTTTAATTTCTCTCGCATCCTAATTACACATATTACATTTTCAAGGCAGTTCAACATGCAATTAATAAGGGTATATCAAACATTTCATTAATTTTCTTAATAACTGTGCATCTCTCTAAAACGACTTTCATTTTAGATAGGAGGGAGTATTGAGTAAGAGAGCAAGTTCATCTATCACAATAAATGTAAAGACCTAAGAATTTTCAACGTGTCTTTTGTTGACTCCAAATTAATCAAGACTATTGAATTCTTACAAGTGTTTAATAATCGATCTAGTTTATCAATTAATAGAAACAAGGGCTATTTAATTAATTAGCAGGAGCTGCTCACTAAGCTGATTGGTTTTTCTCAACATTAAGGCTACAATCCAATGATCCTCTTTTCAAATATCTAGATATTTTAATAAAAACTAGGAGACTAACTTCATCTATTACTAGCTTCTATTTGACACCAAACACAAGAGAATAATCCATTGAAAACATAAATTTCTTTCACTTGGTGCTAAAAAAAATGACTCTTACATCATAAACTCACAAAGCAGAATAACATGGAGAATTGGACATCCTTCTTATTTGTCGTATTTAGCTAGTTTGTGATATTGTGGTCCTTTTGTTTTGTAAAGGATGGATATGGTCAAACATATTGTATCTTAAATCTTATTATTAATTCAATTTTAATTTTAAAAAAACTTATTACATATGCTCTATAATCTACATATCTATTGGAGTTCACATTTGATGCACTTGAACAACTAATCAAAGCTATAGAAAGACTCTTAAAGAACCTTTTATGGACTAGTGTAAATTTAAATACATCATAAGCTAAAGTCAAATGACTTAAGGTTTACCTGTCTATAGTTGAAGGAGGACTAGGCTTAATGCCAATCAAAATAATGAACATATTAGGAGAATTTGGAGAATCTTATTTTAAATAAAAAGGAACTATTTGGGTCAAATGGGTCCACACTAATTTTATGAAATGAGAAATTTTCTGGAAATTATAACTGAAAACAAGTTATTTTTAGACTATATGAATCAACCCTTGAATATAAGAGATGATATGTGTAGGGTATTGAAAACAAGATAAGGAATAGGAAATGTGCATGATTTTAGTATGATAATTGTTGTGATCTAAGCCCTCTTCATAAAGTACCTAAGCTGTGTAGCCTTAAATATATGTTAGAAAATTAAGCAAACGTAAAGGAAATAGTTCAAAGGAAAAACTAGTCCTGTGACCTCAGAGTTTTCTCCATTAAAATGAATAACTTGCCAAAAATTTTAGAAAATTAGCTCTACTAATTACACTATTTTTATGATAATTTTAGCTATTTAATTTACGCAGATCGGCAAGAAAGAAATGTAATAACTTTTAAGAATTCAAAGAAAAACATTAAGGTTAATTTTGACCTTCAACACTATTAAAGGCAATCATCGTAAGACACCCTTATATCGCACTAACGCCGAAATGGAAAGTAGATGGACCTTACCTCAAAGTCATTAATTACAACTTGATCATGTAGGTAACCTAATTTTCATTAAATATCAAAAAGCTCATGATTAGCACTAGCAGTACCAAGTTCTCAGCCTAGATTCTATACTTTTCACATGGAAGCTGCCGGCCTAATTAAGGTTTGGCTGAGGATAGTGAAATATGGCAAGTTGTAGTAATACTAAAATCATATAACCCAGCTTAGCTTTCCCTTTTCCAAGTTAGTTTCTTAGTATTCATGCAGAAGCAACTGTGTAGAAGTTTTTGAGCTTAGCTGTATTCATGTACTTGCCTTTGGCTGATTCTTCCTTTTGGGTAATTTATCTATTAATTACAATTATCAAAACATATTATCTATATACTTATCGTGTAGATATAAAATATAAAATAAAGAAGTTTAAATGCATTATGATCATATTAATTTCTTTTGATATGTGTATGGATAGAAAAAATAAAATTTATTTGAATATTGCTGTATTTGTGCATACATTAAACATAAAATTTATATGATATTGAAAATTGTGAAGGTGCTTTTACATAAATCTAAAATAAAAATTAATATCAAAAGTATTATTGACGTCAAATTCACTTCTTAAAATGCACGTTAGTTTTTTTTGTATGTTATGCATTAATTATTATAATAAAAGCTTAATATTTTACAAGTTTAAAGTTTGTTTTACTTTTAACATGTTGAATGATTAAAATAATTTTGTGTAAAAATATTTTTTTACTTATTAATTCCTTGTACATTATAAACAAAATCACTTTAAAAATATAAATAAATAAATATAATCGTGTCTCTCCAATTAAATATAATATTATCTCTTGTTAAATATAATATTAAAATATCATACATTTATTAGTTGTAAAGAATCATTAAAATCAAATAAATTGATGGTTTTACTTTCATTTTTCAGTTGAAGTTTTCTACTGTAGATTTTTGTCATCCAATTTTTTGTTTTATCTTATTGTAATATTTGATATCAATATTAAATGGCAATTTATTTCTTAATATATTAAATTTTATTCGTAAACTAATTAATTATAAGAATTATTGAAAATATATAAATATTTAATATAATTAAAGAAATTTATATAACAATGTTTTTTTTACCATAAATAAGAAATAAAAGAAATACTATGCTTTAGCTACCTACCATAATAGTAATGCATCTCAACAAAAATTCCTTCCATATCGTGAGCCGAGGAGGATATTAATAAATACCTACTTTGTTTAATATAAACTGAAATTGATAACAATACTATTGCTAAGAAAACAAACTAGTAATGCCATTAATCATAGTCTTTAGTTCAAAAAAATTATTTGATGTGACTATATGATGTTGCAAGACAGCTCTTCATGTCTGATTAATTGATCAACTTTTCCCAAAAAAAAAAAAACATATATTGTGACCTTCCTTTGTTATTAATAGAGAGGGGGGATGAAAACAAACACATATTATCTCCATTATTTGCTGATGTGATTAATAGAGAAATATATATGGATTAGAGTCCAAGGCCATATGGGTTGTCCAGGTATGTACCAAATAATTGCTCCATTTGCCATATTAGATCTAAGTTATACGAGTTGTGAGAACGTAGTTAAAAGTTCTAAAAGATTTCAAAAGATTAGGCATTTACTGCTCTTCTTGAAAAGGATATCTTGTCAATAGAACAAAACGTTGGCACATAGCAAAGTGATGAATTACCTACAAAAAGTAGGGAAAATTGAGTACACAAAGCACAACAACATTATCTAATATGTTGCACAAAAAACGAATAGAAAGTAAATAGAGGTGTTTTAATAGATCCATTCTTACTGTTGCACGTTTACAGTGTCATAACAGTAGCTACATTACATTTACCTAATCAATCATTTGAGGAGAAGAAAAGCTTGGTAATGGTTGAGATGACTCGGGATCGAGAGATACCCTCAATTATCTTACATTTACGTGTGGACAACTTCCGTACGTCCAAAGGAGAGACCCCGATGGTAGATAGATGGGCCATAAACGCATCATGTTGACATGACCTAAGAGCCTTGATATTCAATGGCTGCCCCTGTCTAACTTTGTTCTTCATCTAACTTCTCTTTTCTCCACGCTTCTTACTGCTGTTTGTACGAAAATATGTGAAAGTAAAGATGTGTGCATGCAGACACAGACACACGCACATGTGCAAGAAATAGATAACTTACCTACCAAATCTGATCAACCTATCAATTCCCTTCCACAGATTGCTAATCTCGATCCCAACTTATAGGTATCTATCCCCAAGTCGTGGCTTTTCCACACACCTCTATTTTGGATGAATATAGTACGGAGGTTGATGGCTAACCAATAATAAGAGGCATCGATTTTCTTTAGTAGTTAGCTAGTGATGGGGTTCCGCTTATGCATGGGCTCAATATAGGGAAATAAAAACGAACAAATACCTCCTTATAATTCCTAAACATGGTTCACGCTCCATTAAAGACATAAAAATGTCTTTTCGTATTCTCATACGAAATCTGAAGTTTTGTTGAAGAAATTTCAAAATTTTTAATACAACATATAACTTGAAATGATGATATGCTTGGTGATGAATCAATTTGTCAAATGCTAGTGTCTACCTTTATGCTTTGGATCTAGACCCTTATAGCCCATGACCTTTTAACTATCCTAGTTTTCTGGTTCAACAATAAACGAAACAAGGAACCAACTTCAGGATTCCTTGCCACTATCGATGCCTTTTATTCCCCCAAAAGAGGGAGGTATTTCTAAATTGTACAAATCAGTCCAAAATTTATGGGAGTGAAAGTGAAGTCCCGCACGGACACGGTTGTGCTTTTTTAATTTTTACGATGAAAAAGTGTACGAAAACGTTGCGGTTGAGTGGGCCTATGCAGACCTTAGCCACATGTAATGTGACCATTCGTTACAACTTACAACCCATCCATCTTACTATATCTAATGAAATGATAAAAACTCCAAATCCAGGTTCAAGTGAACACGAAAAATGATAATATATATAATGAGAACACACAAGACTTGCACGCCCAGTGGGACTCGAACCCACAATCGCCTGATTAGAAGTCAGACGCCTTATCCATTAGGCCATGGGCGCTTGTTGGAAGGTTAGCACACAATTTTTGATTTGTCTGTAAAACTATGATCTCTATATGAAAACCAGAAATTCAAAATAATGCAATCTTACTCACTGTAATCTTAGTTAATTCATTCAAATCATTCGATAATTCGATGTCAGTAATTGTTGGAAAGTAAAGGGAAATCATCTTAAACCAACTTTAACGCAGATTTGGAGGCTTTACTTGTTCTGTTGAATTGGTTTAAAATTTTTTAACTTCTTAAATGATAAAAAGAAAGAGACTAATATCTCCTTAGATTTTATAAATTTACTAAAATTGTTTTGTGTTCTATAAATTTCCCGAGAAGTTTTTTCAAGCATAATTTTCATAATCATAAAAGGATATACAAATTTATGGAACTCACTTATATTCAATCATGATCATAATTTTATTCTAATACAAAGACAGATTTTATGAATATCAACATTTGTCCATAATTCAATTATGCGGAAATGATTCTTAATAATCTCCTTTTCCTAACCCTCTCTCTTTCTTTGAGCTTTCTATCTTACTTTCTTTCGTGGTAGTGTTTTGTGAGAATATGAAACTTATTATTAGACATAGATAGAATCTTAATCTCCTTAATAAATTGACAACTATTAGTTAGTTATAAGACTCTCCATCGTAATGAACCAAAAGCTAAAAGGCCGATTTATTAAATTACTAAATTCTTTTAACTATCTTTTAACACATGAGTCACTTAAATGAATTATTTCTAACATTCTTCCACTTATAGGGATGACAATTGTTGGCCCATAGGCCTAAATTTAGGTGTTTTCAATAAGTCAGTTCATAGGCTAATCTCATACCTAAATTGACTCTAGACTCAATTATTCTAAGAAAAACAATATCGTTTTACTTAGAAGAATTAGGTCTCAGGTAGACCTGAGCCTGGATAGCTCAGGCTTAGACCCAATTAAAAAAATTACGTTGATCTATATTTTAAAATTTAAAAGAACTGGTGGGGGCTGGCCTGCCATCCCTATCCACTTGAAACATATGACTTCATGTAGTTTATTGAATTAATAATTCAAGCAATCATAATATTCAATAGTCATCATTTACATCATAATATTCAATAGTCATCATTCACATATAGCGATATTATTAGTAATCATAATCAATTATAAGAATAATAAAGGTTATTGCATACATTATTAATTCAACATATTCCCTTCCTTGTACCACCATGCTAGCCTTTTTGCTTAATCATGATTATAAATGGGAAGCACATAATGAGATTTATCATTCAGTTTTTTTTCAATATCATACAATGCAATCAAATACATAAAAAATAAAATAGAAACTTCAAAAACAATACATTCATTAATACACAAAAAGTGTCAAATATATAATAAAAGCCAATACAATAGTACTATCTAGTAATCATCAGCACACATAATGTCCTTATTCTTTACATGACCAGGAAATATTTTGGGCAATAACCCTTTCATCAAAGGTTCAACTAACTAAGATTGGTGCTAATATGCTCTATTGACATTTTATATTTCTGAACCTCCTCTTTAATGGCAAAGTATTTTAGTTCCATTTGTTAGTACCTTTGGAATTCTTGTTGTTCTTAGAGAAGAAAACTATTTCAAAATTATCACAGTAAATTTTCGATAGGCTAGCTATACTATCAACAATTCCAAGTCCTAAAATAAAGTTTCGCAGCCATTTAGCCTTAATCACTACCTCAAAACATGCCAGAAACTCAGTCTCTATAGTGGATACAATAATTACAGACTAATTCCCACTCTTTCATGAGATGGCTCCTCTAGCTAACAGATAAACATAGTCAAAACTATATTTTCTTGTATCTACACAATTAACACAGTTTGAATTTGAGTATCCAACTATCTCAAGGTAATTAGACCTCTTAAAGTGAGCATGTTCTTTAGTTCCCTACAAATATCTTATAACCTTCTTCACAACTTTCCAGTGATCCATACTTGGATTTCTCTAGTATCTCCCTAACATTCCCATTGCAAAACTTATGCCTAGTTTCATACATGACTGATAATACATTAAGCTTCCAACCACAAATGCATATGGAATTGATTCCAATTGATTCCATTCTAAGTTACTTTTTAGACATTTCATAAGGTTAAGCTTGTCCCCTTTTTGAATTGGGACTAGTGATGTTGAACACTTATCCATCCTAAATCTCCTTAACATATAGTGATGTTAATATATGCTTTCTAAGACAAGCCTAACAATCCTTGTAATCTATCATGGAATATGTAATATTGTTGAAGGACTTATGTCCATTGTTAAATTAATAGGAATGATCCTAACTGGTCAAAGTGATATGAAATGTACAACTTATAGAGGTATTAACATTTATATCATGCTTTATAAGAATCTTATTCTTTTTCAAATTAATGTACTCATTTAACTTTTCAAAAAAATTGTCGAGGGTTAACTTATAGACTTTCAATTTTTTAGTGTTTATTTAAATTTTCATGAAAATATTAAGGTATATATTTATCCGAACAATCAAACTCTCAAAATAAAATATCATCATTTCATTTAAGACCGATTTAATTTACTCAATTCATCAGTGGCACACTTTCATTTATCGATGAATATAAACGATCCTAGTCATTTTTTCAAAGTTATCAATAGTTGAGATCTAGATCTGGAATAAAGCTCTAAGAATAACATTATGAAGATCAACGATTATAGATGGGTAGGTTGTATGGTTCATATCTACAAAATTTCTTAATTTTGAATGGACACTTTGAGATGAAGCCATATGGTCAACCACTAATTATTGATTTGTATCAATTTATATCTTATGGTTAAAGAACAATAACAAGCGATATGTGGAGAGGAAGAGAGACAAAATACATCTCTAGGAAGAAATACATCCTTTTATGCTATTGGATTGATATGCATCAAAGGACCAACTTTCTCAATCTACATTATACAAAAGCAAACCATCTATGGAAAGATAGATGAAAAAGTTAAAGGAACAATGGGTGAAATGCCTATAACCCAAACAACGAGTTTTATTCCCAAAAAATGTTCTTTCTGTTTTTCCTTGATGTTTTAAGTTTTGTCTCATTGTTTCAATTTTTTTTACTTGGATCACATTTTCTTCTTCCTTGAACACATTTTGTTCTTTGATTTTTGTCATTTAAGTTACTTATGTTTTATTCTAATGTTTCCCAAATGTATTCATCGTTTGAGTTTTAATGGTCATTATTTTGTTCATTTTCCTTTTTAGTTTTTATTTGTGTCATCTTCTATTATATGGAAATCATTTTGGATTTCTTTATTCCCTGATCACCACCTCTTTCTCTTTAATTTTGCATTTCAATCTTTATCGACTTTAAATTTGGTCTTTACATTTTTTTATTATTTTAATTAAAAATTGTCTATTTCCCAAATCTAAACTTCAATTTCAATTATGCCTCCAAATTGACCCAAAATTCCCTAAACATAAACAATATGATTATTTGTTTCTACAAGTGCATGATGCTGTAACTAGTACAAGCAAGTACAAGTAGATCCTATGAGGATTATTAGTTAACAACCCACTATTCACAAATTAATAAGCTAGACTAGATAAATGATTGAATAAGAACATAAAATAAATAAAAAATCTAAATGCTAAGATAAATCATTGATCAAGAATATATCAATCAATAAATGAGTTAGGTTTATGTGAGAAATGCCCTAAGACTTTTAATTTATTCATTTCCACTCTAGGTAAATGAATTAGTCTAGTTTCTTAGACTAGTGAGACTTCCTAACCTAGATCGTATTCTCTATTGAAACATACAACCCATATTTATAGGTTAATCAACCAAATTTTTTTCAAATCTAGATAACCTAAGAACGCTTTATTTCTTTCTATGAACTCTTTTGAAAGATTTTACCCTAACCTACGAAGAACTTGTAAATTTCTCTTATATAGCTCATGCTTAACCCTCTTTATCCATGTTGTGACCTAAACATGCATCTCATCTCTCAAATCTTGATGCATCAATCAAATATTTAATCTTCCACTTTCGCTCATTTAATTTAATTAATCTAAAAATATGGATAATTTATAAGAAAACTAGAAATTCGTTAAATCAAAGATTAATCAAAGTATATTACATCCTATATTCATCTTATCTTAATCTATATCCCATTTTAGTTCATAATCACACAAAGGATATCAACATAAAAATAATAAAGAAGACAAGATAAAAAATCATTGTTCTTAAGGTTATGTTTGGTTGGACGTTTATTAATGGAATGAAATGTAAAATTATTCCTTTATTTAGGAGGATGGTTTATAATGAAATGGAATGGAATGTGATGGAATAGGAGGGTTTCATTTTGCATCTCATTCTATCCTAAACAGTAAAAATAAAAAACCTCCGATTTAGGGGGTTTAGGATGGAATGTAAAATGATAAACAACTTTACACTATATTACATTATAAACCCTTCATCTAAACAACATTTCACTATATTACATTATGACCTTTCATCCTTCCCAAACAACAATTTTCTAATATTACATCTATTTACATTCTATTCCATTATAAACCATTCCATGCCATTCTATTCCATTCCATTCTATTAAAAACCTTGTCCAACCAAACATAGCCTAAATCTTGAATCTTGAATCTTGAATCTTTAAAGAGTTATTGTTGTAATCTTGTTCTATCTTCAAAGAATGATGTATTCTAGATCAAAACTAATGTATAATAGTTTCAAAATAAGTTCTTAATATTTTGTGGCCAAAGAATCCCTTCTTTTCTCATTATTTTTTCCTTTAAATCTAAAACCTTGACTTTACGAGCTATATAGACCCATTGGTCATATTGCCTAGGAAATTCTCAAAAAATATACAATATCACCATATGACCTACATTAGTCTCTATAGGGTATCATATTCTTCATCTAAAGTGCATGAGAGTGTGTAAGGTGTGCAGGAGAAATATAAGCAACTACATTTAAACATGACTCTCAACACGATAACATATGGGCGTTATGTTCATAAGTCCTTTTCCAATTCTTCTAAAACTGCTTCAATTAAGTCTAGTTTTCCTCTAATTTTGTTTTTTTTCCTTATATAGGCAGAAATAAGACCAAAAATGACAAAACATCTAAAATTAAGTATCAAATCCTTCAAAAATAATCTAAAATACAGGTAATATATCATAAAAATAGTGCTAAAAGTAATGTATGTCTATCATACATCAAACTCCCCCATACTTAAGTAATTGCTTGCTCTAAAGCAAATCAATCCATCATTCAAATCTCAAATAGAAAATAATTTTGAAAACGTGTTTAACAAATCAAACATACTAATAAATATTTTCTATTACTTATTCAATCATAAAGGATCATAAAAATGTCAACTACTTGTAACAATTCAAAAGTTGATTCAATTGTTTCATGATTATTTAAACTTCAAATCGAGTCACATAACTCAATTCCATGCATAAAGTGAATATACAAAAGATAATATCCCCTAACTACTAAGCAAATTCACACCCTTTTGTTAACAAGACATAAATTTAAATAAGAGCTTTAGAAATTTGTTTAAAAGTCACCTAACCTTTTTATGAGAGAATAAATATCTTGTTATGATTTAAGTAGTGTTCAATAGGAAAGTACTTAGATGATGTTAAAAATATGGTGAAGAAAAAAAAAGTACTAGGTTGCACTACATAGTATTGGGGAGGGGTTAGCCAGTGTATCACTCTAAGAAATAAGAAGGAAATTGAATTGTAGATAAAATATGTAGGAAACTCGATTGAAAATGATAGAACATGGGTTGGTAGGCCTTTTATAGTGCATTACATGGTCTTTACACAGGATTGAATAAGTGCCATATATTGCAAGAACATAAGGGTGTGTTGTTTAAATTAAACGGGAAGGAGGAAGCAAAAAATACAAGATAGGAACACAAAGCTTATATAGGACCGTGTAGGTGCCATATTTAAAAGTGATTTATTCTATTTTACACGGCCCTATATTTCTTACCTCTATACATGAGGTATAACATATGGTGGTGTATACTTACATCAGGTCCATCTTCTCAATATAGGATGGATAACTTACTGTATAGGATTTCATGTTTAAAAGTGGCACATTCTATAACTTTTTGGTCCATTTCTATAACTGAACACATGTTTATCCTTAGATAAACATGGGGGCATGTGTAGTAATATGACGCCTATGTGGTACAATGTAGATGCTATATTAAAATGTGGAAAATTCTATTTCTCTTGAATAGTGAAAACGAGGCTAAACATGATGGTATATTTAGGCGCGTGTTAGCCTAAAAACCTATAAAAATCAAGAATACACTAACTTCAAACATTTAGCATAAGATTTAAAAAAAACAATAAAATAAGATTTGGAATATGAAAATGACACTAAGGAAATAAATGACTAATAACCCGAACAACTAAACTCACTAAAGTTCAAAAACATCAAAGGTAAAAATGGTTAGGTTGCTCCTAACTAACACTTATTTTAGGTCATAAGATCGACCCTTTTTCCATCGATTTTTACCTGCTGGACCCCTATTTATAAGGTATAAGCTGACTTAAGATCTGTCTCCGACTTTACTCTTCTTCTTTTTTCTTAATAGAATGATCAATTTTCAGGCATACCATGTGTTTTTATATGACGAGTTTGTCCATTCCTTGTACTCATTTTAACTATAAACATGTCCCATTTGTTTCCATTATGTTTTCCTCCTATATAACATAAGGTGTATCCTTATCAATTACATCAAAATAGAGGCATTTACTAAACTAACCATCAATCTAAGACTATAAATCTATAGATAATAGAAACTTATCTATTTTGGTAGGCTCATCTTTAACATACCTACTAGATGTTGACAAAATAGTTTGCTGACTATAAAGAAATGGTAGTAGGTCTAAAATTGCATATCTTGAGCTTTTTGTAGACAAATAAAGGCATAAGGTCAATGTTTTCCTACATAGAACGTGATCAAACCTCATATCACTAATGGTAGAAGGGGTGGAGAAGGTACTAGGTTCCTTAAGTTTTGAAGGCAATCTATCTTAGGATGCAACTTTACTCTCTTTAATTAAGGTTGAAAAATTCACACTCCCGGAGCCTTCCCTTGTTAAGATATCCTTTAATAACCTAGCATAAGAAGGCATTTATGTTAAAGCGTCAATGAAAGGAATATTATATATATATATATTCTAAAGAATATATAAAATCTTCCTACTTATCTAACCTTTCCTTAATCATCTGTTTGTTAATATAAAAATAGGTTAGAGAAGATGCTCCAACCTCTCACTAACCTTACTTTTTGAATCCATCCTTCTGGCTTATTTCCTTTCACCGTTTAGCCTTCTACCACTAGTTTTAATTTCCACCTTTCTCTATTCAGTTTTTACAATTACAGGAAATGTCCTTGTTGCCTAGATCCTCTTATATCACTCCTTCCCTAAGTCTTGACCTTAATTCTAACCTCACTTTCCTAGGTTTGCCATGTTTTAAGTCAAGTAAGTTAAAGATTCCTTTGGAGGGAAGTCATTATTTCCAGATACCTCAGAATAAGAAGATTACTTGGAATAGAGGATGGTGATCCACTAACCTTTGGCAAATTTACCCTTGCAGCTATGTTGTCCCCTCCTACGAAGCCGTCCATCTCATACTCACTAAGGAGGTATTACAAATGGAGGAAACAAGAGACTACCCTTGTAGGGTTTTTTTAAGGAAAAAAATGGTTGTCATTCCCTCATATTCAAAGTTGAGAAAATGTAAATTGGAAAACGTTTAGTATGAGTAAATGTAAACTGGAAAAGGTTTAAGTTCTCCTCATAAGAAAAAGTTGACAAGATCTTAGAGTTGAATCCTTGGAACTTCTAGGAAAGATCTCTAATAGTTTAGAAATGGAGGCCTAGACTCTTTATAGATAAAGCAAAAATGAGAACTATTCTAATCTTGGTAAACTTTCATAGAGTCCCTCTTGAATACTGTTCTTCAAAAGGTTTAAAATGCATTGCACTGTCACTTAGCCAAACTTTAAGCTTGTATGAAAATATTGTTAATCTTAGGGGAATTGGATTTGTCTATATGTGTATAAGAGTAAGGTATATATGGATTATCCAAACACCATCATAATTAAAAAATATTAGATGAAGGTAATTTGGTAAAGGATTCCATACCTCTCACTTATGTGTGAAAACTTAAGAAAAAAGGCTAGGTGAAAGTGTGGAAACCTATAAAAAAAGGACATTACCTCTACACCTCTTAAAGCTTGAGAGAAGGAAACTCATAATAGTTTTGTTCCAATCCAGTTTATCAATTTGCAACATGCGTAATGATGAAAGAAAATTATGGACATAAATAAGGTTACATTGCTAGTTAAGGAAGTCATTGTTGAAGGTGAAGGTGAGGATGATGACATTAATATAAGTACAAATAGAGATTCAATGTCTACTCCTAAAGCTTCGAACTTAGACAAGAAGCAAGAAGTCCAAAAGAGGCCTCTTGTATAGATAAAAAGAAAAGAACCTACCACTAGCTTACTCATAGATTGTAATATTGATCCAAGCACTAATAAGAACATGATTAGAATGAAATCTAGGAAGAAAAAAGTTGGCAACTTTTCTTTTTATTGATTTTGTGATTTGGAATGTAAAGGTAAAATAACCTTAAAAATAACAGGTTCTTAAGAATTTCCTCATCCAAAAGCAAACTAATTTTATTAATTTAATGGAAAAAAAATAAAAGATGACTAATTTCATAAAAGTCTTTGTTTTTTGGAGAAGGACTAGATTACTCTCAGTAATCATAAAGTATACTACAATAGGAGAATTCTGCTATCTTTTGACCCTTAGTATTCTAGGTGCAAGGTTAGAGCTTCTCACATCAATTTATTCATTGTAAGGTCATGCTTACTCAATCATAAATTCCTTCATCCATAATATTCATCTATACAGCTAATATTAAATTTAAGAGAAAATGAATATGGCTAACCCAGTAGTATTGACAATAAATTCCAGCAATATTTGGATACTTGCTAGAGATTTTAACTATACTTTTTCCTCTTCAGAAATTGGGATCTAGATAGAAGTGGAATCATAGGAATGGTGATTTATACAATCTCATCAGAGAGCTAGAGCTAGCAGATATGAGTTATATTAGCAAATTTTACACATGGTAGAATAAATAATTTAGTAGTTAGTTACCGCAAAAAAAAAAACTAAGTAGGTGTTTGTTCAACTTAACCTAAATGACTTCTTTACCACTCAACTTTACAAAATTTTGCAATCAACTTACATTAGATCATACCTAATTAGTTTATCAATTCCCTTAAAATTAATTTCGATTCTCTAACTTCTTGTAGTAATCATAAAACCAAGTCAAATACCAAGAGAACTAAATATTAATTTATTAATTTAAATTAACAAAATAAAGTGGGGTTTATGATTAATTAACTAATTTACTAAAATTAACAAGGAATCAAAATAAATCAATTGAATATAAAATTAAGAAATTCAAGAGTACTTAACTCCGTTTCAATGAAAAATCTCATTTACTTGTAACATTGATCATTTGTTCGAAAAGAATAATTTCACAATTCAAGTAGTTATTCTGAAACATATTAGGATAGCCATAATAATTCTTAAAATTTTCTGAAATTGTTGATCTAAACTCAACATTCAATCCAAAACTTACCATCAATTGATTGGGTATAGTAGTATTTCATATCAATTAAATGATAACAATAAGCTTAGTGAAAAAGACTAGATTATAAATTAAATAGTTGAGATAGCTACAACTATTCAACTTAGTTTTCTTGTTTTTTATAATTTAAATATGCAATTCATAAATAACCTATTTACTGCTTATACTATTCCTTCTTGAAAATTATGAATCACTGAATTCATAATAGGTATAGAATAATCAACATCAAATTAAATTTTCAGATTAATCAACATTAGTTATTCATGAAATATAAGAACATAAAACAAGAAAGAATTAGATTAAAACATGAATATAAGTTTAGAAAAAAACCTCACAAGGTTACAACTAGAGTTTTAAATCCCCTTGAATCAAAATATTTGAGTTTTGCCATACATGACTTCTATTCCAACACCAAAAATAGAAGAAAGATGAAAGAGTAAGAGAAAACAAAGAAGAAATGAAAAAGAGAGTGTTGAAGACGACGTGTTTTCCTCTCTCTTTCATACTCTAAACCTAGTCTAATTCTATCTTGTACAGATCTTTATCTAAAATAAGTCAAAATCCCTACGTAATAGGGATGGAAAGAAGTTTCCTAATTGAACTCCAACTTTTAAGTGGACCTGGCATTAAGAGTGATCTTGCCTTATCCACTGTAGTAATTTGTCCACTTTTTTTTCCAAAATTTGTGATTTTGAATAATAGTGTTACAATTTGATTCAATCTCCACTTTTCATCTCCTAAAATAAAACAAACATTAATTTTCCTATTTAAGCACCAAAATATATCCAAAACAAAAGAGATGGTTCCAATTAATATAAGAAAACATCTTATCAAATTCCCCCACACCACTCATGCTTGTCTTCATGCATACATCAATCATCCTCAAAGCAACCTCTAGTCTTCTTTCGTGTTATTTAGAAATATCCAAAAAATTAATTCATATTAAAGGTTTATGATAAAATAACAATTGAGAGAACAAGCACTCATAGGACAGGTTTTTAGAATGAAAACATAGCATCTTGTTGAGCAAGTTTTAACTATAATAAAACTCCCAATATCCACAAGTGTATGGATCGTAAACTTGTAGTATTGAAGGTATTGATCCCATGAGGAAATAGTTAAACCAAGTGAACCTAACTTTGTATAAGGTAGTCAAATATGAATTAAATGAAGGTAAATAATAACAATTAAAGAAATCAAATAAAATAAGCAATTAATCAAATAACAATTCAAATGCCATAATTAATTAAGGATGATCAAGGACGAATGTATAGGATTTATTCTTTTGTTATTTTGCTTCCTTAATGATTTTTTATTCAATTATGTGTTGATTCTAGATTTTTGAAGGGTTTGATTACTCTCTCTCAAGACTTAACCAATTAAACCTAATTGATTAACCCTAATTGAATATGACAATTCCAAAATTGTAATCTCTCAATTCACATCTCTTTCCCTAACATTTGCAAGTAGTTTTTAAGATATCTATCGAATAACTAAATTCTTACACATGATCTCTCTTTTAATGATAATTGTTTTGTTAATCGTGTGACATATTAATTCACCAACTTTCATTGCTCAAATTAATTAGATAACTTTTTTCCTCAATGTACACAATATAAACATGTATGATGAGTGAGAGGGTTGAGTTGATACTTTCTTCAATATGTCGATTTCTTAATTTAGATCCATCTAATATGAGACTATCATCCTTGCAAAATATAAAAGCAAAGCATAAAAAGAAACAAAAGAAATAACTTAAAAGAAAATAAAATCTTATACTAATATGAAAACAAAAAATAATAATATAGAAATTGAAATAAAATTAAAACTGACTCATAGGTTTGACTCCCATACAATCTGTCTTTAAAGTCAGTGGCTCGACGAAACTTACATGTTTCTGTCATCCAGGTTCTATGATCAATGGCTTGCTTCCACCTTTTTCTCCATAAAGTAGTTTTTTAGTCTATAAGTAAGCTACCTATTACAAATAATCATTAGGAAATAATCTATAAATTAATCAATCCAATTTCAAGCAATAATGCCCTTTTTTAATGAAAAATTGTTAATAAAATGAGGGATAGTGAAACTCCCTGAATCATCTGCTAACTCAAACAGTTTATCTTCGAGGAAGTAGTCCGTATTTAAGGTTACTACCAATGCCTCATTAGTAATTTCCTTACTTGGTTCCTCTACCAGGTCTTCCTCAACATCCTCTGTCCTCTCGTCTTCTTCTTCTTCTTCTTCATAGACAAAGGTTTCTGGCTCATCTTCTTCGAGTACCTTCTGCCACTTCTCTACTTTCCCTTTTTAGATGGAGACTTCTTCTTCCGGAAGCTTTTCTTGGAATGTCACTCCACTTATGAAGCCAACCCTTGTCTATGTTAATAGGCTTAAATAGTATTATGCATTATGCTCAAGATATTCAAGTGAAGAAACTCTTCCTTTGAATTCACGTCAGCTAGCCTTAAGTTCTGCAAGGTATGCCATTATGCTATTTGTAATGCTTCCCTTTTCTTTATCTTCTACTTTAGGTAGCTCTTATTGGAATGTCGCTTCATTCATGAAACCAACCTTTGTGTTTTCTTTACTCTCAAATTTGCGTTGGTAAGCTTTCATTTTAGTAAGGATTTCCATTAATTTATCTCTAATACTTACTTCCTCTTCTTCTAAAAGCTTATTTCCACTCTTAAGGTGATTGCCATTCCATATTCTTTAGGATGTATTTCAGGAGGACTAGGAGCATTCCCTTGGATCTCATCAGATCCATTCGATTCACAAAATTTTATATATGGGCCTCTGTTTCTTGATTCTTCATGATTGATTCTTGAATGAAATCATTCATCATGTCTTCCAGAGTTGGTTTGTTAAACGGAGGTACTTGGTGCTGTATGTATTCAGCTAGAGCGTAATAGTTTCATCCATAAATATAAGAGTTACTCCATTCTGAATTTTAGCTATTCCCGTATAACACACCTTGAGGTCGATTGTACATGCTAGGTCGCTCCCATGTATAAGTAGGTGGTCGACATTTATGATTGTATTGATAACTCCCATTAATGTCACGACACGACCTCACTATCGGTCGAGTCTTCGAAAACATGTGAGATCTCTCTTCCTCATATGGTGATGATATAGATCGCGAGGACATAGTTTGGCTTCTATAAAAATATTGTTTGCTCCATCCTTCCATTGTACGTTATGACTATGACAATGAATCGTATTTCCTACAATAAACCACAAACTCAAAATCAAGTAGAGAAATTTTAAAGATAATTAAATTAATGAGCCATAATTACAATAAGATAAAATAAAATAACATAAAAATGACTATAGTAATAACATTAAGGCTTTCCTAATATTATATTCCCTGGCAACGATGCCAAAAACTTAATTGACCTATTTCATGAGTAAGACAATATTGTAATAACCGCAAATGCACAGCGTAGCTGTAGCTAGTACTGGCAAGTATGGATCGATCCCATGAAGACGATAAATATTAGTAATTACCCTTCCCCTATTATCTAGCCTAAGGATTGATTTTAAGATTTTAATGAAAAGAAACTAAACTAAGGCAAGCAAAATAAAATAGGTAACAAAATTGAGCAGAGAATTAAGGAAGCACTTAGGAAATTATCGATATCAAGAAATAGTATCTAACTTTCGAATCCCCAACCCTTAACATATTGATTTTTTATTATGATTTTTTTGATTTATTAGACCGTGGAGACTCCTATAGTATGCTAGTAGTTGACCTTGAGTCTACTAACAACTAATCCTAAGGTTTCTAACCCAATTACTCAGATTAAATTTTATAGAATTGCGTTATCGCTTTATAAATCCCTATGTTATGTTTGACCCTAATTCCGAAGATTTATGTCATCCTATCTTAAGGGTTGCAATCAACTCCTTCCAATTACCGTGGATCTATTCAACCTAAGATTCTCAATCGGTACATATGAAATCAAATTATGGTCTAGTATTCTATATTACTATAACATAAATAAAGCATGTAATTGGATCACAATAATCAATCAAACCAATTGCATTAATAAAAGAATCAAATCATATCAAAGTATTAACATAAGGTTCATTTGACCTAAATACTAACTAGACATTTAGTTACATATTATCAAATATGAAATCAAACATAAATCAAAAGAAAAATGAATTGAAAACAACGGGTTCATAATTCTAAATCTCCCTGATTGTCTTCTATTGAATATTCTTGCGATGTAGATCCTTGATCTTGTATTTCGATGGATCCTTCGATGAAATATTTGTGTTTCCACTTCTTTGGAACAAAATAGCCCTTGGAGAATGAACTTTATATCTAGAAATCATCTTCTAACGTATGCTCCCTCCTCAAGTCTCCGTTCACGTCTTTTTATATAAAATTCTAGGGTTTTGGTCGATGCACGGTTTTGTGCACAGCCATGCATCACCAAATTCTCTAAAAATCGTGAAATTGCACAGCTTGGGAGAAGTTCACGGGCAGATGCACAATTGTGCATCCCTTCTATGCGTCTAATCTTCTTTTTATGTCATATTTTCATCTGAATTCTTCTCCTTTAAGTCCATGAAGGCAATTATAATTTGTATACACACTTGGAGCAAATTAAGTATCAAATATACAACAAAAGTATAGAATATCAAGAAAAATACATCAAATATGGGTGTAAAAATATAGTCAAATATGAACCTATCAAATTTTAAGGTGCAAAATTACAACTAAATTAAGGTCTCACAATCTAACAAAATATGCTAGAGAAAAACTCTAATTAGAAAGTAGACCTATAAAGAGGGAAGTTCTTCAATTCTGGAATCTAGTGAACCTATAAAGATAATTTTGCTTATATTTCTAGTGGTAATTCTTGAGTAATGTCTTAAGGCAACAAGTCTAAGCTTAAGAGTGAACTTGGTGAGGTTGAATTATGAATTCCTTTAGGTGCTTCCAAAGACTTTTAAATCCCTCTCCTTCCATATATGATAGAAAATCATCCTAAAGGCAATTGTAAACAACTTCTTTGCTCCCTTACTGTCCTTTTTGATAGAAGAAGCCTATAATATGATGCTGGTCTAGTCTGAGCATAGGCAACTAAGTTAAATAAGAGGAGAAGATAGTGCTAGAAAGTGACAAAGAAAGAAAAATTAAAGAAATTTTTTATGAGATAACAAAATGCATATAAAGGACTGGTTAAAAGGAAAATTTATAGAATTTTTCAATCAACTTAGCTCATATCATACCCCTATTGTCATTCAAGCTAAGGTAGCTGATAGAGAAAGGACAGGCCTATTTAGATTCTTTAATGTACTTTTGGCTCATCCAAACTTAATAGAAGTAGTCCTAAAAGGTTTAAACTTCAATGTTATTAGATCCCATGCCTTAATCTTTAAAAGTTAAAAGATATCAAAGTAGAACTTAACAGATTCAGAAGAATACTATAAACATTATGCTTATCAAGAAGATTGAGGCTTTTAACTGTTGGATCGGAAAAAAGAAAGCATGCCATATTTGGACAACCGGTAGATTTCAAAACCTTTTAGAATTCTTATTGCAGAGGAAGCAATCTATCCAAATCATCATGCAAATATATACATGATATGGTATAAGGATAATAATAAACATAAACAAGATAGTGATACTACTGACTCCTTCGCTACAACTTTATTTCCTCGGTGCGCTATCCTCTCATTCTTCTTGTATCTAAAACCTTTTCTTTTGAATCCTTTCCTTTGTTAATCTATCCTCTCCTTATTGTTCTTTTGATGAATTGATAAGTTTTTTTTGATTAAATGAAAGAGTAACGATGAAACAATACATCAGATGAAAGTAGAAAGAGAAATAAAATGCAGAAATTTAAAGTTGCATGTGTAATAATCGAATTTTGATGTTAAGTGTGGAGTTTGGATTTTTGCACTGTGTATGTGTACTGATGAGTTAAAAATGAGCTAGAGAAATTGTTTGATATTTATTGGAGTTAATTTATGAAAGATTGAATTTATGGAAAAAAAAGTTACAGTAGAGAGAGAGAGGAAGAACAGTGGAGAGTTAGATTTTTGATCTGAAATTTCTGTGATTTTTCTGTATTGATCTAGAGAGATTTTGATAAAATGGTCTTTAGGGAATTGTATATCTTTATTTTGTCTTTCCATTGATATAAAGTTTGTAAATTTTGAAGTTCTGGATCAAAAGTTATGGAGTTTGGAAGTTGAGTTTGTGGATTCTGTCATGGATTGGAACAATCTGTCATATTTTTAGCATAACTTGTAGAATATCCAACAAAATTGCATGAAACTGATTTCATTTGAAAGTGAAGTCATAAAGGAATAATTTTTTATAAGAAAGTTTGGCCTAAATCCTTCAGTTTCATTGTCAAAATGATCAGGTAAAAGTAATCCGAAATTTTGTTTTGGAAAGAGCTGGAGAAAATGGAAGAGAGGAAGAAGATGCAATTTGTAGTTGAGTAGAAGTCG
>JAOTBA010000006.1:9378134-9392344 GCA_025629845.1 Erythroxylum squamatum | reverse complement strand
GATCGTGAAGACCGGTAAATCCTTGCGGGCATTTGGACGAATCCGAGAGGGATTTAGCTTTTGCATTAGAATGCTAGTTAGATTTTTGAAAGCTTTAGAGAGCATAGTGAACATTGAGCATTTTGTGTATTTTGTAACTCATGACAATGTCGATATGTACCCTAAAGCTTTGAATTCAAATATTGTATGAATTACTTTTGAAATGAAAATGAAGGGAGAACTTGAAAGTCCCCTTTTTGCATAAATTGTACATTTACAAGGGTTGATTGACGAATGTGTGTATATTGCTTGAGATTGATTCTTGATTATGCTAGATTAGCATTTTGAGGTTGAAAGTGATTAGAAGTGCTTTGATGTTTTTGGTGGAATTTGAAAGCTTTGGAAAAGCTTGGGCTAAAGCTAGAATTTCTTTGTCCAGCTTGTGTCCGTTAAACGGACACACATGTCCGTTTAATGGACCTTCTCGGATGGATTTGGACCCTTTGTCTAGTCCATGTCCGTTAAACGGATATGTGTGTTCGTTTAACGGACCTTCTCGGGAGAATTGGCCTTTTTGCTGGGAGTGTGTCCGTTTAACGGACATTCTCAGGTGAGTTAGGGGTTTTTGCCCTTTCATGTCTGTTTAACGGACATGAATGTCCGTTTAACGGACATGCTTGGGCCAGCTTTAGTTTTGTGGCCTTCTTGAGAGTTGTAGACTTTAATGTTCTCTTTCTAATGGATTGAAAATGAAAGCTATTTGACCGTTGTAGGAAAAGTTATGGCTTCCGCGCCAAGGATTACTCAATTGGATTTAGGGCATTTTCCCGGATAGAATTTGTTTCGAGGGTTCGTTGGGATAACCCTATTGTGGCCACCCGCTAGCGCTTTTCGTTTGCGTTTCAGATCGTTGGATTCCTGGAATGTGGTTCGACACCAAGGTCGAGCTTCGGGAACGGGACCCAACACCTTCAGTGGCGCTTTCTTCAGCCTCGCTGACGATACTTCCAGGACGAGAATCAACGGTGGCCACCGACCGAGACCAGGAGGAAGAGGATGAAAGGAAGCGAAGCTTAAGGGCTCCGGACTGCAGCAAGCGGAGAAATTTATGGGTACCTTCAGTTCCAAATTAAACACCAACTTCGACCTTTACCAAATCAAACACCAAGAACAAACACCAGTACTGGCCATCGGAATGCGTACCTTAGGAATCAACACGCGTGGAGGAGCAACAGCGGCGACGTTGAGATGAGATTTGAAGTCGTCTGCTTTCGTTGAGAGAGCGCAGAGAGTGGTCTGTGAGCGTGGGAGGGAAATTTCTCAAAACCAATGCATGTTAATATTTTTCTTAAACGACCGAGTTGTGATTTTCTTTACCAACTCTTCCCCGACGTTTGGTTCACAATTAAGTCGTAATATGTATTTGGCCACGTTTTAATTGTACAACGTCTCAATTAGTCCATCCTTTCCGCATCGATTGAGTACAACGTCGTAGATACCTTGCCCTTTTACTGACGTTTTAAAAACGTCACGATAGGCTTACACAATCTGCGACGTTTCCTCAGTCAAACGTCGCAGATTGTCTTCTTTTTTTTGTAGTGATTAAACAAAGAAGCTTTAATAAATAAGGAATATTCTAACTTAGATTGAGAGAACCCAAAATTAAGATAGGCTTTAGTAAACTTAGAGCTCCATTATCTAGGTGTTAGGTTCCAATCATGCATCTTATACATAATATATATCAAATATACACGGTCGAAATAAAATGAAATTATAATTTCAATGCAACTTCCAATCATACAAAAATCAACTTCCAAATTAAAACTTATATATTGCTAAAGCATACACTTATACTAGTAATATTCATTTGTAACATCTCATTCACACAAAACTCAACATAACAGTTCATTTCATGAAAACCATGTTAGGTTCCGATCACGCATCTCATACATAATATATATCAAATATACGCAACATAAATAAAACCGAACCTCAAAAACCAGATTTACTCGTGCATATAGATATAGAAAAACAAAAACATGAAATGTAAGATATTTACATACCTTTCTGACAATTTATTTTGTTTTTTAATCTTCTCCGCGTTAGGTTTTTGTAAACCACAACGATCAATGCAGAACATCTCTAATGAAAGTCCACATGAAGATAGAAGGATGAAACCTCACTAGGAGATAGCTAGAATTCTTTCTTTGTGCTAGCAAAGACAAGAACTCTTGAGAGAGTTAGAGAGAAAAAGTGTGTATGTGTGAAAAAGAACCTTTCTTTTTCTCTCCTTGTGTCTTACACAAGATGCACGAAAATCATCTCAATTTTTTACACCATTTGGCCTTCAATAACCCTCATCACTAATGGAAAGTTATGGGAAGTTAATGGTCATGAATAACATACATTAATGGAAGTTATGGGAAGTTAATGATCATGAATAACATGCATTAATGGAAGTGAAGTTAATGACCATGAATAGCATGCATTAATGGAAGCCAACAACACTTATTTCTAATCCATTCCATGCAAAATTTTCTACCATGATCACATCACGATACAATCCCAAAACACTCTCTCATATCTTGAATTACTATTCAAGGCCATTTTACTTATCCTTTGGATCTCCTATGTGTGTGACCCATGAGGTTCCCAGTTATGTTGGCCATTTAAATTAACACTTAATTCAAGTAAGTCAAGAGCGGTATCTAACAACACGTCATGACCCCCAATTGACCAGAAAGTCAGTGGTTTGACTACAAACCCTTCCATTCATAATGTTGCCATGCAATTCATCCTTTCACCATCTATACCCCATTTGGTTCAGAGTATGGTCAAAGTGTCAACTCCCACTAGACTGACTATGTCACTTCTAATCCAAGTGTTATTAGATCTTATCCTGAGGATCTTATTACTCTATGTATCATTGAAGACTCTTTTTATGACATATATCTGCTCTGGTTAGAGACATGACCCCGATAGGAGGTCTTGGGTATCATCTCCTTCTATCAGGAGTGGTGAATCCTTTATTGGCTACTCAATTACCTCCGAAAACTTCAAGCTGTACCTAATTACCACCCTATGAGCAACCCCTGAAAGGCACCAATGAATGGAGTCAAAGCATAGGATCAGTATCCGAGATATCCTTGAGTACCTCAAGTTAAAGGATATTTGCACCATTGCTATGATGAGACTACCATTGACACTAGAATAGAATATCCATATGATTGTTTCATAGTAGGTCAATCCAATGTACTTACTACCCTTAGTAAGCATCCACAAGTTAACTCTAAACAACTCATGTCTATAACTTAAGAGATCTACTGTGTGGAGAAACTATTATGAATGAAAATAAATTAAAATTTGTGGAGAAACTAGTATGAATGAATAGACATTAGAATAAGTCAATGAGAAATTAGTGGAAATCGAATGAATGGAGAAAATCATTCGACAAAAGAAGTCAATTGGGAAACTGAACAAAACATGAGATATTATTACCTCATTTGAGGAATTAGTTACTTAAGGAATTATGAGAACTAATCATGGGCACATAGAGTTTTGGTAATATCTGTTTGAGTTAACAATGCCCCCGACAGTATTATAGCATTGAAGAATAAAGTGACACAAATTTTCTTGAATCAATTAGTGACTATGATCATAGATTAAATATCGAATGTATTCGAAAAGTTGAGAAGAATATTTTGAATACTTGAGGTAAATCTTACATATCATGAAGGTATAATAAATTATATGCCAAGTTCAATAAGAGTGAATCTTAGCTTGATCAAATAAAATGTTGGGTCGTATAGTATCTGAACATGGCATATTGGGAGACACAAAGAAAATAGAGGTAATGAAGAAGTGAGAAACTCTGAGGAATATATATGTTGGATCCAGAGTTTTCTAGAACTAGTTGTATATGTTGTATATTGGATACTACCAGAGATTGTTAAGAAGTTTTTACTGATCTTAGCCCTTTAACAAAAATGTCTAAGGAAAAATGTGTAAATCGTATGACTGATGAATGCAAAAAGAATTTTAAGGAATTAAAACACCGATTGATTACAACACCGATGTTAATTATATTATTTGGATTTGGAGATTTTGTAGTATATAATGATGTTTCACACCAGAGATTATGATGTAATCCAATGTAGCATAATAAAGTGATTTCATATGTATCGAGACTATTAAAGTCTCATGAGTTGATTGTTTGATACATGATTTTAAACTTACTGCAATAGTAATTGCTTTGAAAGCTTGGAGACATTATATGTACGGTGAAACAATTTGGATATATATAAAAATACAGATCATTTAAGTTCGAGGTAATTATTGAGTTTGAAAGGGTTAAATACAAAACTGAGACAATGGATAGAGTTACTTGAAGATTATGATGTACAAATGCGTATTTTCCAATAAAGCTAGTGTTGTAATCTAATGCATTGAACCAAAAATCCAATAGTAGTGTAAAATAAATTTAGATATTGAGGTTACCAAACTTATTGCAATAAAGAGCATAGAATGTTGAGTTGAATTTTGGGCAAATCAAAGTATTATTAGCTATTGAATTTAAGATCAGTTTCACATGAAAGGATTAACAAAGCCTAAATTGAGGACTCATAATTTATGAATCTTATTGAGAAATCGAAAATGGATTCGAATTTTGAGTTTGAATTAGAAAATGATACTTTATGATTGAAATAAGAAGTACGTGTACCTAATAAAGATGATTGAGCAAAGAGATTATTAGAGAAAGCACGACTAGCAACCTATGCTATACATCCTAGTAGGAATACACCGAAATAGTGTTTAACGGCTAAGGATGTAGAAGCAATTGATTGCATGTATGAGTTGCCAACAATCTTAACGATTGGAGATATGCTTAAAGCTTATATTTTAATAGGAACATGAGGTCAATATACAATTTTAATTGACTTTAAGTATATCAATCATTATCACAGTGATATCGTTAAAATATTGTATGAAGCGTTTTATGCCAGATAGAATCGTCCACCTTTATATTGGATGAATAAGGCCTAAAATAGATGAAAGCCATAATTGATTAGAAATGTTGTTGATAAGTGAAATTGATCTGTATATAAATTAAGCGACTCAAGAAAGACGAATGAATTAGGTAGATTAACATCGAAAATATGAAATATAGTGAGATAGACATAAGAGTTAAGTGTATTAACACTGAAGAAATGTGAATTATCAAGCGAAAGATGAAATATTTCTGAAAGTATCACCTTAGTAAGATGTTTTAATATTGAATTATTTTTACTAGAAATTAAAAATTACAGTATTTTAACACTACCTTTTAAATTTTGAACTAAAATTGTAAAATTGAATAAATTTTAAATTTTTTTAACAAGCTTTAATTGAATGCGGGTTCAAATTGAAATTGCATACTAAGAAGGGTAGATTTGATTGCTTGCCATGATGCCTATTAAACCAGAATCTGCATGGCAAACTCCAGTTGGACCACCCAAATCAAAAAATGCAAAATCTGTTTTGGTTGGCAGAACCATTGACTGCATGTGTAGAAGTTGATGTTGGGATTCAAACAAGTGAAAGTCCAGGAGGCTAATAGAAAATAAGAAATGTGAAAACTGCAAGTGATGATCCTCTTTGACTATAACTCGAATTGTCTACGACATGCAATCGTCCTGCCCATCCATTTCCAATCTGGTTAACTGTTGGCAGAGCCTGGATTTCTTTCCAAAAGTTCTCTTCATTTCATCCATTTCCAATCCAATTAGCTTCCTTCCTTCGATAAATACGAATAGTGGAAGACAGCAATCTCATTACGTTTACCTGAGTGTCACTAAAGAATGATAAGCACCTTCTGTTTAACACCAAGTATCTTAAACCTACTCAAGTATAGTCTCTGCATCAGCGTTTGAAACATCAAATTATACAGCATACGTTCTAAATCGACTTGACTACCTAGTTCTCTGCAGACACGCACCACTACCATTTCTATTTACAAAATTTCAACCTCAGGAGCCTGCTTTGCAAAAACATATATGGTGATTGACCCCAAGTCAATCCACAAACACGAGTCTTTTGCATCTTAAGCACAAATGTCCAAGCTGAACATATACATAGATACACTATATCATTGGGGTTATTTTTCTTCTAGACTAGGCAGATTCACGAGGACGAGCAGCCCATAGTGAACTTAGAGCACGAAGACGGTGAAAATATTCTCCCAACGCTAGTAAACCTCTGGCTGCTTGACGTATTGTTAGGATACGATACATGTGTTGTAAGGCTTGTTGTCGCAGATGATCTGCCTGTTTTCAGAAAGAAGCAAAGGTTGACAGAATGTGGGAATGGAGGAGTTGTCTAAAAGAATGCCAACAGAAATAATGGATCACAACATAGACACTAATAATAAAGAATGTTGATTACTGTGCATAATAAGTTTTATGGTGTTCAATCAATTAAAATGGGTACTTATTAAGTATTTAGGATCCTCTTCTTTTTGTCATTAATGTGCTGAAGAAGGGTTTAAGGAAGGTTTTACGTGAATAAACATCGGCAGTCTTTAGGGCAGCAAATTGACCAAAACAACAGGAGCATTTTGATAGAAACAGACTCTTGACATAACAAAGCCAACCTGTATATCAACTTTAATGCTGTGAGTTTCAGGTAGAATAACTACAAAATCGCAGAGACCGTAAATCTGCCACCAGCATCATTTGGGTCCAAAAATATTATTGGTATTTTAAGAAAAGCCAAGAATGGATAAAAGAACTCTAAGAAACCACGACGTTTATTTCAGTGGTCTTTGGTTATTTTGGTTGTAGCTTATGGAGTGGAGAATTAAACCCTAAAGAAGCCTTATACAAAATTTTCAAGCTGAGAAAGTCACTAAGGAAGTGGGTTTTCAAAAACATCTAACTATTACTTCTATTTGAAAAGGCCAACATAGTTGTTCAATACTGTTTCCTCTTTCAGCTGACTGACACTTCAATCTCAAGAAATACAACAAGATTAAAGCCAATTGATAACCTGAGGAAGAACAAAAAGTACCTGAATTTGTCACAGTTCTTTTTCCTATCAACAAAGATTTATCAAGTAAACGATACTAATGAACAAGGCAAACAAAGAATGTGACATATCCAGGCAGTTCATATAGATTCTCCTCACGAATCAACAGTCTTAATCTTTTGCAACAGTCATCAGAACTCTGTTAAGAAAATTAAAGGTCTTCTTCCCGTAGCCTCAAAGAAATTGACATGAAAACTTAGGACAAACTCTTATTTTCAGTTTTTGGTTTCTGTCTTTAAATTTAATACAAAAATTAGTTGAATTTCTATTTTTGTTTTTAGATTAGGTTTCTTCTTGTTTCCATAACTTATGAAAATCATAAAAACTAATTTTGATTTTCTATTTTCTATTTTTTGTTTACATAATTAAAATAAAATTATTTTGAAAAAAATATTTTCAGATCTTATAGCTATTTAATAAATATATTTTAAATTTCAAATATCTTAAAATTTCAAAATTAAAAAAAACATTTAAGAATAAAATATATAAATATCATATTTAATTCTAAATAATAAGATTGGCTTAAAAAATTATACTATATATTAATAAACAGATATCAGTTTTAAAATAAATTTTACAAAAATGTTTACTTATTTTAATAAAATATAATAAATTAATTATTAATATTTATTAATAAATATTGTATAAGAGATCAAAATTATATTAATTATTTAATTAATTCATAAAATTATATATTTAATTATTATCAGTACGAAAAATGTAATACAATGATACTAAAACCTGACATTTTTTAAGTTTTTTTTGTTTTAAAAAATAGAGACCAAAACTTAGAAAACTAAAACTAAAAATCATAACAAAAAAATATAAGTAAAACCAAAAGACTCCTGAAAGAACAACATAGAGTGATGTAGAAAATGAAGTGCACATCAACTTATTGGAAGGAAATTAGTTATTACCTGGTTCACAAAACCCTCCACTGCCTCCAACTTCTCTATTGCACAAGCCATCTGAGCTCTGTAACTCCCAGTACCCATTAGATCAACTGCTATGCTTTGCGTCAGAGTCTGCTGAAGTTTCTCAATGCCTTGGGAAAGAGCATCTTCTGCTTGCTGAGAAGAATGGCGAAGAATGTTGACTTCCTCAAGCTGTTGATCAGTCAATGGCTCAATTTGGGACATAAGAACCTGCAAAAATAAAGATAAGAACTAGAAAAAGATAAGAACTAGACAAATATCAGAACAATATTCTCAAGCACGTCCCAGTAAAAGTTCTGAACTACCGCAGTGTTGGTAATGTCAGGCCACAAAAAAATTTGAAGCAGTCTGTTTTCTTTGATATGTTGTATAAAACTACTTGCATTAGTTATAATTCACATTGACCTGAAGTGAACAAGATGCAGAACTAGTTTTCACAAGTGCAGTTGAATAATGCCATGACATCCTAATATGAAAATAGACAGCAACCTAACCAATCTAAATGAAACCAATAACACAAAGGCCATAATCATCACAATAGACCAACACTGAGCTATACATTTAAGAGTTCTGATGGCCGGAATCCTCCAATCCAGAGGAAGAAGCGCTCTACTGATGTTCTCCATTTTCCAGAAATGAGATAGAAGACATCAGCTTTTGCAGCATCTGCTTTCATCCGGAAAAGATTGTTATAGTGATTTATGCCATTTTCTACAAGTATATGAAGTTCGACATCAGTTATGTGGGCCTGTAATGCAGTCCTGAGTTCAAAATTTTGTTTATGTTGCTCCTCTACCCAGTGTCCGTATTCCATCTCAAATGTGGCAATTCCTACGAATTCAAAATAAAAAACATTTCCATAAACTTAATAAATGGGGAGTCATAAGGTCATGTAATATGTTAAACAGTGTGTGCCATCAGAAAAAATCTCAACCTGAATTTACAGTTCCAGGCAATCCTAAATGACTAGTATCTGATGCACTGCTTATATATATACCCTGCAGTGAGATATTCACCATTAGATGGCTGGTATCTCCAAGGATTTATGTAAATAAATGCCTGTACAAATCACTTAAATCTCACTTGTTGTCGAGCTCTCTCCACTTCCAGCTCCAACTGCGCCAACTTCAGACGACTTGATTCCAATTGTTGAACATATGCCTAGGAAGCAACATTAAAGTATAATTATCTATGTCCACATGCAGAACGCTTTCATCTGGCACACAGTTCTAAGGGAACATGTTAACCTACTTACCTTTTTTCTCAAACGACTCTTGCGAGCAGCTTCCCGATTTTGTGCCAAGCGTCTTTGTGTCTGCAGACAAAAAAATGTGCATTAGTATAATAGTAGAAACATCGAAATGCTACCTTACTTTCTTTCTTCTTGGAAGACAGAAGAATGGAGATCAAAGGGAAAAAAGATATTAGATGTTAAAGGCAGCTCCCTCATGGCAATCTGAAATTTAGTGCTCATAGTATCTTGAAGAAGTGGTAGTCTCTGCTATTTCTTATGCTACTATATATTATTTTCTTCCAAAACTTTATGTATGCGGAAAAAAATAAAAACAGAAAGGAACAGAGACTTCAGAATAAAGACATATAGGCCCATCACCAAGATAAAGACCAGTTAGGCGTCAGTGTAAGCGTGCAACAAACATCATTGTGGAAAAATACTAATCATTTCTAAACAGTTGACAACATTCGTTGGACATCTCTTGAATATGCAAGAAGAAACTTAAAGAGTAGAAGTTCCAGACAGCATCGTGAATCGGTTTATTAATTCTTCCATCAGACAGAAGGGAGAAAAAAGCTTTCCTCTGTTATTGAACAAAAACATTCCATCCCAGTAAGAAGTAAAAGTAAGATATAAAGAGGAAGAGCAGAATGCAATTCCATCACCTTATTCGCAGGTCTGTTTGTTTCATGATCGCTTCTGGAAGGTTCCAATTCAGGAGAAACATATTCAATCTAGGGAAATTCAATCACAAAACTCAGTTATAGGTTAGAAATAATAATAATTAATTATTATTATTATTATAATGAATAATGATGATCTAAAAACGTAAGCACATTATCACCTTATTATCTGGCGAACCATCCATCTCTGCAATTGTGGATGAACCTATATTCGGACTTCCATCACCTCTGAATGTGCCCCCCCACGAGCTAATCTGGTGGAATGGCTCATAGATGCCCATTCCTCTCACAGCAGCTATCTGAGTTGACGAAGAGCTCATGTTCCAACAAATGGGACGCTGGAAATGGGAAAAAGTTTAGACATGTTTAATAAAGCGTAGATTAAACGATTGCAGTCAAAGAGTTGCATTAAACTCTTATTAGCGTTTGCCAGACAATAGAAGGTGACGAATCACAGTCAACTCTCAGTATAGAGACTATCCGTCTTGTATCGGAAACATATCCTAATCTAACTCAAGCAATTGTTTAACTACGTAATAGATCAAGGCCATTCAACGGCATAGTTTTGCTCCTCATTTATCAACTTCGAACCGTCTTCACAAACTTGTGTGACTTTCCAAATTTTGGAACTTGTTTAGAGGACAGACGAGGAGGTTACAGACATGAAACTCAATAATTTGGATTGCATCAGTTAAAAGTACGAGGCGAAGTCCTCCACTAGTAACAGTAAATCTAAAAGTTAACGAACGAAGGGAAAGTCTTAAGCCCCCTTGGAGATCAGGACCCAAAAAAACACCAGGAAAAGCATTAATTTTTAAGGCATACTGAATCTTGTACTAATAGAAGCTCAATCAAACCTAAAGGCTACAGTTCTTCCAACTTTCACTCACTTTACATCACTCATTAACTACCCTTTTGCAGGTTAGCTGGAACTAAAATGAATGGTCGGACAGAAGAAAGTGTAAATAGAGTTATTTTAGCTTAAAACATAGATACCCGGAAACAGTTTGATCAGAAAAGACCAAATTGTGCCCTTTGTACAAGATGAATGCTGTAGATTTCCATTTTTGACAAAATTCAACAGCTGTTCACCAGAACAAGACCAGCCCATCCAACATGACAAAAGAGCTTCAAAAATCATTAGCCTTTCACTACTAACCTCATAAAACACTTCAGTGAATCCTTTTCAAGTAAGGCGCCAACTTTACATTCTTTCAGTATCCCAAGTAGCTAGTGGGAGCAAAACAAAGAGGAACAAACCAAAGCTCAAGTTTTTGAAGCTAAGCGCTAGTGCAAAGTAACCTCGCAAAAAAAGATTGCTCTCAAGAAGAAATCTGTGCAAAAAAACCCAATTACAAACAGGTCATGGCATCCTTTCCAATACAAACAAGTTGGCTGTTGAAATGAACGTCACCACACCATCCGTATTTCTTTCAACAAAGAACATAAAAGAAACAGAATCAACGATAACTAATAATGGCTGAAAAAGAAAACCTTTTTCTTTTTCTTCTTTTGTTTTTGAACGCTACAGTCAACCCGTTAACGTCGCTGTCTGAGCAAAGCCATCTAGTAAAAGACTTTATGAAAAACAAAATAAAATAAAAGAAGCATAAGATGCGCACCTCTCTTCAATCTTAACGTACGCCACTCCACGCTACCTAATACACTATTTATTGTGTCATCTTATAACGCGAAACTCGACTAATGCTGACGGCATTCTCCGGCGGCGGTGTTAAAGTGCCACGTGGCGATCGGTGGTAGCTGAGGCGGTGCTGACGGTGAATGAGTGGGTGTCAATGTCATAGTCATATTTTTGTTTCAGTTTTATGTTCTCTTTAAAATAAGCTGATTGGGAGTCCTGAATAATGAAATCTTGTAATACAAAAGGTAAAAGAAATGAATATTCACTCCAGTATGAATTAGAATGGTTAACTTCCTTTCCTTGGTCAATCATGTAAGCAAGTCCAAAAACTTTGGTACGTCTGTCGTCCGTTCCCAGTTTAAGACGGAAAGATCCTTGCACGAACATCTACAACATGAATGAATTATTGAACAGTATAGCAATTTTCTCACGTAAAGAAAGTTGCAATTGGTCAATGCTCCCAACGAATCCGTAAAGTTTTGCCATGCAGATGATATGAGAGAGAGCCCTCGGTTGGTTTTTTATGTTTTGATGCACTGTGTGTTATGTTAATAGCCCATCATTTTGCCCTAAATACCTGACAACTTTGGAGTAAACCGAATATAGTTATTGTCTAATGAGATGAGGTGACAATTTTAAAAAATACTAGTATTTTTTTTTTGGTGCAACCAGGGTATCCACCTATGGAATCAGGGTATCTGGTGAATTTAGAGATGATCCATTAATATGTATAACTTACTTATTAATAATAGTTAATAAAATTAATATTAATAAGAATAATAGTAAGTAAAAAATTAATAATAAAAAAATTAATAATAATAAGAAGAAAATTAATAATAATAATAAGGAATTTAATAATAATAATAATAATTTGTAACAGTTAGTAGAATATTAATAATAATGATAATAATAATAATTAATAATAATAAGAATAATAAAATTAATAATAAGAAGAAGAAAATTAATAATAATAATAATAATAAGGAATTTAATAATAATACATATAATTATTAATAATAAGGAATTTAATAATAATAATAAATTTAATTTTAATAAGAATAATTAAGTAGAAAATTAATAATTATAATAATAATTGTTAATAACATTAAGAATACTAAATTTAACAACACTAAGGAATTTAATAATAATAATAATAATAAATTTAATAATTATAATAATAAAGATATTTTAGTCTTTTTGTTATTTATTCTTTTCTCATTCCAAGTTTATATTTTTAAACTAAAAACTGACATAAAAATTCTTTAGCAATAAACTAAACAAAATAATACATATTCTATTTTATTTCTTATTTTTTCTATTCTTAAAAATAACTGTCCTATTACTTACGTATTCCAGCCATTCAACGATACAGCCGTTAATTTCCGGCAGATTACAAAGCTAAAAGCAAAAATACATACGAATTAATTGCAATTGCCAGCCTGAGCAAGGAAGTTGCCTTGTCAGCTTAGCAATTGAGAATCATAAACAAGTGCAAGAAAACAAAAGTAGACATATGTGTAAAGGAAAGATAGTGACTTTGGGCCAAGTGAGTGTCCATGCCCTATGAATTTCATGATCACCACTGAGGTAGCCGCCAATGGAGCATGGATTCTAAAGGACTTGGTTACATTTGTAGATGATAATATACGTCTGTTTGTTCTGGTTTATAAGATAATTGAGATTGGAAATGATTAACAGCAAAGTATATCAAAAACAAGGGCTCTCATAACTTCTTTTTCGCTTGATTTGAAGACTTCTTAATCATGATGTCTTAGTACTCTGTTACTTCATGATCTCTTATTACATATGATCACTAACATATAAATGATTCTACAATAACATAGTCGTTCATCAGGGGCCAGAATCTCTACACGTCTAGGGGATGTAAAAAGGCTTAAAGACACCCACTATCCACATTAATTAGGTAACGTAAAAGAGACAACTTTTGCTTTATATAAATGCTTAAGGTGGGTCGACATTGAAATTCTTTAACCTTCTTTCTTTCATGTCTTAATTATTGGCATATCCTTTCCTCTAAGTCCGATCTCTCACGGAACCTAAATCTTATTTTATTGGCTAACCATCAAACCTAAACCCTCAAAGATAAGTTTTTAAAGTGGCAACTACGTACCACCCTGAATCTTCCTTCTTTGTGCACAATTTGCTAATGCTATCCTGCTCGAACAAAAGAAAATCATATTATTACCTTTTCTTTTATAGTACCTAAGCTTTGCTTTTGTGTATATGTGTGCTTTCTTTTGTGGCAAATATTTCCTTTACACGGTATGGTAACAAAATTGTGAAGTCCCTTAGTCAGGTGTACAGGACAAGAAACGAATGTTTGTCACTTGGGTGTCAAGGTTGTCCTTAGTCCTCCTCTGTCTAAGAAATAGCACCTGCAAATTGCCATTATTTATAACTAGGAATCCAGTGTCTCTAATGACTAAAGATGCTCTTGATATGTAGTCAAGCTACACAAGCGTGGCTGTGGAAAGAACACAAAGTGTACAAACACTAACTTTAGGGGGCGTTTGGTTTGAGCATGGGGTTGGGTATGGATATGGGTATAATAGTATAAGGGAATGAGAATGGGTATGCAAAATTAAAAAAATGATGTTTGGTTTGTAACTTGGGTTTCTGTATTAATACCAATAATGTTGTTTGGTTTGTTGCAT
>JAOTBA010000006.1:9322147-9339367 GCA_025629845.1 Erythroxylum squamatum | reverse complement strand
TATTCATATGTATGTGTATGACACATTATGCTTGAGCATGTGAATGCATTTCTAAATTCTCAATGATCACTCATATTCACTATTCTAACCTCCCCGCTGGTAACGGGATGTTACATGAAGTCTGTCAGGTAAGTGTATCTTGGTAAAGATATCAGTTGTTTGATGGGAAGAGGAGACAGATGCAAGTTGGATAATTCGTTGTGCAACATGATGGCATATAAAATGAAAATCAATTTCAATATATTTGGTACGCTCATGGAACACATCATTATGTGCAATTTGAATTGCACTAAAATTGTCACAATGGAGAATAGTAGCAGAAGATGAAGTACACTCATGTCTTCTAGTAATCGACAGAGCCACAATAGTTCTACAGTGGCATCAGCAAAAACACGATATTCGAACTTTGTGCTAAAACAAGCAACAACTGTTTGCTTCTTGCTTCTTCACGAAATAAAAGAATCTCCCAAGAAAAAAATTTCCAGTGGTGGAGAGTCGATTAGTAGGATCGCCAGCCCAATCGACATCAGAGTAGCTAGACAAAACAAGAGAAGAATGTGCAGAGAAATGAAGGCTATGAAATAGTGTGGCTTTGACATATCAAAGAATTTGAAGGATAGCATTGAAATGAGAGGATCAAGGGGTAGCTATGAATTGACTAACCAAATGCACAATGTATGCAAGATCAGGTCTGATAACAGTGAGATAAACCAAGCTACCGACAAGTTGTCGATACAGAGTGGGATCATCAAGCGGGATACCATCATAATGTGTTTACCCTCCCTATAAAAGGGTATATGAATTTTTAAACAAGCTTTCGAATGCTCTTATGATGTTTAACTTTGATGTTTTGTTTTATTTCAATAAAGGGATGAATATGTTTGAAAGTTGAAAATTTTTTCGCATGTATTTTCATTTTATGCATAGAGTTCAATATTATGAATTGAATTGAAGTTTCAAGAAGTGTGAAGTGAATTGAGTTAGTTTATAAATTGATATAAATAGATAGTTGCCTAACAATTTGATTACCTTTACAATTGAATAATTGGTGGAGAATCTTGATTACTATGCTTGATTTATTTAATACTTTAAAGGAATTTCATCCTATTTGAGTTAGAATAATGAAATTGATTTACTTAAGGATAAGAAAATGCTTAAGTAAGAGGGAATTTGATATGTACTAATTACATCATAGTTTTAGCTTGATTTTTTTAGAACATTATGCTTTTATTTTGGGAATTTTCATAAGATTTGGTATTTAAATGATTTATATTTTATTATAAGTCTTATTTCAGTTCCTCAAAGGAAAATGAATGAATATGGAGAAGAATTAAGTCAATTTAGCAAATTTGTCAAACTTAAAGAAAGAATTAGAATAAGGTAGCAACAAGGTAATATGGTACTAACGGTTCAAACATGGCCTATTTAGTTTCCCAAGGAGATTTTTACCTAGGTAACACGATACCAACACATTCTTGTATTAAGGCTATGTCTAAAGTATAAGCATTATGTTTTTCTAAGTTCCTGTGGCATGCCCTTATGCTCAACTATGTTCATCAACACAATAGTAACAAGAACTTATGGTCCATCTTTGTATTAGCTATGATTTTTGTATAAAAGTTTCAAAAAGACAAGTGAACTAACACGAAACCTAAAATAGTCTCGTATTAGGGTCGTGATAGGCGGAAAGTTAATGTTTCACATTTTTAAAAGAGAGACGATTGAAAAACAAAGGATAGCCTTTTGGAATATCAGTTTTAGAGCAAGAGAATTGCGTAAGGACTAACTTAAGTATTTGGAGATCAAGAGGAAAACAATATTAGGAAAAGAAACAAGAACTCCATCAAGATTCAACAATAACTTAAAGATTCAAGTACTATGAGGACGTTTCTTTTATCTTTTATTCTTTCTTATTTTTGAGTGATTTGTCTTTGTTTTATCATGAACTAATTGGAATTTATATCTATGTGGGATGGAACCTAGGATTTAATGTTTTGAATTGATGCTTTGATTTAATGAAACTTCTAGTTTACTTGATATTTGTTCATATTTTTATATTATATTGAATCAAAGGAATGAGAGTTAAAGATCCAATAATCGAATGTATACATTGAGATCGAGAAATGATTTGTATGTTTAGATCATAATATGAATAATGAGGGTTGAATAGGCTACTTGAGAGAGAATTACATGATTTTTTTAGGTTTGGGTGAAAGTTGTCGTAAGAATTCATAAATCAAATCAATGTATTCTTAGGTTGTTTCGATTAGAAAGAGATTTTGACTAAATCAATTCAAGAATAAGAATTGTATTGCTCAAAAGAGAACATAGTTACAACTTAGTAATTCTTACCTAGAATTGATCATCAAGTCAAAGTAAAGTCAAAGTATAGAACAGTTCTAAGGAAAGTCTTACTTAGATCTAGTTTATTCATTGATTATTTTAAACTTGATCTTTACCTTAATTTGGTGATTTAGAACGTTTTGTTTATTTTCTTAAAATTAATCATTCAATTTATTATGGTAGAAAATAGAAAGAGAATTATTATTAATAGTCCCATTGTTAATAAGATCGAAACTTAACTCACTTAAATTACATTATAAGAACAATAGGTACACTTGCCTGTGAGATTTCTATAATATTGTTTTGTGTGTTTAATTTTATTCAGTTATATAAATCACATAAATTATGTTAACTTCAAACTTGAAATGAAACTCTAAGTACCTAAATCGACAGTGTGCAACAATATTGTCCTTATTTCTAACAAATTTGACATTGTGAGGGAGGTTTATTGGGCCTAATAAGTTAGAATACTTCTGAGTTAGGGCTTGATTTTAGTTTTGTGCTCGCCACTTCCAGTTGAGGGTTTGCCACCAAAATAAGAGATGATGAATGTAATTTCAAGAGAGGACGGAGTTGTCAATGGTAGGAAAGAATCACTGCTCGTAGATAAAGAGCTTAGCCTAAAGCTTTGTAAAGGAAATGATGGAGTCACTATGTTCAACAATAATGATAAAGGATTCATACTCTGTCGGTAGGCCATTTAAGGTGAAGAGGATAAGATCCCCTTATGAGATTTTATTGTTGTTTACTGTAAGTTTGTTAGCTGTGTTAAAGATGATAGAGAGAAAATCAAAAATAGGTGTAGGGCTTCTCTTTAATAGACGAAGCTTTCCCCAAAAAAGAAAATGGTGAGACATTGATTTTTGAAAAAATTGTCTCTCAAGTTGACTCAGAGATCGTGAGTAATGTGACAACCAAAAGTGAGATGTTCGATGGGAGTTAATACTGAGTTAATGAGGGAGTAATAGATTAGGTGCTCAAACTTTTGATATTTGATATAATCTGAAGGTGGCAGATCAATTAATCTCAGAGACTCCTGATTAAAAACTATAATCAATTTACCCAATAAGATTAGTGTTGATCAAGATGGTCTGAACTTGTTTATACCATATAAAACAATTCATTAAATTCATAATATGATTACAAAATTGGTAATTTAATTAAATGATAAAGTAGAGGAGTTGTTGTTTGGAATTGAATGATTGTTATAATCAGTCCCGGCCCTGGGCAGGGGCAGGTGGGGCACCTGCCCAAGGCCCATCATCATTAGGGGCCTTTTTAATCTTATTTTACCGTTTATAATTTGATTAAGTTAAGAATTAATTGTCCCATTCTCAATCATAATAGTTGTTGGAAAAGTCAAATATACAAAATATTTAGCATATCTTTCTCTCATGCCGTAGGGCCTATAATCTTATTTTAACATTCTACAAACATTTATCCAAACGTTAAGAGAGAAACATTATTAAGTCCCATTTTCACTTTTCAGCTTCAATGTTAACGTTTATAAATTCCTTTGAAACATTTGGGTGTATTTTTTACACTCAATTTTTTTTATTTTCATCAACTTATGAATCTAAAATACTCAACTCAAAAATTAGCAGCAAAAGATTTTCACAGTTCTAACTTCTAAATTCTAGGTGATAATTTAAAGGTAAGGTCTCTGATTTTATAATATATTTTTAGTTTACTAAATATTTGAATATTTTTTAGATTCTTATTTGATTCAAAGAAGTTGAGGCCGTTGGATGATAACAAATGAAGAGAATGTTGCACTAATTTTTCGACAACTTTTTCTCATGATAATGTGTCGGATGTGGATTTAGATGGTCTTTTGTATGAATTAAAAGTGTTGCAATGACTCTGCCAAATGAGTTAACGTCATCAGTTGAAACTTTAGAATTTGTTAAAGCTATAGATCGTTATCTAAATGTTTCAATTGCTTATTAAATTCTATTGACTATACTTGTGACTGTAGCATCAACTAAGAGAAGTTTTTCAAAGTTAAAATTATTGAAACCTTACTTAAGGTTATCAATGTCACAAGAAAAGTTAAATGATTTAGCTATTTTATGTATCAAGAAGGATATATTAGACAATATTTATTTTGATAATATTATTAATGATTTTGCATCTAGAAATGAACCAAAAAATTATTTTTTTCATAAATCATGATCATCTGTGTGTTTATTAGTACAATTCTCTTAGTGTTTTGCAGTCTAATATTGATGTTCGATTGCTGCTATTGCTATTTTGTTGTTACTACTACTATTTTTAGTAATTTTATTGTTCCTGCTATTTGCAAGATATTATTAGCTAATGTTATAATCATTTAATATTTTGTTGAGTATGTAACTTTATAAATTGACTCACTTATGTCATCATCATCACATCCAGTCTAAAGTTTCGCAATAAAACGAGGTCTGGGGAGGTCTCATAGTACGCAGCCTTACCCCTACATAATAGAGAGGCTGTTTCTGGTAGACCCACATGTAGATGTGACAATAAAATAATGATGTAGGTTAAAGAGTAAATAAGTAAAAACTGACACGCTAAATAATTAAGTAAATAAAATTTTCAATAAATACATAAGGATATACCTGATAGTGACCAGATCTGCTACTACCTTACACACTGTAAAGACCGGCTCTTCTTATCGCTAGTTACGCTAGGGGTCTTCACTAAGTGACCCTGAGGATATGACAACCCTACGATTTTAGATAGCCTTACGGGATCTTTCCCTATTACACCTGACCTGAAAAACCAAGATGAAGGCCCGAAAGCCTTGTCTAAAACTTACAACTAGCAAAGGCAGAAAGTACATTGGGTTGGACTTCCTACGCGGTAACTATGTGGCGCGAGAACTTTACATGGTATCGTTTACCTTTATCCGATCATGCCAGACTTTTCTATTTCTAGCCACTGCCGCAGTAAGGGCCAACTCTGATATACCTTTCTTGATCACTTCCCTCCAGTTCTTGTAAGGCCTCCATTTTTTCCTCTTGTAGTCACTAAGGGTTATTTTCTCACAGCAACATACTAGAGCATCAGAGGGCCTCCTGTGCACATGCCCAAACCGCCTAAGCCTTGTCTCTCTCAACTCGTCAGCAATACTAGCCACCTGTAGTCTATCTCTCACCACACGATTCCGGACCCTAGCTCTTTTGGTAATGTAACAAATCCACCTAAGCATACACATTTCTGCTACCAACAACAGTCTTGTATGTCTACGTTTAGTAGGCCAACACTCTGTCCCATATAACATAGTTGGCTGAATCACCATTTTATGGAACTTCCCTTTGAGTTTTAAAGGGATCTTTTTATCACATAAAACACCTGATGTCCTTCACAATTTGACCCACCCAGATCTAATACGATGTGCTATATCATCATCGATATTAACATCTCTCTGAATGATGAACCCGAGGTATTTAAAACTCAATTTCTATGGTATGATGTCAGTACCAATTGCTACTGTCGCCTTTTGTACCATATGGCTTCCTAAAAAGTTGCATTCTAAATACTTCATCTTGGACCTGCTCATTCTAAAGCCTTTCGATTCTAATGCTTCTCCCCAGCATTCTAACTTGACATTGAACCCCTCCTTAGTCTCATCCACCGGGACAATATCGTCAGCAAATAACATACACCAAGGTACCTCTCCTTGAATATGTTTGGTAAGTTCATCTAACACTAATGTGAACAAAAAAGGGCTTAAGGCCTAGCCTTGGTGTAGTCCAACACCAATAGAGAACGCTTTTATGTCGCCTCCTATCGTCCTTACACTAGTCAATGCTCCTTCATACATATCCCCAATTACTCTGATATAAATCATAAGAATACCCTTTGCTCCAAACACCTTCTCAGGAGTTCTCTAGGAACCCTGTCATATGCCTTCTCCAAATCTATAAAAACTATATGCAAATCTCGTTTTCGTTCCCTGTAGCATTCCATTAGTTGCCAGAGTAGATGTATTGCTTCTGTCATGGACCTACCAAGCATAAATTCAAATTGGTTGGCCGATATAGGAGCAGCTCTTTGGATTATCTTTTCAATTACCTTTTCCCACAGCTTCATGGTATGACTTAGTAATTTGATGCCTTTATAGTTGTGACATTGATGGATGTCTCCTTTGGCCTTGTATAAGGGGATTAACCTACTCAATCTCCATTCATTCGACATCTTGGCTGACTGGAGGATCGTATTAAAGAGCTAAACTAACCACTCAATACCAACAACTCCTATTCGCTTCCATACTTCTATAGGGATCTCATCCGGCCTTACGACCCTTCCGCTCCCCATCTCCCTCAAAACCTTTGTAATCTCTCCCCTTGTGATCCTCTCCCATGAGTACTTGTTTAGAAAATGTCCCGACACGGAGGGTTCGCCTAACTTTATGTTGACCAATATGTTTTCGTTATATAGGCTATAAAAGTATCTCTACCATCTCCACTTGATGGCTTGGGCCTCTGTGAGTACCTGTCCTGCTTTATCACGTATACAACAGAATTGGTTAAAATCCTCCATCTCGCGTGCCCTACCTCATGCTATCTTGAAAATTTTTTGAGCTCCGTTGAACGTATCCAAATCCCTGTACACAGTCTCGTATGCTTCTCCTTTAGCCACTGCAATAGTCTTCTTGGCTTTCTATTTTGCCAGTCTATACCTTACTCTATTAGTTACCTGTTCCGCCTCTATTGCACTTGCAAAAGATCTTTAAAAGCTCTCTTTTTTTCCTTTACTGTCCCGTAGATCTCGTCCAACCACCACTAAGATTCCATCCGCCCCCTATCCTTTAGATACCCCTAGGAGTTTTGTGGCGGTTTCTCTTACTACAGGGGCTACTCCCTGCGACATCCGATTAGCATCCCCACTCACAACCTATGTTTTATTATACCGAACTTGAGTCCTAAAATGTTTCACCGTGTCCCCTTTTAGCCTCCACCATCTAATTTTGAGACATTGCTTGGTAAATTGCTGTGACCTCCATCCCTTAATTCCTAGATCCAAAACTAACAATTTATGCTGGGTTGATAGGCATGCGGCCAGAAGCACTTTGCAATCCTGTACCGTAATCCAGCTCTTTTCATGACAAGGAGATAATCAATTTGCGTTTTAGTCGTGCTACTCTGAAATGTCACCAAGTACGCTTCGTTTTTCTTAAATAAGGAATTTACTATTACTAACTCATACGCTATGGCCATGTCTAATAAAGCAATCTCACTATCATTTCTAGTGCCGTATCCAAAGCCCCTATAAGTTCTTGTATATCCGTCTGAATCCGCCCCTATATGTTCATTAAAATTACCTCCTAGGCTGATCTGCTCAGTATTAAAGATTTGTAGAAGCACCCCATCCAGCGCTGCCCAGAATATACGTTTTTGTTGTTCGTCTAAACCAGCTTGAGGTGCATAAGCAAATACTACATTGAGAACCACACTGCTTAAAACAATTTTTGCCACCATTATCCTATCATTGACCCTTGTGATCCCCACTACTCGGTTTGTAAGTTCCTTGTCCACTAAGATACCTATCCCATTATGCTTAAACGTACTTCCCGATTACCATAGTTTGAAGCCCTTTATCTCCTTTGCTTTAGCTCCTACCCACTTAGTCTCCTGAATGCATGCTATTTGTATCCTATACTTGTCTAAAATCTCTACCAATTCTAAGGACTTTCCCGTGAGGGTCCTAATGTTTCAAGAGCCTATCCTTATTAAGTCATCTCATTTTTTATTCCTGTATGTTGCGCGTACCGAACCACTTGCACTGATTCCATTCGCTCGATTTAAAGGCATCCCTTCTACCTCAAGTTTTTCATGTTTCCTGCATGTACTATCCTAAAAAATCCTTAAAAGTTGATAATAATAAAACCACCAACAACAACAACAACAACAACAACAACAACAACAACAACAACAATAATAATAAAAATAAATAAATAAATAAATAAAACTAAAAAATAACAATAAAATACTACTACTACTACTACTACTACTACTACTACTACTACTGCTAATAATAATAATAATAATAATAATAATAATAGTAATAATAATCATGGTGATGATGATGATGATGATACTAATACTAATAAGAAAATCAATAAATACTTAAATAATAATAATAATAATAATAATAATAATAATAATAATAATAAACAGTAATGAAATAAAACTAAGATGAATAATAAATAATTTGCCAACCGAAGGGAGCCTCAGTAATGCACATATAATACCAACATGAAAACAAAAAGGCACGACTGATTAGAGCAAGAAAATCTATTGACACCCGCTTAATATAATACGTGGTCCAATTGGGAGCAGTAGTTTACTTTAACCCCGCTTGTCAAAGCTTAAATCGCCCAAAGAATCTACTGTTGAGGCATGCAAATGAAAGTGGTCAATGTGTCTGATAAGGTGTGATTCTAATGAAAAAGGCTATTTATAAATGGTTGATGTATCACAAAGAAAAAGTTCTAATGGACTTGTCAAAGCTTAATCGTTAGGTTGGTAAGTGGAGTACCAATGAGTTGCACAAGGAGAAAGAATGACGACTTCTCATGGACAACAACAAACTTGTTAGGATGCTCGAGAAAGCTAATCGGAGAAGACGTGTGATGTGCCAGAAACTCTACGTTTATCGATTACATTACAAGTATCCACGCATCACTGTCCCCAACAAATGTTCTTGTTCAGTCTGAACATGAGCTACACTTAGCTGATGACCCCGAGCTAGCTTGTCCATTAGCCATGCTACCCGTTACGCACGCTACTCGGTTGAGTAGAGGAGATCCCCACCCAGGTTACCAGAGGATCATGAGTAATGGTCATGGCAAACAAGAAAATGAAAAAAAAACAAAGACGGATAACCACGGGATTCATACCACACAGAGGACTTGAAATATGCGTAAATAACAACACCCCATACTAAAAACAAAGATCGCACTAGCAAACATGAAATAATAAATGCAACTACAAGGATGGCTAAAATCGCCACCCATTACCTCCACCAACAAACGGGAGTCACTCATGGAGATGACCAATGAATATGACACTGTCAACAGACACCAAACTCACATCGAAAATTAGATAAGCGAAAGGTAAAAGCGTACACTTAGATACCTGATGATGCGGATTCCCCCCTGAAGGCCAAAGAGATGTAGCTTGTCCTACCCAACATCAATGTAGAAATTGTAAAAAGAAAGAGAAACAATACATGATAGCTACTGTCATGTCCACCGCGCTGAGTCACTGCGTCGACGAATCTCTCATGGGGTTCACTTCTTCGTCGCTATGTCTCTTTCTTGCCTTCTTGCATTTCCATCTCTACCTATTGTTCTGTTTCGCAAGATCTTTGTTGAGATTAACTCTACTTCCTTGGTGACGGAGTACTTCACTAGACCGGCGGTCTAGAGACCAAGAACATATATGGAAGAACTTGCACCATTTATGATCACAAATTTGATTCTTAAATCGCTAAAAATGAGCTCTTAAGCGACAAAATAATCTATTTAAGCACAAATTTCATGCAAACACATTCAAAGTTGACAAATATATGAATTTCAAGAACCTAAAGATAAAAATATGTAGAGAGAGAGAGAGAGAGAGAGAGATAGGTGCTTTCAAAGTGATGAGCAAACGATATGTATGTACCTGGCAGCGAGAAACAACATCAAAGTGATGAGCCAAGATATCGACCAATCTTCCTTTGATCACCCCACTGACAGCCCAAGACGCCAGAAACATGACTCAAAGAGTTTATTTGACTCAGTGAGTCTTTGGTGGCTGACTCGGCAAACCTCAAATAAGAATATAATTTTAAAATTTACATATTTTTATATTATGACTTATTGGTGCCTTTTTTAGTTTCGCCAATGGCTTATAAAATTTTAGGAATAACGCTAGTTATAATGTTGATTGAACAATGATTCTGTCCTTTGAGTTTACTATATTATTTGCTGAAAAGCTAGTAATGGTTTTAGTTGAAATGTTTTGTGATATTTTGACCGGGTAGGCTAAAAAGAAAATTTTTGCCACATGCTTGTAGCTAATTTAGAGTAGAATAATTGGAGTGTAAACTCGGTTACCACGCAGAAGAATAGATTATTGATTCAAAAATATGATCTTTATATAAAAAGTGTTATTACACAATTAGAATGCATAAAATGTTATTTTTCCAATATATAAACAATATCTAATAAGTTGATACTCGCAAAACAGAAATGTGATTAGGATTACGTGAGAATCTTCATGTATTATTTATGATAGGTGTTGTCTACGCTAAATTGGACCGTCTGGATCATATTCTTCCCTTTTTTTTGGGACTGTCAATTTTGATTGATTCATCCCATTAATAGGAAACGTGAAAAATCTTTCTTGATGTAAAAGAAAACTACTGAATGCTGTCACGTGCGTGATACACGTGATATGAAAATGACTTTATCGCGTGATAAAGAGCTACAGGAACAGGGCAGAGCTGGTGGCGGTGAGTGAATATGTGACAATTATCATGTTTTCGCCGACTTTAATCACCAAAACTTTGAATATCACGACCAAACCCATGTGCAGAGGCGTCCACGTACCCTATACTCATTGTGGCCCCACCCAACATTTCTCCAGTATGCTCGTTCTCTAAGTCATGTAAATGGAGATGACTGGCAGGTATAGTTTGTTCTACTGAAGAGAAGACATTAATTGGATCTTGAGTGTTGTTTTGGACTTTTGGTCAGTTAAAATTGAAAAATTGTACTAACAGCGACTGTAATTGACCATCCTAATGATCATGGGTTGGTGTAGTTGCTCCACCATTTTTAACCATACATCACTCAATAACATACACCACTAACCTACCTGACACGTGTAGTTTTCCTACCCACGTTCCAAAATTACTCGAGCTTGCCTTTCTACATGCTTTCTTATATTACAAACCCAGCTGCTTTTGCATCTACTGATCTACAAAATCCAAAAAATGATAACCTCATATTTTCCTCACCTACTTCACCAGCAAATATTACCATTTAGCCTGCTAGTGAAGCTAAGATTAAGATAGGATTTGCTTCATGTTAAGTTTGTTTTCAGATACTCGAGTTTCCTTAAAAAGGACACGTTCCTCCATCAACAGTCTGTAACCAACCACCCCTGGTTTCCAGAATATCTTAACTCTGAACTCATCATTACCGAAACACACCATAGCTTGTCAAATCAATTCTGATATTATTAGTCAGTGGGGTGTGGGGGCATTTGAGTAATTTGACAAGTTAACAATCACAAGCTGACGAGAGCAGGTTTTCCAGGCTCAGGCTTTGGCGGGATGTCTCTATTATTAATTATACAAATCCGTAAGCTGTAAGCTCATATTTCAACTTCAATCCAAATCAACGCCATCGTCCCACCTTACAAGCTAATTACTAATCAAACCCAGCTAAGCTAATTCATAATCACACGACCAAACACAAATCCTTCCCAGATTCACACACACTGTCCGAAACCCAAAACAGGGACCGCAAAAACTTCGTTTTAAAGATTCCCTGCTCTCGCTTCCACTTTAAGCACCTGTAGATCCGGCCCTGGTTGGTATTTTATCTTTTACTTGACTCCGCCATTATTCTTTTCTCTGCTGAAGTATTCTGTGATTTTGATTTGCTCTTTTAAGTCCACGATCTAAGTTTATAGATTTTGGCTTATACAGTTAGACATCGCAGCTCACTGAGCTGCATTTCCTGTTCTGTGCGTTTCTGTTGGCGTTTTTCTCTATTTTTCTAAAGTTTTCCTATTGGGGGTATTTGGACTCTTCTGCTTTTCTCTGTAAGTTGTTTGGCATTTTCTTGTACACAAAACAACTGGGTTCTTATTACTTTTCTTGTTTGAACTTCCGTGTTATTTCACCTTTTTTAAAAGGGTGCATTTTTCTTGCCACATCAGTTGGGCATTATGTTCGTTTTGGATCCTTTGCTCTCTGCTCCTTTCGTGTCAGTCTCACTGAACACCTCAAGGCTTTACTCTCAAGTGGATGCATTTGCTTTAGTTTTTGCTTGTCTTTTGACCTTGTCCAGTTCCAAAGCTTTCTGCTTCTCGTAGATCGTTCTTGGTATTACTTTTTATCCGGAATTTGAAAATCTTTTCTTGAGTTTGGTGGTTTTGGAAATTTCTGCCCAACTAGCCGTTACGAGCTTCAATTGCGTCTATAGATTTTGAGCTCGTTACTGCATTTCTCTTATTTTTGTTTTAGAGTTGTTAGATCTTGTGCTATTTATCTGCTATTTTTGCTACTAGTCAAACCGGACTCAACAGTTTGACTTGAGAGTGATTGATGTTAACTTGGTCAAGGAGCTAATTTATATGCATTTGCATCTTGGGTTTTCCTAACACCTTATTTAAGTCTTTTGCAACTGCAGGATCTTGGTTCTATTTCCTAGAAAGATCTTATTCAATTTTCGTTTTCATAAATATCAGTTTATAGAGTACAATTTGGTTCAAGCACACATATGCACGTTTTGTTTAATGGTCGTTTGTTGCATATAGTTCACTGAAAATTTTAGATACCTTCTGGGGTCACATTGATGAGCTTGCTTTTTCTTCTGTTTGTTCATTTCTTAGTGAACTCTCGAGGGCCATTTTTCATGTCCAATCTTAGGAAATGTTCACTATCCTTAGACTTATTGCCTGCTCTGTACTCCTTGTGTATTTATTATACCTAAAATACTTTGCAGCCAATCATAGATTGATTATGCAGTAATGTCAAGGATCACCAAGTGGAAGCTTGAGAAAACAAAAGTGAAGGTGGTCTTCAGGTTGCAATTTCATGCTACACATGTAAGTTTGTGTTTTACCTGCTTGGGGTTGTCACTTTCATAAATTATATACGTGTCTACGTATCTACTATATCAGATTCATCAATTAAGAATTCTTCTTTTTCCTGAGCTATAGGTCAATATTTTTTTCAGACATAGACTCTTTCATTCACAACTACAAAAATGATCTTAATGTCCCTAAACCACTTTAAAGAATGTATTCAGCAACTCACCCATAAAGAAAAGCCATAACCCTTAAAACCATTGATGTAGGAGATAAGTTTTACTGTATAAATCCTTTTAACTGTAATGTACTCAACTTTGAACATGCCAACAGTATGATAAGCATGTTGCAAGGAAATAAACTGTCATACTGAGGCAGGAATTACATTCTGACAGTACAATAAACCATTATGAATCTTTGTTCCCTAATGAGTTGCTTTTTTTAATTAGGTATGTTAGCAAGTTTCTTACAAATTAGACATGGAAATAATTTTCCAGATCAAAGATACGAGTTTGTCATTATGTAACTTGTATATGTATCGACTTTTTCTAGTAAATCTTCTATAGAACAACCTGGAACATTACTATAATCATAGTATATAATGGATACTTTGGTATTTTCACGTGGCAATTTAATCTTTAGAGAAATAAATACAGCAAAAATCATTCGGAATATCCTCATTCTGAGTTAGGCTGGAATCTGTGATTAAAATGTTCGGAAACAGCAGTAGATCTGAACTTTTTCTAGAGTGGTGGCTTAATTACCTATGCTTCTTGTTGGAATTTGGAGATATTCTACCTTTTCTTGATCTAGTTTATGGGATCTTATGTGTCTATTTAATTACATAATTATTCCTGTTTAATGTAGATTCCACAATCAGGATGGGACAAACTTTTTATATCTTTCATTCCTGTGGATTCTGGAAAAGCAACTGCAAAGACAACCAAAGCCAATGTCAGAAATGGGACTTGCAAATGGGCTGATCCTATCTATGAGACTACAAGACTTCTCCAAGACATTAGAACTAAGAAATTCGATGAAAAGCTTTATAAACTTGTTGTAGCAATGGTAGATTCTCTTTGAACTATGCTTCCCTGGATTCTTTTTATTTATGCTACATACCGTTTGCTGCATTGTGTGTTTCTCATAGAGATGTATTGTCTATGATCTCAATCTGTTTAACATTAGGGGTCTTCTCGATCTAGTGTCCTTGGTGAGGCTACCATCAATCTTTCTGATTATGTTGATGCTCTAAAACCCCTTATTGCTGCTGTGCCTCTCCATGGATGTGATTCAGGAGCTATTTTACATGTGAGTATTTTTGAATCTCATACATTTTGTTTCTTTTAAAAAAATTGTGAATTGTTCCTTGTTGGTGTGTCATACTTTAATAGAATAGGATGCGTACTTGTGGCTCCTAGTAGCTATATCTCCTAATCATTATTGTTTTACTTAATTATCTCAAGTTTTAAAATTCAGATTCTCATTATTTATGCCCAAACATAATTTGTTGTTCACCCTCAGGTTACGGCACAACTTCTCACTTCTAAGACTGGCTTCAGGTAGTGCACTGAAATATTTATGCTTCATGTTTCACCTCTGTCTGCATACCTATTTGTTACTTTAATGATGTTCAGGGAGTTTGAGCAACAGAGAGAATATAGAGAGAGGGGATTCCTTACTGACCAGAATAGTCCTGATGAATCTTCTGGTGGAAAAGAATTATCCTCAGAAGATATAATTGATCAAATGGATAAGGTTCGGTAATTTTTTACTTAAGTAATCTAGTTGCATGCGAATTACTATTTTTTTTTGTTTGATTGTCTGTATGGAAGTTTAGACTGTGTTTGCTGAAATAAGCTTAGTTCATTAAAAAATGAGGATCTATATCTATTAGCATGAACTCACAATTCTTCCCATGTTGGATAACAAGCTCAACAATGATTTGGTGCTATTAATTACATAAGACAAAGGATATTTTGGCTTGCAGTCTTGTGTTCATATAAATCGCAAATAGTAAAGAACTGTGTTGCTGTACCAGTTGAATTAAGCAGCAATAAATTTCTACTCCAGATGAAGGTGGTCTTACTCTGTTGGAAACATATCTTTTCCACATATATCCTTTTTTTTAAATTTTATTTTAGCTTTAAAAATAGCAAAGTTTGAGTTATAGCAAGGTTGATCTTGACGAAGTCCAAGCAATGACCTACTGAAACAATGAACAGAAGCAGGACAAGGAAAGATTGTCCAGTCTCGTCTTATCCCACCAAAAAAAATTAAAATAAGTTATTATTTTCATCTGTCAACATGGTTATCCTAGGAACTGCGATTGTTATACAATGTGGATAATGTGGCTGAATAATTGCCGTTTAAAGACGTATCTTAAGCAACTGATAAAGATAAGCTGCGTTATTTTTGGTTTGTTTTGTCTCTCTCCCTTCTTTTTCTAGTGAATTATGATTTCAACTTTCTAGCAATGAAAAATTGATATATTGTTGATGTAGGACAAATAGAAGACTTATTAACTAGTAGCTAAAAATCATAAAATTAGGAAATATGGCTGATATTAGACTGTTGGAATATCAAGTTTCAGGTTTGAATTTTGGCTAGGAATGCTAAAATTTCAAATTTTATATAGCTGAAATTTTAAGGTTTGATTGCTGAAAATTTAAGCTTAAGATTTCAAAGTTTAATATGCTAAAAGTTAGGATTTTGGTTGCTGGAATTTTGTGGTGAACACAAAGAATGGAAGGTAGGAAATTAGGAGTAACTCCTAGAGTCTATCACTCTTAGAAGAAAGCGTTACACCTTCTAGTTGAAAGCTCAAGTTTGTAGAAAAATTTTAGGTTGTTTATTATTGATGAAGATTTGAATAAAGATATATATACAGTTCTTAGAACCCTTATTCTAGTAAGAAAGAGTTCATAATTTAAATCCTATTATAATAGAAATTCTATAAGTCTCATACAACTAGGACACTTTATCTAAAATAGAATAACATTTACTATTATTTCATATCTAATAAGGAATCCTAACACAATCTAAATTTCAGCCTACTTTGATGTCAACTCAATTCCCAATCTTCATCCTACCAAATTAAAGTTTATGGTTGACTAATCTTGCCTCTTTTATTTCTTTTATAAACTTTTAAGTTTTTTTGCATTAATTCTCCCTGGCTTGTCTGAAGTCATCCTCAACATAGAATGTGATAAATACTGATCATATAAGTCTTGATTCAAGTTCTGAAATTCAGATTCTAAAATCCAAGTAATGTTATCAGTCTTTGATATCCTCCATTGCTTGTGACCACAATTTGTTCACCAAGAACATCCTCTATTTCCTCTTTAAGATGAGGAGTGACTGGAATTCTTACAACTGCAGTAGCGGCATGCTCATGTTGACTATGATAAATAGCTAAGTTTGCAACATTAAAGATAAGACTTATTTCCACGTCACTTGGTAATTCCAAAACATTAACATTAGCTCTTATCTTCTTAATGATCTTCTAAGGTCCAACATTCCATGAATGAAGTTTCTTATATTTCCCTTTTTGAAAACGCTCTAGACGAATTCCAATCGCCACCATATCCCCTTTATTGAATTCCCTCAATTGACGATGTTGATCAGCATGTTCTTTATAAGACAAATTGTTGGTCATTATCTTTCGTCCTATCTCATCAAAGATGTCCCTTATGTGTTGTGCAAAACCGTTAGCTTTAATACTAACTCATGTTGTTTGTGGTAAAGGAACCAGATCAATAGGCTTCCCTGGTTGAACTCTCGAGACTCAAAAGCTCTTACCAGTAGACCTATTTGTAGAACTTGATGAATATCCTTGAATAGCCTAGAATGGTTTAGGAGAACCAAACAAACCCACAAGCAATTAGCTATAGAAAACAATGATAATCATTACATTTCCTACCCCCTCTACATATAATAGAAATTGTAACAAACTAGGAATATTCCCAAATAACAGAATGGCTCTTATTTAGCCACTTGTCCATTGGTCCTAGGAAGTCTATTCTTCCTTTTACATTGGAATACCAGTCTGTACCTTCTAGACGGATTTGGTTTTTCATCA
>JAOTBA010000006.1:9285811-9317133 GCA_025629845.1 Erythroxylum squamatum | reverse complement strand
CGTCTGTTTTTCTTCTTTGTCTGCTTTTCATATTATCTTCATTTGTTTGTCATCAAAATTATTTGATACGTGAAGTCTTTTTTTGACTTAACAGTTCTTTTGCACCGCGAATAACTCCTAGAGCCCAGCCTTCAATTCGTAGTGCAATGCAATCAAAAGATAGGGCTCACAATGTCGATATGGCAGTAGCTAGATGGTGGTATGATAGAGATTCATCATTAAATTCTTCTCAATCTTATTATTATTAAGCTATGGTGGATGCAATAGCCTCTTACGATCTGGGATACAAAGCTCCTTCAATTGATGACTTAAGAGATAAACATTTGAACATTTGATTTTTTTAATTTTTGAAATTAGAAGTTATTTGGCAGAAAGAAGAGTGAATTGGTCTACTTTTAGGTGTTCAATCATATGTGATGGTTGGGCAAATAGGAGACAAGAGCCTATCATTAATTTTTTTTGGTTTATTCTGCAAATGACTCAATGTTTTTGAAGTCTATTGATGCATCTGGCCTGATTAGAAATATTGATACTTTGTTTGGGATATTTGATGAAGTTGTGAATGAAGTAGGGTCTAAAAATATTGTTCAGTTCATTACTGATAATGATGCCGCTTATAAAATAGTAGGAGGAAGGTTACATGATAAATATAACTCTTTTTTTGGACTTCTTGTGTTGCACATTGCATTGACCTAATGTTGGAGAATATAGGGGATCCTAGGAATTTTCCTATTATTGATGAGACTATGCAAAAAGTTAAAAAGGTAACCAAGTTCATTTATAATCGTGCACGGGTATTAAATTTAACGAGAAAGTAATTTACCAAATGGTAGGAATTTAGGTCGTGCTGCTGTGACGAGATTTGCAACAAATTTCTTATCATTTCAGTCTTTTATTACGATGAAGAATGAGTTAAGACAAATGTTTAAAAGTAATAAATGAGTTGCATCTCAGCACGCTAGGTCTAATGGAGGTTTTCATAATTATACTGTAAGATAGAGAATTTTGGTCTCAATGTCAATTTGTTTTCGTGTTTGTGGGGCTTTGGTGAAGGTACTTCACTTAGCTGATAGTAAAGCAAAGGCAACAATGGAATATTTTTATGATGACATGGAAAGGGCTAAGGAAGCAATGCCAATATGAAACATAGGCCTTCTTTATACACACTGTATCTTGCAATCATCAATGAGAAATGGAAAAGACAACTTTCTTCTCCGTTGTTTATAGATGGGAGAGTTTTTGAATCCTAGTGTATATTTTAAACCGGATTTTACAAAGAAAGCTGAAGTTAGTAGAGGAATGTTATTCACTATTACAACAATTGTTGGCCATGAAATGATGCAAGATCTTTTAAGCTCACAAATAGAGTTTTATAAGCTGTCTTATGGAGATTCTGGATTACCGATTGTTATTTGATAAAGAGCAAAACTTTCTCCAAGTATTAGTTGTTTGATTTTTCTTTTTTGTTGAAAATTAATTATCACTTTATTTTGTTTGTAACGTTACTTTTGTTATCTTACAACTTACAGTTTCTTGGTGGCATCAATTCGGAAGTGGTGTTTCAGAATTGTAAAGGTTTGCAATTCGAATTTTAAGTCAATGTGTGAATACAAAAGGTTGTGAACGAAACTGGAGCACGTTTGAATTCATCCATTTCAAGAAAAGGAATAGATTGGAGCACAAGAGATTGAATGACTTGGTATTCATTCGTTGTAATTTAAAGCTTCGGGAATGGTATGTTATTATCTTTGTTAATTTCGATGTAATTTCTTATAATTTTCAAAAATAATTAAATTTTATTGCTTACTAGGAGTCGTAATAGCATAAGTAGTTCAACAAATCCAATTTCTATTGATAATATCGATCTTTTGGTGGATTGGATTTCTGAGGAACCAAATTTGATAGATGTGAATGACTTTGAAGATAATCTTGGTTGAGAAAGCATTAACATATCATTTAGTGCATTGAATTTGAATGATGATGATGATAAGACTCCTCTTAATGATGAGGATTTTGTACCAAATGATAACTGGGGTCAGTGTAATTATAGCAAGTATCCTTCCGTAGACGATTGAATGAAGTTCTAGGTTTTTGTTTTTCCTCTTCTTTAAATTTTACTTATATTTGATGCATATGTTAAATTTCATATATGTAATGTAATTGTAAATGTTTTTGTTACAGGTTTCACTTCTAGTTGGTTAGTTCCTCATCACGAACTCTTCTCGTAAATTATAATAATTTGAGAGTTAAGGATATTTATTATTCTTTTTATTGGATATTTTGATGTATTATTATTTATTATATGATAAAATTGTAATATTTTAAATACTTTGTACTATTCTTAATTTTATATTTGTATAATGATAATTGCCTTTTTTATATTAATTATGATTATTATTTATATGTGAAATATTTAAAAATTATTGTTATTTCATATTAATTGTAGTTATTATTTATAATTATGATTTTTGAAAATAGGGTTGATGTAAACTTATAAAGTATACAGTACAATAGTACAATATAACAATGAACTATTTTGCAATTTCTAAAAAAAATCAGGGACTATTTCATAAATTTAAAAAATTACACAGTATCCTACCAGAACCCAATCTGGTACGGTATTCGCAACATTGATTGAGAGGGCTTTTGATGTTCTTAAGGTTCGATGAAAGATATTAAAGAAAATGATGTTGTTGACTTCTTTTGCTCTATCTAAAATTTTATGAGAATATTCAAATAAATAATAAGATATAAATAGCTAATACTTATGTCCTTATAAATTCTTTTTTTTAAGTCATACCCTCATAGGTCATTTTACACATAAACAACTAATACTAAAATAGCTAATTTTATCAAACATCTTTAAATAAGCAGTTGATTTTATCTACTAGTTAAATTAGCTATATTAATCCGTTGTTAGTTAATCGCTAATAGAATAAATTGATAGCTAATGCAATCCTGCGATTGCCAAGCAAAAGCCTAAAGGATCCATTACGCTTCCATACTTGTATCTTTAATGTTTTGATCGTATCTTTACCAGGTTTTTACCATGTCTTTTACCAAGCATCTCAGCTTTAACCTTAGAATATGGTAACTACTCTCGATGCTCCTTCAGCTAAGTCGAGCATAGCCTTAATTTGTTTCCTACCTTAAGGCGTATACTAAAGATTTTAGGAGAATAATATGGTTTTAAAATGGAAGGTGTAAACTGTATCTGTATAAAAGAGAAATTTTGTTTCCTAGTAGAAGATATTACAAAGACAAGCTACATAGAGATTACTTGATGCCCCTGTTACTACCCTAAGGGGTTGATTTATACAAGCAAACTTCAAGTTTCTATTCCAAACTTTAACAAAAATTACATCTTATCAACTTTTTTATAAAGTTGATGTTATCTTTATCAATAGTGGATTCTCTTTTATGCGAGTGGTTAGAGAGATTTCCATGTGTATCTTCTTATCTTTCTGATTCAAATTCATCATTGCATGTATAGACGCCAGATGTTTCATCATAAAATCAACTAATTTTTTAGTTGATTTTATGATGAATTTATGAAAATGATTTTTCTACTTTATTCACTTTTACAAAATTTATAACAGCCAACGTTGTCGTTTTAGTTGGAGCTATCATTAAAAAAGAAAAAAATATCTTGTTTGAAGTTGATCATCTCGAGTTAAAAATCTGCTAAGAACATTATTATTAAATTTGATAATCTCAACATCAAAAGCATATTTTGCTAATAAAATATGTCATTTTATATACCTTTTATATTCATGCATAAAAGTTAAATTATTTTGAATAAAAGCCTTGACTTGACTTGAGTATTATGAGTTTTTAATAAAAAATTAGGTAATAAAAATATTGGCAATTATTATTGCCAGTAATTTTCTTTTTATTTATACGATATCTTTCTTGAGGATTTACAGAAGTTGTTGAAGTATATTTATAAGAAGACTCATGTAACAGAGGCAAAAAAAGTGGAAGCGATCATCGGCAAATTAGAGTAACGTCACGCGCTTGGTGCGTTCAATAACAAGGGGGAAGAAGAAATTGAAGTTTGTGATTGGTCCTGGCGCCTCTCCAGTCTCCAAGCGCCAATCACATTGTAAAATTGTCATTAGCTTTTAATATTTACGATAGTGGTGGGGCTCTGGGCACACCAAACAAATGCTGCTTTTGGCATTAAATAAAGGCTTTAAGTCTTTAACCATGAACCAACTCGGGTCATGTCATTTGACCTTTTCTCCTCTATTTTCTTAACCATTAAATTCAGATACGCTCGCATTCGCATACATTCTCATTTTCTTTTACAATTATATTTTTAATTCAATTAGTTTGATATAACGATTAAGAGGTTATTTTTCCTACATTAATTTCATTGATTAAGATATGAACAAAGATAATTGAGGTACATGTAAGCTAGTTTAGTATTAGTTTATTACTAAAAGGTTTTGGAATTAAAGAAAAAAGGTGTTGAATCTTTGTATTCGACCGCTGAAAACGACCAACATTCAACAAATCGTGTTATTTATTCTTCTTGTTTTTGTGATTGCAATTGCTTATGCTCCAGTTGCATATTCTCACATAAAGACAATCCTAACCCTTTACGTGTTTAAAATTGACAATCTCCGAGCAATTCGGACCTCAAATAGTTATTCTCTTATTATCTCCAAGCAATTAGGACCTCAAATAGTTATTAACTTCTAGAAAATGTGTGAAGCTTATAGTATAGATACATGGGTCATTTATCTTCCCCTTTCATCAGGGCATTCGAATAGGACAAGCTAACAAAAAGTATGCATATATGCAAAGTTGTCATCCTCATCAGCTACCTTTTCCCTTTCCATACGATCCATATTTGGATAAAAAGGGACAATAACATTACCCAAACATTTTGTCCCACTGGTATATATTTGAGGTTTCAAGAGAATAGAAACTCACGGAATCCTGCAGCTCAAATTTTAAAGACTTCAAGTTGGGACTTAAAATAAAGGAAAGCAACCCTTTTCGGTGTAGAAGAAGAGACCTTCGCTTAGGGGCATGCCAAATCATTGCATTTCTTAAATGAAGGGGTTGATGCTTCCAGGCGGGAACATATGCTAATGTTACATCCAATAAAATCTTGGTCAACCTCACAATGACATTGCACTAAACGTTATTGGGGGATTAAACTTAATCATATATTATAATTGACCCACCTCCACTACCTATGCCTTAACCTTGACTTCCACTCTAATCACTGCTCTTCAACTTAAATTAAACCAAAAAAAAACTTCAAATTGACGCGTTTGACTTTGCATACATCTCTCTTATCCATGCATTTGATTTAGTAATGTAGATTTCAAAATTTTCCTATTCAAGTTCTCCAACAAATTTTCTTATAAGCCAAAAAACGACTCTTTTGCTAATTCATCATGGTAATAACCGAAAAAAGAAAAGGAAACAATTTGGAAATGCGAAACTTGAAAAACAAGTAGAGATTTGATGAGAGCGTGAACACGTGATAGTATGAACTTAGTTAGCCGACAACCTTTCTTTCTAAGCTGAATAGAGTTTCTTTTCTGGTAAGACATGGCAAAGGCCTTTTTGGGCACAAAGAGACATTCCAAATTTAATGTCTAAAGTCAAGGCCAGCTTGTAGTTGTAGTTGTAGCCGCAATTGGCAGACTCTTCAAAACCCTCCTAATAGTAAATGCGGCTCTGATTCTGAATCTGATTATGGCGTTGCAAGTGCTAATCTTTTTACCACTTCAGGTTCAAGTTCATTTCTTTACCTCTTTCCCAGTAAACTTAGTCCATCAGCGGTTAACACAAGGCGACAAAGCAAGAAAATCATCTTGAAATAGTAAAAAAGTTGAAGTTTCTATGAGTACGACACACCCATCTTCTCTCCAACTTGCACATTCAATATTCTATTCCCCAAAAAAAGATTTTCCAACTCATGCCACCACACTTGGGAGTTTAGAGCACCAATCCCAGCTAGAGTGAGAAAGAGACATTTGTTTTTGGATGGACATTTAGTGAGAGGCTGTGTCTTTGGAGTCAACCTCTCTCTCGCTCTGTGTTTGTACACATATATATATATACATATATAAATTTTTGTGTGTATCTGTGTGTGTTTAGAGAGAGAACAAGCTTGATCTATTTGATGTGTTCGCCACCTAATTAACCTTTTTCTGGGACCGTCAAATCCTTGTGCCTCAAACTCTCTCAAGGACTCCAAGTGGGACATTTTTGGGTTTTTGAGGTCCTACTATCTCCCACTTGCTGCGTTTCGCTCTCTCTCTCTCCCTCCCTTTCTGCTAGCGTCTCTTTCCTTTGTAAAATAACACCACGAGGACCCCTTCCCTTTTTTCTATGTCCTATCTTCTTCCCTCTATTCAAAGAAAGATCCATCTTTTCATCGTCTGCGTATTGGTTTATACTTGTCCAAGGCGAAAAGATCAAGTTTTTGATCCCTGTACTACCTTCAAGAGTAAAGTCATTGTTGCTCTGAAAAAGGAGGGTGCTTTCTTTTGACCAAAGCATCTGGGTGTTCTTGATATTGGGAAAGGTGAAGTGGGTATTGCTTGCAATGGTGGTTCTGGCTACTTGAATTTGTTGATTGCTTTGGATTCAGTTTTGGGGTGTGAGACAAAAAGGGGTTTCTAGTTTGGTTTGAAGCTTCTGTTTTCGAGACGGTTTATTTTACTGATTCGATTTCATGCTCAGTCGAAAACAGTGGATCGGTTTATGGCCAGATTTTTACTTCTTTAGCATAGCATACTTTAATTGCTTAGCTAGATAGTATGAAGAACATTCTTAAGAAGCTCCATATCATGCACCATCAATCAGAGAATGCAGAGGGGTCAAGTTCATCAAGGGGCAACAAGTCCGCTGATGCTTCAACCTCTGATAAGCTTTTGCATTCCAAGTCACACGAGCATAAGCCCTTTTCAGGTCTTTCAAATTGGTTGAATTCAGTTGCTAATAAAAAAGGTCCAAGTCCACCGTCGTCTTCTAATGTGGCTGGAGTTGAGAGAACGGAACCATCTGATTCGATCAGTAGTAGCGGATACGATGTTGTCTCAGATGCAATGAGGCCTGATTCAGGGTCTGCAACTTCACGGGATCCTGATATCGAGGAGGAGTATCAGATTCAGCTGGCTTTGGAAATGAGTGCGAAAGAGGATCCTGAGGCAGTTCAGATTGAGGCTGTTAAGCAAATAAGTCTTGGTTCTTGCGCTCCTGAGAATACAGCAGCTGAAGTTGTTGCTTATAGATACTGGGTAAGTTTGTCTCTTTATAATTAACTGCCTAATCTGTTTGAACTTAATTTTCCATACTGATGCTTTACATTTCATTAATCCATACTTTAGGTGTACTTGTCTCGAATGCTTTCTAAGAAATGTACATGGCTGGAATACTTATTCCTTGTTCGTCAAAAATTTGTGACCGTGAATTGGATTTGATTGGTTAGAGTTGTTTAGGAACAATCATGGAGCCATGATAAAGGTCATTTAGATATTTCAGGAGTTGGACAAAATTGGTGATTGTGGTATTACCTTTCACGATGTAGAACATTCAACAAACTCAATGACAAGACATCAACCATTGAGATAGCTTATAGTTCTGGTACTTTGTTATACCCTATTGTCGAGAATCCCTATTGATATTTCTTTGTCTCATTCTCTGTGTTATTCATTGCCCACTTTAGAGGCAGACATAAAAAAGACAAAGCACCAGCATTGAAAGAAACACACAAAGTGAAGGATATTATTGAATGTATCTTCATTCATCTTCCGAGAGACGGCAGAGATTATTATAACAATTGTTGACTTGTACATGTTGATTAATTTCTGTTGCTTATGATTCATCATTTCATGGGATGAAAATAGATCCTAAGGATGAGTCCAGCAAAGTAGATGCAGTAAAGTGAAGCAATCTACAGTTGTTTATTAACATGTCTTTAAGTTTGTCATAGATTGTTTCTACTCACAAGTTATTACTCTGATTAAAACTCAGTTGTGAACTGGTTTTGGCAAACAACAAAGATTTTAATTTCCATTTATGTCTCTTCAAAGCAAGATTATCTGTAAACTTTAATTGTAACTAGTCATTCTTTCTTTTCTCTTCCAAAATGAGTTTATGGCTTCCTATTGTAGTCCTTTCACCTTATACTTGAACACCCCTTATTTTAATATTAATTTACCTTTATTGGATGTTGCTAGTTCTGGAAGTAACTTGGGTCCAAAAGAATAATGCTTTTCAAGCAGAAGTCTTCTGTTTGACATTTGTTTTTCAAACATTTTAGATTTATGTTTGTTCCTTTCTAACCTATCTCATATCGTAGATTTATCCATGCTTCACAGAATTACAATTCTCTTAGTTATGATGACAAGATCTCGGATGGTTTTTATGAACTCTATGGAATTTCGGCCGAGACTGCATCAGAAAGAATGCCTTCCCTCATTGATCTTCAAGGAACACCAGTCTCTGACTGGGCAAGCTGGGAAGCTGTACTGGTCAACAGGTCTGCTGATGCTAATTTATTGAAACTTGAACAGAAGGCATTCGAAATGACTGTCAAAGTAAGAGCCGAATCTTTAGTTACTATTGACAGTGATCTGGTGCATAGGCTTGCAGTTTTAGTTTCTGATTACATGGGTGGAGCAGTTGGAGATCCTGATAATATGACAAAGGCGTGGCGAAGCCTTAGCTACAGTTTAAAAGCCACTCTTGGTAGCATGGTTTTGCCGCTTGGTTCTCTTACAATAGGATTGGCTCGTCATCGTGCTTTGATGTTCAAGGTGCGTGCTGAATTTTCCATTTGTAACATAAAAAGGTACTATTTGCACTATTGTTTACTTTCTGTACTGAAATGACTAATTGTTGGACTGGTCACTGATCATTCTACAACTAGTTTCATATTGAAGATGCATCCATTCTTGGGTCTCTTCCAATAGCTTAAGCTTTTAAGTTGAATACGGTTTATTAACATGATATCAGAGCCATGTGTGATCAAGAGGTTAAGCTTTTGAATTGAATGGCTTCTTGATATCATAGTTATCAATTTGTTTGTCTATAAGATGACAGGTTCTCCAGTACCTCAGATATGCTATTGTCATGTTATGCAGAGCAGGGAGCATGAGAAAAAAAGGAAAAGAGATCGCACTAATATCTGATGTGATTTTTGTGTGCATGATAATGTGATCATCTATTTACTGCTGGACTAGAAAATGAGTTAGTTTTATTGGTATTCCAATTTGATTAAATTTTTTGCACATCCATAACCCTATCTTGAATCAGGTGTCATTACTTACTGGAAAATAGCGAGACACTCTATTGGGAAAGTGATAGTTCAATTGACCATTCTGCTATAAATCTAATTTCTAACGAAATTGAAGCTCAAGATTTCCTACTGTAGAAAAATTTCACCACGAACTTTGTTGCACTGACTCCCTTTCCTCTTCTACTTGCATAAACCTGGTTATTTTGTTGGTGGCTTTGCTAAATGAAAAAACTAAATGAAAACGCCAGCATCACAGCCCATTTTACTTACTTCTGATGTTGTCAAAATCCTCTCGAAATTCTAACTCGAGTAAGTGGCCTAGGCTTAATGATACACAACACATCTCAAAGCTTCAAAAACTCATGTGTGGTAATACCATTGCTAACTAATCAAGTTGCAACTAGTTTCACTAGAAATGAAACAACGCTGAACTCGTTTCCTAATGTTGGATTGATGGCTTGTGAAGCAGGCCAACCTTTTTTTTCCTTAGGAAACAAAAATCTGCAAAATTTTCATCTTGAATCTCAATCGTTTAAGAGAGAGCTATAAAATACGAGATGTTCCTTTTATTTCTTGAATGGAAAAATCTACAATTTGTACTTAATGTGGTCATAAATTTCTTCCCCGTGTCAATACTTGGCAAGTTTGTTTATTTTCATGGGCAGTTATTCAAACCAATATTTATGGATGATTGCTATTATTGCTATTGCTGGCCTTGGAAGTTGATGAATATCCTTGAACAGCCTAGAATGGTTTAGGAGAACCAAACAAACCCACAAGCAATTAGCTATAGAAAACGATGATAATCATTACATTTCACACCCCCTTTACATGTAACAGAAATTGTAACAAACTAGGAATATTCCCAAATAACAGAGTGGCTCTTATTTAGCCACCTGTCCACTGGTCCCAGGAAGTTTATTCTTCCTTTCACGTTGGAATACCAGTCCGTACCTTCTAGACGGATTTGGTTTTTCATCAGAACTACTGTATGCAAATTCTATCATAGGGAGAATTAGGTCCCAATTTTTTGCATAGTCTCCTATTAAACATCTTAAAAAGTCTCCCAAGCTTCTATTCACCATCTCCATTTGTCCATCAGTTTGGGGATGGAAAAAAACTTGAAAATTGAAGCTTAGTGTTCAATATTTTTCATAGAGTTCTCTAAAAATAACTCATAAACTTCACGTCATGATCAAATACGATGGTTAAAGGTAATTCACGAAAACGTACAACCTCTTTGAAGAATAATTTACCAGTGTGGATGACATCATAAGTCATAACCACTATATTTGTAAATGGTTTCATAACGAAATCACAGGGCTTCACTACAACATAGGTATCAAGAACATACGTATTGCTGCTTCTTGTAGTCAAAAGCACTAACTTGCCATCATTGCTGAATTTTGACTTTGGAAATGTACTCACATCTTTTTTATTCCTATGTTGTTCTAATTGTGCATCTTCATTGAAGTCTACTTCTCTTTCATCAGCCACTACAACACGATTTTCATCAACAACACCGATGATATCATCAAGTTTTGAACCAACAAGCTCCAAAATTCCTAGTAGTTGTTGGTTAATCTTTTCAGCTCCATGTTCTGTTATCTTAGCTTGTTGTCCTATTCTTTCAACCTATTGCACTGTTGTTTCAGCTTCTGGTTTATGCGTTTGAACTTTTTTAATTGTTTCAACTTTACGGTTTGCCAAAGAATCCGCTTCGTTTTGTTTTTCTTCATCTTTAACGCTTTGTTCATTTCCTACTGTCAAACTCTCCATGACATGATCATTTTCCATTGTCAATCTCTCCATATCATTAAGAATTTGAGCACCTTCTACATGTAGGCTCTAAGATTTGAATTGATCTACTAAATTTAAGGAATCAAAATCAGTACATGATTTTTCAGTAAATATTTTCCCACACATTGTGTGCTGTTGATCAGTATCAGTTCCTTCTTTTTGCTTATTACCACGTTCTTTTATTCAACATCAAGTATAGGTTGTTGGCTCGGATAGTTTTTTCTTGTGGGAGTTTTGACTTTTAGGGAATGTATGTCAAGGGTGTCTATCCTCTCCATAATTGAACATGTTTTCTTATGGGAGTTGTTACATGTAAGTTGGGTTTTGGAGCACCTTGTAAACGAGGATCATTGATGCCCAATTTTTTTGCAATATTCAGAAGTACTTCATCTTGTTCTAGGTCGTTAAATATTCTTTTATATGCCCTTTCATTTTGTGTCGCCATTGTAAACCAAAGCTTTAATACCAAATTGATGTCGGACAAATAGAAGACTTATTAACTAGTAGCTAAAAATCGCAAAATTAGGAAATATGGCTGATATTAGGCTATTGGAATATCAAGTTTCAGGTTTGAAGTTTGGCTATGTATGTTGAAATTTTATATTTTGTATAGTTGGAATTTTAAGGTTTGATTGTTGGAAATTTAGGCTTAGGATTGCAGGGTTTAATATGTTGGAAGTTAGGATTTTGGTTGCTGGAATTTTGTGGTGAACATAAAGAATGAAAGGTAGGAAATTAGGAATCACTCCTAGAGTTTAAGAATCACTCTTAGAAGAAAGCATCACACCTTTTAGTTAAAAGCTCAAGTTTGTAGAAAAATTTTAGGTTGTTTATTATTGATGAAGATTTGAATACACATATATATACAGTTCTTAGAACCCTTATTCTAATAAGGAATTCTAACACAATCTAAATTTAAGTCTACTTTGTATCAACTCAATTCTCAATCTTCATTCTACCAAATTAAAGTTTGTGGTTGACTAATCTTTCCTCTTCTGTTTCTTTTATAGACTTCAAGTTTTTTTTGCATCAATTGTACTTGGAACATGAGATTTGCATGATTTCAAATATATCTTGGTGGCTCTTTGGGATTATGAATGAAATCATCCTATGTCATGTACTAGTGTTCCAAATCCATAAGCATGCCAGCTATCTCAATCAGTTGTTTCCTTCTTTCTCTTTGTTGGCTTTCTTTTTCCTTTTTGATTAATTAGGCTAAAAACTTGGGATTGTGACTCAATCATCCTATGCCATCTACTAGTGTTCCAAATCCATAAGCATGCAGGCTATCTCAATCAGTTGCTTCCTTATTGCTCTTTGCTGACTTTCTTTATCTTTTTGAATTAATTAGGCTGAAAACTTACTCCTTGAAAGGATATAAATATTTATAATATACTGATATGTGTTTTTTGTTGGATTTAGTTACGGGATGACTCATAGAGAAGTCCTCTTTCCCTTTCTAGATCCTATGGTTGTTGTTCAGAAAGCTTGTCTTTGACAAGCTTTTTATCAACTATTTTTACGAAAAATTCTAGCTGCCTTCTTATTCATTGTAATGCCTTTTAAATGGGCTTAGTACATGGAGTTTTTAGGAAGTAAAGTAGAATAGGAATTTTCTAACGTATTCTCTTACTAAAAATAAACTTATGAAAATAATACATTTCCTAAATAAGATGACTACTGCCTAAATAAGATGACTACTGCAATTACTTCCTATTCATTATGATTTTTTTGTACATTTCTTTCCTAAGAATGCATATTGCATATCTTGGTCCTACTCCATCCTCTTCTTGGGATTCTACCAATTTTACCTAGAGCAGCTTCTTACATTTATGTCCTCGATAGAATGCTTTATCACGTTGAAGCAAAGCTCCTTTGCACTTTGTTCCTCCAACTCTGTCTTGGTTGACTTCTTAAAAAAAAGGTGTATTTATGCTCTCAATACTGAATGTTGTCCTAGAAATTTTCCTCTCTACAATTCTTCCTCCAAGATTGTTTCTGAACTGCTCTAAGCAACTGTTGCCTTAGGATTCCTCCCTAGAACAACGTGGTTGCTTCTCAATTTCTTATCATAAGTGTGGGCCATTGGCAACTCCTAAATTGTTTGGTTGTTGCAATTCTGTGGCAATCGTTCCATAGCACCAGCATGAACAGTTTGATTTATTGCTTTGTCGTGAGCTCTATGATCTGCACCAACAAGGCTTGGAACTCCTTCTAATAATCCTCCGCCGTTCCTATCTACTTTATGTTGGCTAATTCACTTGGGGGTTGAGGCTCATAGGAGGACCGAACCTTAAGTGACATTGCTTCATAAATGTCTCTCAATCCATACCGCTCCCTCTTGCTTAACCTTGTAACATCACAACTGTGTCTCCCATTTAAGTTGGAATACTACCAACCCCACCTTCTCTCCTTCAAATGTTCGATGATTTTCAAAGAGTTGTTCACACTTATGGATCCAAATTAACAGATTGTCAATACCATCATATGAAAGAAATTCTAATTTAGAATATTCAGGAATAGTAATCCCTCCGGCTTGCCCATCGCTTCTTTCCTCTCTTTGGTCTCTACAGGTATGGCTATTGCTCCCCACTTCATTGTTCTTACCGCGTCACTTTAGGTTTGGGTACCAAATTGCTATGTGCTCTTGTGTAAGATGTAGTCATAGGACAATGCACAAGGAAATCCCTTTTTCTTCTCGCTAGAGTTCTTCTCCTCTCGCCCTTGCCAAGTTTTCTATCAATTATCTTTAAGAATATTTTTTTACTGCTTTGTTATTCATTGTAATGCCGTTTAAATGGGCACAGTGCATAGAGATTTTAGGAAGTAAAACAGATTAGGGATCTGCTGACGTATTCTCTTACTAACAATAGACTTACAAAATAATTGGCTTTCTAAATGAAATGATTACTGCATAAATAAGATAATACTGCAATTACTTCATAATCAAAATGAAATGATTACTGCATAAATAAGATAATACTGCAGTTACTTCATAATCAAGATGACCTTGTATATTTCTGTCCTAAGAATTCATCTTGCATATCAAATAGTTTGACCATTTATCTTCTTTAAATATTAAGATGTCGAAGCCCTTTTCCATTTCTTTGCCCTACTAACTGATAATTGTTACTGGTAATTTGTTAATTGTTTAAATTAGTGACATATGACGTGCAAATTTACACTTAACTCTCAAATTTTCCTCCATTGAGGTTGCTTTAGTTATCGAATGGTACTCCAAATTATCTTTGTAATCAATTGTTTGTAACTTTTCCCCATTTCCTAACACTATAGGTAAATGCCAGAGTTAGGTTCAAAGAGAAATCTAAAGATCTTATCTCAATTGAGGAAGAAGTGGGGCCAATTGAAGACTACGACTCAGCTGCTGGATTTGACGGCTCTTCTAACACCTCAGGAAGTTTATATGCAGAGAAAAACGATACATCCAACACACATGAACTTGAAATCCTTAAAAGTACCATTTCTGGTGATTTATCAGGACTTTGCCCGACTGAAATTCCTCAGCTGGAGAAAGGGAATCCTTCTGATCATAACTATATTGTTCAAGGTACCAGTGAATTGATTCATGGTTGGAATTCAGACAGTTCTGCGGACCTGGCTACTGTTTTCGAAGAGAACAATCATCTGAGAGGAAGCTTGGAAGGGGCTGAATCATCTATTCTAGAGCTGAAGCTGGAGGTGAGCTCCTTACAAAGTCATGCTGATCAAATAGGTTATGAAGCACAAAGACTTTCCAGGAGACTTGTTGATGAGATTGCTTCTGGACAAGAGGTAGCTAAAGAGGTTACTGTTTTGAAATCAGAGTGTTTAAAGTTGAAAGATGATCTCGAGCAAGTCAAGGTTGCTAAGTCATACCCACCTTTTACTACCAGAGAAGAAGCAATGTCAAAACCTCAAGATGTACAGCTCGAATGGCTAAAGGGGCTTCTGATCATGGAAGGTAAAATAAGAGAACTTCAAAATAAGGCATGCTTCGGATACCATGAAAGTGACTACCGATCCCTCCAGTTGGGCTTGGAGGAATTGCTCGGCACTATGCAGAATCTCAAGCAGAGGACTGGAGTGGAAATTTCCAATCTCAACTTGGTAGTTTCTGAAGGTGCAAGCATGAAGGAGATTAGAGAAGTTGATTCAAAAAATAATGGACAGTTTCTTGGAGGAACTGATCGTAACAGGGACTTGCTTCAACCAGAAGTAGGCATGCTTCATTGTCTTAGCTTGCCTGACCTTGTATCTCATGAAGTTGATGCTGTATCTTCTACAGATGCTTTGAGAGGAAAAGTTTTTGAACTTATGAGAGAATTGGATGAGTCAAAAACTGAACAGGAAAGCCTTGCAAAGAAAATGGTCCAGATGGAGTGTTACTATGAAGCTCTTGTCCAGGAATTGGAGGAAAATCAAAGACAGATGTTGGCAGAGTTGCAGAATCTAAGAAATGAGCAATCCAGTTACTTGTATACCATCTCAACAACCAAGGCTGAGATGGAAACAATGCACCAAAACCTGAATGCTGAAATATTAAGATTGTCAAAAGAGAAATTGGACTTGGGTTCTCTCAATCAGGAGCTTGAAAGGAGGGCTAGTACTGCAGAATCAGCACTTAAAAGAGCCCGCTTAAATTATTCTATCGCTGTGGACCAGGTACAGAAGGACCTTCAGCTACTTTCGTTTCAGGTTTTGTCTATGTCTGAGACCAACGAAAACCTCATCAGGAAAGCTTTTGTAAATTCTTTACAACCAAGCTTCGAAGGGCACCAAGAAATCTCTGAGAGCCAGGTATCAAATTCTGGGGAACATACAGTAAAATTATCACCAACTCCCGCTCATTATACTGGGCTAAAGAAGCCACAGCTAGGTGGAGACATCTTTTTCGATGACTTGAAGAGATCACTTCATTTGCAGGAAGGGATTTACCAAAAATTTGAAGAGGAAGTTCGTGAAATGCATTCGGTGAATATGTATCTGGATGTGCTTTCAAATGCATTGCAGGAAACTTTGCTTGAAGCCGGTGATGATGTTAGACTCACAAAAGAGAGAACGATGCAGCTTATGCAGGAACTGGAACTTTCAACTGAGTCGAACGAGTTATTGAAGCAAAAACTGAAGAAGTCAATGGATGAAGTTCATTCCCTAAATGAGTTCAATGATATTTGCATCAAGAAATGTGATGAAGTGGCTCTGCAGAACCAGATCTTAGAATCAAATATACACCATATTACCAATGAAAATCATCTTCTTATGCAGAAGGTTGCTGACTGGGAGTCTCTGGTAATGCAATACTCAAGTTATGAGAGGAAATATGAGACTTGTGCTGAGGAGAAAACTGAATTGGCATATTTATTAGAAAAGAAGATTGTAGAACATGGTAATCTTCAGAATGAAAACATTGCTTTGAAGGAAGAGTTGATAACTGTTAAAAGTGAGTTACATGAGCTAGCTTCTGCAAAAGAAAATCTACAGAATTGTTGCAACTTTCTGCAAAATAAATTACAGACCCTACTGGCAGCTTATGACAGAATTATCAATGAACTGCCTTGCTTGAGTGCATCTTGCAGTCAGGAAGCTCCATCCAGTGACTTGGCGAGTATTCTGTTACAATTGGAAGAGCTTCAGCATAATTCATGTAAAAGGATTCTCCAGCTTGTAGAAGAGAAGAAAAATCTGGAACATGAAAGGGATATTTCCAGTGCTGCAGCCGAGTTGGAGATTGTGCAGATGAAAAAAAAGTTTGGTCATGATATCAGGAGTGCAGTCGATAAATTAGATGTGTCAAATGCTTTGGTCCAGAAGCTTCAGTTAGACATTGAGGCTGTTGTCAGTAGACTTAAAGCTAGCTCTGAAGTTGAGGAAAAACACTCAGAGAAGCATGAAGAACTCTTTTCCTATCTTGATCGTCTTGAAACTGAGCTGCAAAAAATTGCTTTGAAGAATGAGGAGCTTGCTCAGGAAATTTTGGCTTTAGAGACTATAACTGCAGAACTTGGAAGCAGTAAGATGAATGCAGCAGAAATAGCAGAGAAAAACCAAGATCTGATGATGTCTTTACAAGATAAGAATGTAGAATATGCCAAGCTTGAATTGGAGTGGGAAACTTTGAAAAAATGTTCACAATCTTTGCATGATGAAAACCGAAATTTGAAGAATAAAATTGAAGAATCTTCCCAGCTTGCTTTAGATTTAACCAAATTGAAAGATTGTTTGCTATCTATGCAAGATGAAAACAAAGCTTTAGCGTTGTCTTTACAGTTTAAGACTGAAGAATCTGGAAAGCTTGCATCAGAACTGAACAGATTGAAAGAAAGTATGCAAGTTCTACAAGATGAAAAGCAAGTATTGATACTATCTGCAAAGGATAAAAGCATGGATTATGCCAAACTGTCCTTAGAGCTGAACGATTTGAAGGAAAGTTTATTATCTCTGCAAGATGAAAACCAAATTTTGATGGCTAATTCACGGGATAAAGCAGAAGAATCTGCCAAACTTGCATCAGAGTTGAAAATGTTGATGGAAAACTTAGAATCCCTACATGACGAAAAACAAGCTTTGACAGCTTCTTCACAGGATAAAATCAAGGAAATCACTGAGCTTACATCAGAGCTGAATAGAACAAAAGATGTTCTGCGATTTTTGCGTGTTGAAAACCAGGCGTTGATGGCATCCTCGCAGGAAAAATCTGAGAACTCTACCAAGCTGGTGTCAGAACTAAACAGTTTGAGAGAATCTCTGCAATTTTTACGTCATGAAAACCAAGCTCTTAAGGTGTCTTCACAAGATAAGACTGTGGAATGTGGACAGCTAGAGTTAGAGTTAAAAATTTTGAAAGAACAATTAGAGAATTTACATGAAGAGGTCGAAGATGGGAGAGACTTGATAGTTAGGCTAAAGAGTACGGTTACAGATTTGACATCACAATTAGATGAGAAGCAGTGTCAGCTACTCCACTTTGCTCAGCATGAATCTGAACTAGTTCAGCACAAGGAACTGGTATCGGACCTACAATCAGAGAATGAAAGGATTGGCCAGCTTTTGACACAGCATGAGAAATGCATTAAAAATCTTCGTGATGAATCTTGTTCTTTCTCTGATCTTGAAAGTTGGCTATTAGAAGTGCATCAACTCTTCATATTTTCAGATGTGCAACTCGTTTTCTCAAAATGTCAGTATGAAACCAGGATCGAAGAACTTGTTCAGGAAATTCACTCCTTAGGTATTCAACTAGCAGAACTTCAGAAGAAGCATGTTGATGCAGAAATTTCTCTCAGAAGCTGTCTTTCCAGTGAAACCAAACATGCAGAGGATAATCTGAGTTTGTTGACTAGCCTCAACTTTTTAAAATCGGAATTAGATGCAGCTAACAGTGAAAAGAGATTACTTATTGAGACAAACAGAGTTACGAGAGCTGAGATAGAGGAATTCAAGAACAAGACTGCCAATGTAGGGCTTAATCGTTCTGGGGATCGAAGTGTGCATTTTGATGAAGTTGAAAGAATGAAAGCTATGCTTGTGAGTTATGAGGAAGCAATTGATAATTTGTTGATTTTGAGGGAAGAATCAGAAATTAAAGTTATTGTACTGAAAGAAAAATTGAATGAGCAGCAAAATTATGTTATTTCTGTAGGAGAATGTAGCGATGAGATTGTTGCATTACGGAAACAGTGCAATGAGCTTACAAAACGACTTTCTGAACAGATTCTGAAGACAGAAGAGTTTAAGAATTTGTCTGTTCATCTGAAGGAGCTCAAAGATAAGGCTGACGAGGAGTATAACCATCAAAAAAGGGAAACTGAAAAGCCTCCAGTTGCCATGCAAGATTCATTGAGAATTGCATTTATCAAAGAGCAGTATGAAGGCAGATTGCAAGAACTGAAACAACAGCTTTCCATTTCCAAAAAGCATAGTGAAGAAATGCTTTGGAAATTACAAGATGCCGTTGATGAGGTAGAGAATAGGAAGAAATTTGAAGCGTCTTATTTGAAGAAAAACGAAGAACTGGGAATGAAGATGATGGAACTGGAATCTGAGTTGCAATCGGTACTTTCTGAGAAGCGTGAAAAAGTGAATGCTTATGACTTGATGAAGGCTGAAATGGAATGCTCATTAATAAGCCTTGAGTGCTGTAAGGAAGAAAAGAAAAATCTTGAAACTTTGTTGCATGAATGTGAGGAGGAGAAGTCAAAACTTGCAGTTGAGCTCACATTGATAAAAAAATTGATAGAGAATTCAAAATCAACAATAAATACTGTGGAGGGCAAAAATTGCCCGTCCTGTAAAGTAGATTGCGTCCCTTCTGGTGAGGATGTTCTGAGTAATGCCCATGAGAAAAACTCTGTACTCTCTTGCGACAGTCAAACTGGCGAACCAACTCTTAAGTTTTTGGAACAAAATATTACAAGAAAATTTGAAGAACCAGCAATCTCAACTTCTCCTCGAGAAGTTGACCAGTCCATTGCACCTAGCAATGTCCAACTAGAGCAGGTAAGAATAACAACTTGTTAAAGATATTAATCCAACCTACTTTTGATTTTATTCATTGTCACTCATAGCGTTTATTACATATCTTATTTTGGTTTATCATGATCTCTTCATTACTAAATCTCAATGACTAATCCTTGAGATCTTGCATTGGTAAAGGTTTAGTGACGATTCTTGAATTGTGTTTCAACAATGGCATTTATTGTCTGGCTACTTATCCACTTTTAAGATGTTTTATAACTTGACATCAAAATCAAGTTTTGGTTCACGTCCTCTTAAGGCATGAAACTTTAACATTGTCTGTTCTTTCCTGTTAATTTCAAAATGGAAAGATGAAAAGTTTTGTGATGGACCAGAATTAAGTGTACAATACAGCATAAAATGCTGAAACACAAGTAAGATACCAAATACTGCTTACTCTGACACCTCTTGTTATGCCAGTTAGAAGTTATTGTTTTCCTAATGCATTGCCCATCGTTATCATATGTGATTGTTATTATCCACAACTCTGCCAATAATTGAGCTAAATTTTTGCTATTTTGAGCACTAAAGATTAGTCAATATAGTCGTGGCTAATTCAGTCTCAAAGAAAATTTTTCTGTAATGGAACGTGCTTTTTTTCTTTAGTATCTTCCAAATTTCATATTTTATTCTGAGCCTACAATGATTGTATTTCCACAATATAACAGGATTCTCTTTTATCTGGTAGCATCAATGGACCTCAAATTTCAGTTATTAGTAAGGAGAGTTCACTGCATGGTGACATGAAGCATCTTACTCTGATCAATGATCATTTCAGAGTCAAAAGTTTAAAATCTAGCATGGACCTTTTAAGCAATGAGGTATGCTTATATTTACTCTAATGGTAACTGGCACATGTTCGTACCACTTGAAAGCAGCATGTTGTTTGGCATGAGTTGGGAGATGTGGATAGCATCATAGCCATTAGTTTTACTTGTAAAATATGTGGCTAATGTCTAATCTCTTTTTTCTTTTACGTGTAGTTGGAGAGAATGAAAAATGAAAATTCACTTCTTTCAGAAAATGATAACGATTTTGATCAAAAGTTTCCTGCTTTGCAAAGAGAGCTAATGCAGTTAGAAAAGGTAAACCAATATCTAGCCTATTTTCTTATAATAAAGTGCTGGACTGTAACCCAGACGATTAACATTCTGCTCTACTTCCAGGCCAATGAGGAGTTAGGAAGTATGTTCCCCTTGTATAATGAATTTCCAGGGAGTGGCAGTGCATTGGAAAGGGTCCTTGCATTAGAAATTGAACTCGCTGAAGCTTTGCAGGCAAAAAAGAGATCAAGCTTCCATTTTCAGAGGTATTTATTTAACAATTAGCCCTGAAAATTTCTCACAGAGATTCTGTTTGTTGTGTTGTCCTTGAAAGCCCAAGTGACATACTTGTCCACGTACTGATCAGTCTAAAAATTTAGGTGCTTTCTTCTTCACATTTCCTTGGGCATACAAATGTTATGTATGGATACGATGTTTGAACTAAAAGAAACTATTCTATACTTCGAGAATAGGTCCAAGTGTCATGCTTTGGTCTCTGTTCTACTTGCAAAATGTTGTGTGCAGGATGCACAGTATGCTTGCAGATTTTGCTTCATCATTTCATGGATACGATTGGACTCTCTCTCTCCCTCCCTCTCTCTCTCTCTCTCTCTCTGTTTGTCGTGGTTATTTGGCCATTTAAGACTTTCCTTTCTCACTTCATCCATGAAAGGAACTCTCCTAGACCTGGTACTTGCTTGATCTATTTCTCGAGGTTCCAATGTCAGTGTCTCATGATCTTGGCCTTTTCAAGGTGAACTTGCTTTAGTAAGACTGATAAGTTTTTGGATGTGCAAACTTTTGTTGGCAGTTTATAGGACATTATTTGCACTTGTGCCTGACTTCTGCAAGATTGATGCCATTGAAATTTTTTTAGATCTTTATCTCAATTGTTTGAAATTTGTCAGCTTTCTTCTATGAAGCAATGAATGCTTTGACGTTGTGGAACTAGAGTTTCAATGCTAATTGATATGAATTTTTTTTTATGCTACAGTTCTTTCTTGAAACAACATAGTGACGAGGAAGCAGTTTTTAAGAGCTTTAGAGACATCAACGAGCTGATTAAAGACATGTTGGAAGCCAAGGAAAGGTATACAGCGATGGAATCTGAGCTAAAAGAAATGCATGACCGCTACTCACAGCTGAGCCTTCAATTTGCGGAGGTGGAAGGTGAAAGACAGAAACTTATGATGACTCTCAAGAATGTTCGAGCATCCAGAAAGACGCAACATCTAAATCACTCCTCTTCAGCTTCTCCTGGAGACTATTCATTGTAGTCATCGTGGCAACTCTAGTAATGTCTACCCTCTCTGGATAAAGTAATAGTTGCTATATAAATTATATCGGTAGTCTGGATACTCAATTAGCAACTCCAGTACTGCATCTGCATGTTGCAAACATATATTGGTGGCGGCCAAAAGCTTCAAATCAGTTCTTTCTGTAAATAAATTCCATCACCATTTGTTTGCATTACAGCATACCTTTCTGTAATCCATATACTGTATAGTAAATCAAATTCTTTAAATGACGAAATCAATTTTGTCCAGTATGATGCACTTCCCTTAACCCTAATCTATAATTTCCTGTTTTCTTGCATTTCTTTATATATATATGCATCCAAGTTTTATGGCAGCACGTATGTAGACCAGCTGCAAGTAGTTTCAAACGACATAAGCAGCCAACCGACCGAGTTCATCTAATAAAGTTTTCTAAGCCACAGTCAACAACGATACTAATAAATATAATGGTAGCAATTATACCCAGAACGAATTTGTTTGTCTTACAAGAGACTCAAATCTACTCAATTAGTGTTGCGAAAAATAGTTGCAGTTGAAGTTGAAAATGTTGGTAATTGATCCACTGCGAAGATACTGCACCAAAACTGGTGTTGTATTCCATGATTTGGCAAATATCTATTTTATATTAACAAAAGCATATCTGTGCAATCTACAACTTTAGACTAGCATTAGATTAGACAATGTCATGATACGGTCTTATGCAAAATCAGGTGATCACCTAATGATTGGATGTCTTGTGCATTCATTGTTCTAAAAACCCAAGCAGTGAATGAAAACGCAAATCAAAGAAAACCATTCAATTCAAACCAATACTCTGGTTTAGTGTTTGCGGATTCAATTTCTATTTGAAGTTTCGTAGCAAAAAGAGTAACAAATGGAAACGATCGATCTTTGTCACATGTGACCGACTACATGTGAATTTGAAGCGTTACGCCAAACTGTGGGCTCTGCTTTTCTAGAACGAAAGCATCAAGAATTTCATATTACAACATATCAAGTATGGTCATTTCTTGTGACCGCCAATAATTTCTCTCTCACTTTCTTCTTTTCGTTGGAGGAGAGGTTTCCTCATGAAAACTGACCCCAGACTTTCGTATATTCATAAGCAAGGAATGAAGTAAAATAAAAACTTGTGGAAGAAATCTGGAGATGGAAACAAAATATACAACTTTGTGAAAGATCTTCAAGCTTTTGGTTTCTGAATCCATTAAAGTTCCGTGAACTCGTATGCTCTGAAAAGAGACACCCAAGCAAACTTATGAACCTGCAGCAACTCCCTCTATGTTGGCCTACAAGATTGAGCATGAGCACCCGTTCTTCTTGGCAGAATCATTTATCATTTTGTCTACAAAAGAATGCATCAACTGTTAGTTTTACATGTGGATCCCATGATTCACTATTGTATTGGAACATACCGATGTGATAAGGAAAACATACGAGGAACAGTTCAACATGGCATAATTTCTCCCTTTGCAAAAAGAAGAGAGTTCTTTCAACTTCCTTTCAATTAGTTTAATTCTGAGTAGAAGTAAACAATACATTTCAAAGCTGGCATGAAATATAAGTGATTCAAGTTGGGCACAGATACAAATACATATCCAAGCATGTCTCCTTAGAGTTGTGTGGATTACCATTCTTTTTGTCTGGCATTGGAGGACGCAAAACAACATGCATGGTGATCACACCTCCTGCAAGGTCACCAACTGGAAGTCTGCAGTCAGCAACTGTCCTGTTGTTCTCCAGTACTTTTCCAGCATTTATAAGCTTAACATCATTTACCGTCTTTGGGCCATTTTCTTTGTCTGTCGAATAGAAATTATCATATTAACACTAAATCAGTGGGATAACAAATGCGTTTATGAGATTCTAAAGTTAAGGGATTCTAAAGTTAAGGCTCCATCTGTTTCCATCTCTTGAAATTGAATTTCTAAAAGGGATAGAAGAATATAACACGGAGGAAATAAAGAGGAAAGGAGAAGATCTGTCAGGTGGCAAGATAGAAAGGTTCCCCTGGATTAGGAAAAAAAAAGGAAGATTAACTGGGGTAACTAGACTGAAGAAAGCCAAACTAAATGGTTCCAAAACCTGCATCATAACAATTCCCTTCTTATGTTTTAAACAAGCTGGACAGACGCTTAAGTGTAATAATGCTGGAATTTCAGGTTGAGAGTTTAATTCCAGCTGCAATAGGTTCGAATTGAAAAAACAATCGCTTCTCGAAGTCAATTGTGCATCAATTACCAAAGCATGCAATCTGTCGAAAAGGCTTATATCCAGCAATTCTTGTTTAACTTTCTGATACTCACCCAGGAGTTGATGATCAAAGTAAGCTAGAAAGTATTTACCCAACAAATTTGGCAGGTTAATCTTGATGGGTTCAGGTCAGATAGTTAATGTGTCAAGCGACTCATAGTGTTGGCTTCAACGGATAGTATCGAACGGAAATAGGATCCTTTTTACTTGTAAAGTACTTCTCAAAAAACGAATCAGTAGAAGACATTCAAATCATGAAGAAAGATGGAAAAACAACATTATTTACATGACAGAAAAAGTGACATACTCTGCAGATTCCTAAATAATCCACACAAGCAATAAAAAATTAGTCGTGCCTTCTATTTATCGTTTTGATAAGTAAACCGACAGTAGACCATGAAACACATGTCTGTTATAGAGCAACAAATCTAAGAAACCAAGATACAGGAAACAGAAATCTGAGAAGAGTCCTAGTATGTCACACTTAAATGGATGCAAAAGAAACAGTATCTGAAATGAGTTGCAACCTTTTGGCCATTGCGCAACAATCTTCTCTTTTAAAATTGCCACATTGGTTGCTGGGCTATACTTGGATGGTCCCATATCTGTGCCATCGGATAACCTGAATCTAAGCTCAACCAAATCGTCACTTGCCATTGAAGAATCTCCTAAAGGAACAACTCAACTCAGATTTTCATTCTAATCTCCAAAAGCCATCTTCAACTCTACAAAAGATCCAATTTCAATTATTCTAAAGCCACTTGAAAAGCTTTATCAGCAAAGAGCTAAGAACTACTCTTTCGTGACACGAATCAGTCCTAAATAAAAGAACATCAAGAACCTAGATCAGACATAGTGTCAGTCACCTCAAAATCAAAGAAAGAAACAAGTTTTTCAACGGATTTGAATGAAAAGAAGCGTTCTTTCAACCGAAGAAGTAGCTTCCCGACTACCCAGATGGCTTTATCCAAAAGCTATGCCAAGATTTATTCTTTTGACTAATGATAAGATGTAAAGAGAGCAATTCCAGGAACGAAGACAGGGAGATTACGGATTCGCATGATGTGGAGAAAGCGAGAGAAACCACCAAATGGGGAACTTTTCAAAGTGCTTCTCTTTGCCTGAACTGAATCTAACAGAAAAGAACTAATAATTTACCAGATAACCCCTCGTTTTCAGATTTCAATTGGGGAATATTGGCAGCCATCAGATGTAGATCTCCACCTTGTTTACCTGCACTTGTCTTAGGTTGCACGTGAACTCTGAATAGTTTGCATTCAACCAAAAGACTCGATTAATTGAAAATTTAATAATACTTAAATCAACGATATAATTAAATTGTTTAACAGAAGTAGTCCAAAACATCAAATTTATTTGTTTTATGTTTTATAAATTTCAAGTTCACTAATTTTACATATTTAAAATCTAATATCTATTTATATTAATGTTTGAATTAAGAGAAATGAATGAATCAAATTTTCTATAAATTAAAGAATCATACATTTACTATTTATATAAAATATCTTAGATTTTTAAATTTTACGAAACAATTGAAGAACTTGGTAAATTAAACCAAATATTGTTTATTTTAATATAAATATAATTAAGTAAAAATATATTATATCTTAGTTTCACTTTTCACAATTTGTATTTTCAAAAAAATAAAATTTGTTTGGTTGTTAAAAATAATTATATTTTTATTACTGATAATAACTATATATTAGATAAAAATTTAAAGTTTATCAGTGAAATTTAAATATTTTATTAAAATAAATTATTTATAAATTTTATTTTATTTTTAAAATTTTATTTTTAATTATTAAAGTAAATTATATATATTTTAATAAATTTTAAATTATATTTATTAAAATAAAATTATTTTATTTCTAAATTAATATTTGAATTAAATTATTCATAATTCTAACTAATTAAATATACAATGTTAAATTAAATTATTAAAATGAGTAATATTAAATAATTAAATAGTATATATTTAGTACAAAAATAAAAAACTACTTTTTATGATACGAAATCAGAAAGATATGAAAACAAACAAAATTTTTAAATAAATTTAAAAATAAAGATAAGAAAAAAATATAAATAAAAACCTCCATGTCTAGCCCTAGATGTTTTAAGTTAATAATTATTCTTTAATATTTTAATTTTTAAACTTAATAAATTGCTTTGTCCGCGAACTTCAGAAATTTTAAGAAGCGAGAATGGGAATTTGTCAAAAGAAATTCTTTTCTTTTTTCGATTTTGCTCGAAAATATCCTTGTTCGTTTACTAACCCTCGTCTTAAACTTGTTATAACTTCTAAAACTTTGATGTTTGGTTACTTAGACATTTCTGTTTTTTTTTTTTAATTGTAGTTTTAGTTTTTAATTTTTACTTTTAATTTTTTTTGTAATTAAAAACAAAATATGTTTGAATGTTAATGATAATGTCGTTATATTTTATCACTAATAATAATTACATATTAGATAAAACTAAAAAATAAATTATTCTTAATTAAATAAATTTATTGTATTCTCTTATGTAATATTTTTTAACCAATTATTAATAAAATTATTTTATTTTACTAAAATAAATAATTTAAGATTTTACTTTTTATTTATAAATTTATATTTATTTTAAATATATTTTAATTATTAAATCAAATTTTATTTGAAATTTATATATTTTAAGATATTTTAAATTTAATTAAATTAATAATAATTATTTGATTATTTTATTTAATTTAGCTACGAAATCAAGTAAAATTAAATTATTTATAGTTCTTATTAATAATTATTTTTAATTAATTAAATATATAATATTAAATTAAATTATTCATAATTTTTATTAAAATTGATATATTAAATAATTCAATTATATATATTTAGTTGATAGTAAATCAGATTATGAAAAATAGAAATAGAAAATAAAAATTACTTTTTATGATTTTTATAATTTTTGAAAATTGGAAGAAACAAACAAAAAATTCAAACAAACAAGCCTTTTTATTGAATTTGAAAACAAAAACAGAAACCAATAATAGACCTTTAGTAAACAATAATAGTTTTAGAACAATTCTAAAGATGTTCAAATTCCCAAACTAGACTAGACTAGATCCCTAATTTTATGAGTTGGAGTTACCGTATTCTTTCCATCGTTATAAATTGTTTTTTTGTATAAGCATACTAGAATTTTGTAATGTATATTAATATTTTCAATTATTATCTTTTATATTTATTAAGTATTACCAACTTATATCAATTAAACTATTACAACATTTTATCATAGCATAAATGTAAGGCTGACATATACCCTAAAAGCATTATAATATGCCTGGGGTGTATTAAGAGGTGAACATAAATATTCAAGTACATGTAAGCATAGTAAGGGATATAATGGTAATTAATTTAAAAAGATAGGAGTAAATTGGTAATTTGTTTCGTCAAGGACATGAATAATTATATGTGAGATATAGACTAGAATAAAATCAATAGATGATATTATATGTCAATGTGGGAATTAAAGGAAGAAGAAGGATCAAATGTGCAAATTTACCTAAAGTTAACACATGGTCCGATAGGATTTAGACATGTGTGTAAATCTAGAATTTTCATGAAATGGGAGTAGAAGAGAGGAGAAAGGGATGACATTTTGAGATTTTTAACTTCAAAATTTTCTCTTCTCATTTCCTTTCCATTTCATCTTCTTAATTACATTATTTTGTATAAGGAATCAAGTTAATCTTAAGTGGAAATCAAGGTAAAAGTTAGTAGTTTTTATTCTCATCTTCATCTTTTCTTGTTCTTCTCGTAAAGAGATGAAATTATAAGGCTGGAATTGGGATTGAGATATGCATTTATGGTGTTTCTAGTTGATGAATCAAGCAAAGCTAAAGGGAAAGAGAAGGGAAAGCATTAGAAGAGCTAGTTGGCCAATTTCAAGGTTTGGGACTACACTTAGTTTAATTTATGTTTGTGCAAATTTGAATGTGCACAAAGATTGATTTGGACATGGAATGGTTGTTGGAATATTGTATTTGTGTTACTTTGCATAGATTTAGTTGAATATGACAAGAGAGTAACGTTTAGTGGAATTCTGTCTAGGGATCACTTGAACTAGTACCATAGTTTTGGCCATAACTCGGCCTACCATAACTCGGCCTACAGACGTCTAAATTGGAAGATTGTAATTGGGGATGAAACTTAAGACATATCAATAAAAATCTCTAGAAGAGACCCAGACCTAATTCTGGCTACATGACATTGGAAATTGAGATTAAAATTGGTGATCTGATGCTGTAACACCCCATATTAGGGGTTAGGGTATTAAGGAAATTCAGTACATTTTATGCTTTGCATATGTTAATATTTGCTTATTGTGCATAAGAATTTTAGACACATACAATAATTGTACATACATTCATGACATTTTTCGGGTATAATTGATTTATAAATGCGATTAAAAATGCGAATTATGGATTATTTACGTTAAAAATTTATTTGAAGATTGTTATTATTATTTCAAAAATTTTGGTAAATTTTAGAAATTTTCGGAAAAATTTAGTATATTTTGGATATTTTGAAATTTCTGGCCAATTATTTTAGCTGAAAATTTTATTTGGAGACTATTAGTAATATTTTGAAATTTTTAGAAATTTTAGAAAATTTTCTAAAAATTTTGGGGTAGTTTTAGATTAAGGAAAAAAAATAAAATAAGAGACCAATTAAAATGTGACAATTGGCTTGTATGTATAGTGAACACGTGGTCTGCTAATGGGTGACAGTTGCATTGCATGCAAAGAGTATACCTAGCAAATGTTTTTGGACGAAAAATTCTTCAGCTCTCACTTAACTTTCTTTCCCTTCTTTTGTTGTTTCCTTCACCGAAGAAATACTGTGGTTCAAAATAGCTTGTTTATCCTCTATTCGATACATGCATTTCACCCTCATTACTGGAACTAATTGCTGAATCAAGTAAATTGTGCATTCTGTTTTTTATGGTTATATTAAGGATAAATGACAAAGATATGATGTTTTCATGCTCGTGGATGGGTGCATGCATGAACATTTTTGGGCTGTATATTGATGTAAAAAAAAGGAAATTGCAGAGAAGATGTAGAAAGTGATGAAAAGCCGTAAGTGATGTTTTGTATTTTTGGGTGCTGTAGTTGATTTTGCGTTTGAGATGAAAAGAATGAAACTATATGATGAAATGAAAATTGGGATGAGGTTATTGTTGGATTTTAAAACACATGCAAAACCATATATGCAGAAAAGTTGATAAACACATGCTCTGTTTTTCCCAGTATATGCGTAAATGTTTGGGTTTTGTTAAAGATGGGTTTAAATGAGGTTAGAGTTAAAGAGGATATAGAGAATAATGAGGTGTTGTGTTTTAAGGAGTAAAATGATAAAAAAAACGTGGGCTGATGTGAAAAAAAAGAAGAGAAAGGAGCAGACGTTATATAAATACAGTAGAGGGAGAAAGTGAAAGTGAGATTTCTGATTTTTGATGATTAAGTATAAACCTTGGATTTTTGATTTGTTGTGAGTTGTTGAGCTGAAGGAAGAGTAGGAAAGTTGGTTTATGTAATGGATGTAGTGAATATGAAGTGTAAAAGTGGAAAAAAATATGGAGCTTTCGGTGGAGAAGATGAAGTTTGCGTGCTAGAGAGATAAAAGGTGATAGTTTATATGTGTGGGTTAAAAACTAGAGTTTTTCATTGAACAACCCTCAGTCTTTTGCCTATAACTTTTTCATCCGAACTCCAAATAACTTGAAACTTAGATCAATGGATTCCTAAGACATTTTTCTTTCTCTCCATAAAAATCTAGAGTTATCTGAATTGATTTGAAAGTGATTGATAGGATGAAAGTGTGGAAGTCTGTTGGATTGATATGAGTTGGAAAAGTTTCATGATCATGCTTCGGTTTTCTAATTATAACTTGAGAAGTAGATTTCTGAATGAATTTATTTTTTATTCATATTAAACTAGAGACATATTTCTACAACTTTTCTGAAGAAGTCGACTTTTAATTCTGTCTCTAAGATTTTCAAAATTGGCATGTAAGTGAGTTGTAGCTTAAGCTGAAGTGCTGTTAGGGACAGAAATCATATCCTGTAGAATTTGAATAAAATGTATTGATATAGGCCTAATTAGACTAAGATGTCTTCACCAAAGTTGTAGCGTATTCTATTAGCTTTAAATTCGTACAAAGGTTGTAATTTTTGAAGATCTGAGCTGAAAGACATGAGTTGTAAAATTAGAGGGTATGATTATGTACTAGACAAAAGTTCAAATGTGCACATTCTGTGGTATTTTGTGCATAACTCATTGAATACTGAATCAAATTAGATGATCTTGGAGTCATTAGAAACTTAAGACACTGTAGAACAAGTTTCCCGAAGAAAGGTTTGCCTAATTTTGTCATTTACCCTATCAGATTAATTATGGAAAGTTGACCTAAAATCATATGGGTAGAAAATCTGAAGTGGTCAATTAGGTTATGAAATTGATTTCACGTTGCTTTATTTTTGTTCAAATTATAAGTACCAAATGATATTAATGAGGGCTTTGATATCTGATCGATTTGATGATGAAAATTACAATAAGGTACCCGGAATTGTCATTGAACATGCATTGTGCATACGTTCTATACATTGATGTGCATAAAAGAACACTTGTACATTTGAGCAAAAATGTGATATTTGTGAATGTGTTGTGTATGTTTTAGAGGAGCACATTGGACGCCAGTCGGATATTGCAGGACCATCCAGGAAATAGCTTATTAGAGCGTACTGTGAGTCAACCTAGATAAATTTCCTAGGATTGATTTGATTTGATTTGTTAAGCTTCCAATTATTGAATTGTTGCGTTTCGTTTCTAAATTCCGGACTTAAAGTCCGAGGAGTAAATATTTGGGACTGTATTGAAAATGTTCTGATTTGTTTAATAATTTTGTATTATATGTAGATTCTTAACGAAAGTTGAATGCCGGACTTAGGTCCGAAGATTATGAAATTCTGATTGTGTATTATGCTATGTGAATTCTCAACGAAAGTTGAATGCTGGACTTAGGTCCGATGATTATGAAATTCTGACTGTGCTTTATAAATGATTGTGATATATGGTAAATTCTGAATTGT
>JAOTBA010000006.1:9253998-9267654 GCA_025629845.1 Erythroxylum squamatum | reverse complement strand
TTTAGCGGACATGCATCGAGCTTAGGAGGCCAATTTCACCCGAGACTGTCCGTTAAACGGACATGCGTGTCCGCTTAACGGACATGAACTGGCCAAACTGTCCATTTCACCCGAATCTGTCCGTTAAACGGACTTCCATGTCCGTTTGACGGACATGAGCGGGCAAAACATACCAAACCTCAAATCTTCCAATCATCGTTCAATTTAACTTCTAATATTTCACATAAAATCCATCTTGGATCTAAACCATATTTTCCATTTCCATTTCAATTTCATGAATTTCTCTTTTCTTTGTACCTGAATAATCATGAACAACTGCTCATTTAATAGTCCCAACTTCTAAGAAAGTTTCGGGGCCCAACATTTCTCCCCCTCTTAAAAGAATTTTGTCATCGAAATTCCTATCTTACTGATTTAGTGGTAAGGGTTTACTTCATCACTCAAACGCTCAATAGCCTTAGTTAAGGGATTCAATCAATCCCTCCGTAACTTGTTCAGAATCACTCCATCCTGACCCTGCTTACTTGATCTTGAGCTCACCTTGGCACGGTGGTACTCTTAAACATGTACTCACAATCATGTACTCGGGTGAGTATAAGCATGTAACTCTGAGAGCATCATAGAGGTAACTTGTCTTATGCTTGATAATTCACATCTGGGTCATACTAAGTGGCTGTGTACTAACACACTTAACTCTCATGCCTACTCTTGGATCCTTCCAATTCATCTTTCTTAATTTACTTGATTCTTATCATTCATCTATTTCACCTATCCATAATATCTCTAATTCTGGCTTTCAACGACATGTAGGCCTTACTCATCATCATAATACTAAAGCGATGACTCCTTCTATCATCTAATTCCTTATACAGTATTTAACTGAACTCACTAGGACTGTGATTATCATACTTAACATCAAATAGAACTATACTTGGATCTCATGTTCCTATGAATTTCAAACTATAAGCATGAAGCATATTCTTGATAATTAAGACCACCAATTCATACATTCACTTACTTATTTGACATTCTTGATCATTAAAAGATCTTTCGATATAATCCTGCTAGGATGCATAACTTATATCACCAATTGTACGTTGCTAGCAACCTCTTTACTTAATCATCCTCATGGCTTTCACGTACTTCCTATTTCCTTCACCATGAATCATTCTTCCTATTCAAACTTAACATTTAGATCGATTTTGTTTTCAATCAATCTCTCATTCCTTAATTTGGAGTAAATCATACTTCTCATGCTACACTTCCTTTTTGCTCTAGTTCTGATAACCTTCAATATCAAATTATGCTTAAGGTATCTGACATAACACTTAGCTTCACTTAGAATTATACTGTCTCCAAACTTTTAACACTATCATTAAAGTAACTGTTCTATATCATGTATCGAATCATCAACTCATAAGGTTGCACTTGTCTCCATGCGTACAAAATTACTTTATCATGCTGCATTGGATTTCATCCTAATCCTTTATACCACATCATCAATGCACACTATAGAATCTCCAAATCCATATGACTTAGTTTGCATCAATATAATCCTTCAAATTTTTCTTTTTACTTTCATTACTTATAGGCGTTACTCATTTCTCTTCATACCATAGTGCTATTGGGCATGCGTTAACTTAAGCAATCGTTATCAAATTTCATGTATCTCTCGATTAGCCCTCGTGAGTCCTTACTTAACTAATTCCTCAATGATGTACATTGTCTCACTTAAATTGACTTTCTTCTTCACACGATTTTCTCTATTCCTTGCATTTCCTTATATCTTACTTGGACTTATTCATGTTTGCTCATTCATATCAATGTCTCCACATATTGCAATTTATTTGCAATTTTAACTTCTTGTGATTTTAATATATTCATCAAGTCATATCAATATTTCCTAAACATACTTTCACGTAAGATTAACATGAACTTATATATACTCCTCGTATTAGAAATCAATGTCTCCTCAAATTCAGAATTTACTCATGTAAAGTGCATACCCCTTTTTTTATCACATAGTGAGTGTACTCACTTTCGAATCGTTACATATTCCTTCCTGATCAGTTCTTTCATTGATTGCTCTTAACATGAACTATCTAATCTGCTTATTCTAACTTAATGACATCCCTCTTCAAAAGAGGGTTTTCTTGCTACCATCATCTATACTATTCATGCAATCTTAATCAATCACCTGTTATCATCATCATATTGTATTCATATATTTAACTCCATCAATTTCTAAATCAATCTCTTACATGATTGATACCTTAGTCTTCCCTAATCCTAGACAATATTCTTCTATTGATCTTAGAATCTATTCCTTATTGTAACATCATCACAAATCTCAATCTATCCTTGCTTAATCATTACAAGCACTTTCATATGTCATTCTGATTTTCCTTTAACCTGTGGACTAAGGGAGCTATAACTAACATCATATCCAATAAGTCATAAGTTCATTCTTGGCCATCCCCACACATATATTACCTACGTGCTTACATATACACACTTGCATATGACGATGAATCATCATATAGATACTCTCAATATCAACCAATTTAACCCTGTTTTGTACTTGTACATATATCATTATCCTTCATATTATCTTCCCATTATCCTTCATATAATACCTTGCATATATATATATGTGAGCCATTAATTTCAAAATGCAAACTTATAAAAGTAAAATCATCACATTTTTCATACAGCACATAGATTTCAAAAACTTGTAAACTTGGTGCTCGTAATGGCACTTTCTTGTAAACTTGCTTTTCATAAATTGATATCCTTGCAAAAATCATTTCCGGAAGCATGATTTCATAAACTTGCATTCGTAAAAGAAAACCCCATTTTTAAAAGTCATTTCATCAATCATTAACATAATTCATGTAACAAACATATAACAATTTCACATAATTAAACATGTAGCATTTCATAATGCCCTCAATGCACAATTAATGCAACAATTATGATGCAATTTTGAAACATTAATTTCCTTGATTTTAAGGAAAGCAAAATTCATCTTCTTAAATCATAAGAATGTCTGTTTTCAATACGTTCCCCTTGTTCACTTTAAGCTCAACCTTTCCCCCTTATATCCTTGTTTTCCTCAAACAAGCCATGCTCATAAATTCACATCTTGCCCACATTCAAGGATAAACACCATAGTATATTATTGAAATTATATTCAATTCCACCCAGCATATGCACTGACTCATTACCTGTCATGTTTGACCTTGCACTATTTCTCATTTCCATTAATTCACAACTTTAATTTTGTTCGCTAATTCGATCGGCCCAAAACTCTTAACAATTGCCCTTGTATGTAACTTATAAACATGCGCCCATGTAAGATCTCAATTCCGGCGCTCTGTGGTAAACTCTACACAATTCGTTACGTTTTTCAGAAAACGTCGCGAATTATATTAAATTGTTATAGTGTATCCTTCTTCAACAGCTCCAACCAAACTCCAATACTATATCATTCTCTGACCTATCTGTCAAATCAGGTACTTCAATATCTTGGTATCTTGATTCTGCTTGTTGCAATCATATGATCTCAAATTCCTCTATTCTTAAATCTTTAACAATATCATCTGCTCCACACATTATTCATACTGCTAATAACTCTACTATGAAGTACAACATATAGGTACTGTCCACACATCCAAATTATTCTTACCTGAAACCTTTCATTTTCCCAAACTTTCTATAAATCTTATTTCTGGTGGAAAATTATGTGAACTTGGTGTTAAATTATATTTTTCGAGTCATGGTTGCATTGTGCATGATCCACAAACGGGTGAGATCCTTGGAGAAAGGCGTAAGGTTGGACAACTTTTTGAGCTTTATTAATAAAATCTTCCCTCCAAGTTTGTTGTTGGTGCTGTCACTTTTTATATATGGTACAATCAATTAGGTCATCCTTTTACTTCTAAATTAGGATCTTTAATCTCTAGTGGTACTTTAAACCCTGTTAAGACTGAACATTTTGAATGTGTCTCTTATCAATTATCTAAAAGTTGTACATCACCTTTTGATTTAATTCACTCTGATATCTGAGGCTTGCTTGCACTTTGTTAAACTATGGGTGGTCTGAGATATTATGTTATCTTTGTTGCTGATTTTTCTTACTATACATGGATCTATCTAATGTAACATAGATTTGAACTATTCTCTATTTACTCTTGCTTTGCTAATATGATCCAAACTCAAATTTTTTGCAACATTAAAATATTTCGGACTAATAATTCCATGGTATACAAAGAAAAAAGCTTCATCAACTTTCTTGCTTAACAAGGGATCATCATTCAAAGATCTTACCCAAACATATCTCATCAAAATTGGTTAGGTCAAACAAAAATATAGGTATTTTCTTGACACTATTCGAGCTTTTATTATATCTTCCTATCCTTAAACCTTTTGGGGTGAAGCAACTCTTACTGTTGTCTATACCATCAATCATATTTCTTCTCCTATCATAAGTAACATCGCTCATTATTAACACCTATTTAATCGTGCTCCTGATTACCAATCTCTTAAAGCTTTTGGATGTGCATGCTCTATTCTTTTACAATCTCACGAGCACAATAAACTAAAACCAAAAGTACATATATGTTGTTTCTTGGGTATGACATAGAACTCAAAAGATACAATTGTTGGGATCCTCTATCACAAAGACTTTAAATTTCTCGACATTAAACCTTTTCGGAATATATTATTTTTCACTCTTAAAATTTCGAGTCAGCTTACCCCACAAAATATTTTTTTCTGACCCTACCATATCTTTGTTTCCTGATATTTCTTCTACAGGTCCACTTTAAAGCTCTAATAATTCAATATAACAGTAAGTCTAATTCCATTATATCTTCCGCAGATACAAATCCTTTATGTTCACTGTACAACTCTTCCTTATCTACTCATTCATCAAAATCCACCGAGTCTCAATAACTTCCTTGTCATTCCACTTGAGTAAGTCAACCCTCTATTTGTCTTAAAGACTTTTATGCTTATTCCACTTTTTTTCTTTATATGAACCTTGTACTTATTGCGAGGCTAGCTCTAACCCTTTATGACAACAAGCAATGAAGAAAGAATTATAGACTCTTTCCAAAATTGATACTTGGGACTTGGTTGACTTACCTCGAGAAAAATCTTTTATTAGCTATAAACTGGGTCTATAAAATCAAGACTCAAGTAGATGGATTAGTGGAAAGAGACAAAGTTCACCTTATTGTTAAAGGATTCACTCAAGACTATGGAATTAATTATGAGGAGAATTTCACTCTTGTAGCTAGAGTGACCTCAGTACGCAGTCTTATTATTGTTAGTAAAAGAGGGCAGTTATTATAAATAGATGTTAAGAATGACTTTCTTAATGGAGATCTCACAAAAGAAGTGTACATGCAACCTCTTCCAGGGTATGATCATCTTCCTAATAAGGTTTGTCATCTTCGTAAAGCCTTGTATGGGTTAAAATAAGCTCCTTGAGCCTGGTTTGCAATATGTAGTTCCATCATTGGACAACTCAATTTCAAGTCCATCTTTATGATTATGCCTTGTTTCTTCGCAAATTAAATCAAAGGTACACTCTTGCCCTTCTCTATATAGATGACATAATAATAACTAGTGATGACATATAGGATATCTCTACCCTTAAGTCGTTTCTCCATTAGTAGTTTGAGATGAAAGACTTGCGTAATCTAAGTTCTTTTTTGGGTATTGAGGTATTCTCAGATGAATTTGGATACTATTTATCATAAGCAAACTATGCTACTAATCTCATCTCTTGAGCTGACATTATTGATACTAAGATAGCTAGTACTCCGCTAAATTCTAATAATAACCTTTCTGCTACTGATGGGAGTCTCCACAATGATGGTACTCTTTGTTGCCAATTAGTTGGTAGTCTTATATACCTTATTATCTCTCATCCAGATATTGCTCACGTTGTTCACATCGTGAGTCAATTCATGTCCTCACCTTGTACAACTCACTTCTTTATTGTTCTTCACATATTGAGTATGATCGAGGAACTTTGTTTCATGGTTTTCTTTTTAGCTACTCTTTCTCGTTGGAGCTATATGCTTATTTTGATGTTAATTGTGTTGGGGACCCAACAGACCATCCACTACTGGTTATTGTCTCTCAATCCAGTACAGAAGTCGAATATAGAACTTTTGCTAATACTACCTCTGAACTCATTTGGCTACGATGGTTGCTTCAAGATGTGAATGTATTTTTCTCATTTGCAGTTCCTCTTTATTATGATAACAATGGTGCTATGTAAATTGCTCATAATGATGTCATTCATGAAAGGACTAAACATATCAAGATATTGTCATCTTATTCGACATCATGTTTTCCAAGGGACTATACCACTTGTTTCCATCTCCTCACAGTCTTAGATTGTCGACATCTTTATAAAGTCTCATCCACCTTGACACTTTATAGATCTAGTTTTCAAACTAAACCTCTCATTTACTATGACATTTATAGCTTGGGGGGGTGTGTGTGTGTTGGGGGTTGTTAATAATAATAAGGTAATATTACATCTTATCCTATCCTCATAAGATGTACTTTGATATGATATGATAATGATGTTATCATTATTCTTGATTTTATCTTCAATATGATATGAACGTATAACAAAAAATTATAGATATTTAGTTAAGAAAATTATATAAAAATACCCCATGTACATTGAATTATACACACGAAATATACAAAACTTCTTTTATTCTTTAATGTTTACAAAAATGACTTTAAATTAGTCTATTTCGTCGTTGATTACGTACCAAGTTATGAAAACATTCAACCTAAATTTAAATTGAGTTAATTTAACACTTCAACTTTCCCTTTAATTTAAATATTTTGTGAAACTAGTGGCACGTTTAAGGTTTCACATAAACAAGTAGCTAAATATCAAGTAGGAGAAATGGACACTTGATCAGATCATGTTCAATGAGTTCCATTTATTAATAAGATTGAAACAAAAAACATCTCACACCTTAAGCCTAAGGCGATTTTGCTGGACTGCAAAGGACCAGTAATTAATGATAAGGTCCAAAAGAAACGACTTAAACGAATGTAGAAGGGATCACCCTTTCAATAGAAATTTTTTTCTAACAATATTTGATGATGAAGATGTATTTATATATATATATATATATATGTTTATTATCATATGTTAAATAATTGATTAATATAATTCTTGTATAATCAAGTATAATTTATATAATAATTTTTATATGTAAATGAAGTAGGATGAACTATTGATAATCCTAATTATAATAATTGCCTAGCCCATTTCTTTTACTGTTGATTTACTTTCTTTAATTTTATCTTTTGATTTATTATTTTTCATGTGATTGCTTTGATTTTTTAGAATTAAAAATAGAAGCCTCTACCTGTGATTTTTATGCAAGTTAACAAAGAAAATTCTATATTATTGTCTTCCGTTAAGTTAACTTAGTCTCTAGTGAACTAAATCACTTGTTAATATAAAAATCACGTATACTATGTAGAAAACACAAGAAGAGGGGTTGAATTGTATAATCTTTTAAAAAATATTAATCTTTTGAGATTTCTTGAATTTCTTTACAAAATTCAAATGATCACAAAAACACTTTACTAAAGTTGATAAGTAATGCAATCGCACGTAATATTATCTACTCGTCTAACAACAAGAAAATTAAAAGATAAAGGTTAGAGAATAGACGCCGCGATTTTATACTGGTTCACCCCAAACCTTGGGCTATGTCTAGTCCTCAGAGTTTGTCTGAGATTTCACTAAACTCTTCAACTTTACAAGTATTCTTTCTACACTTTCAGAGCCTCTTCAGGTATTTCTCGCAAGGTATTCTTTATCTGCTATCTTACCCTCTCCAGGCTCTAGCCTTTCTTTCTCTCTGTAGGAAACATATTTTTGAGATTCACGTTACAGTAGTATTCGCTCTCTTTCTTTTATACTTTGAATACAGAATTTCTCTAAGTATTGTACAATCCAAATTTTCTCTTGTAAAAGCATTATTTAGTCTTCGACTAGAACTAGTATTTATAGCCTAAGTCTCCAACTATATTTTTTGAGAAACTACTTCTTGAATCTTCTAAAAACTGTTATTAGTTGAGTCCTGTAACTAACTCCAACTAACTGACTAACTTTCTAGAATATCTTCCTTTTGTATCGTCTAAGATAATACTTATTCTGTTATCACGTTTTGTCTTATATTGCGCTTCGTCTGGTGTTGCTCTTCGTCTGTTATTGATGTATCGTCTGTGATGATGTGTATCGCCTGTTGCTGACGTATCATCTGTGATGACTAAGTGTTACTTTCATTTTCTGTACACTTAACAGACTTGTCAAAACAGTTCATACATTTCTAAGATTATTATTATTTGATTTTTATCAAAATTAATAAAAGCGAAGTCTTCTTGTCTTAACACCAAACCTGTGAGACTGCCCCAAAGGAGACTAAACCCACTTATCCTATATGGGGTTAAGAAAGAAATCACCAAACTTCTGAGTGCTGGGATAGAATCTATCCCATATCTGATAGCGAGTGGGTTAGTCCGATACATGTAGTGCCTAAAAAGAGTGGGATCACTGTGGTTAGAAATGATAAGGATGAGCTTATTCCTACAAGAGTGCAAAAGTCTTGGTGTGTGTGCATAAACTATAGAAGATTAAATGATGCCACAGGAAAAGATCATTTCCCTCTTCCTGTTATTGACCAGATGCTTGAGAGACCTACAGGCAAATCTCATTACTATTTTCTGGGTGGTTTCTCTTGGTACTTTCAAGTACCTATTGCACCAGAGGACTAAGATAAAACCACTTTTACATGTCCTTTTGGTACCTTTGCTTATCAAAGGATGCCTTTTGGATTATGTAACACTCCAGGGACGTTCTAGCATTGTATGATGGCTATTTTCTGTGAATTTTTAGAGGAATGCATGGAAGTCTTTATGGTCGACTTCACTGTTTACGGTGGTTTTTTTGATAATTGCCTTGCTAGTTTTGAAAACATTTTGAAACGATGCATTGAAAAGAATTTGATTTTAAACTTTGAAAAATGTCATTTCATGATCAATGAGGGCATAGTGCTAGGTCATTTGATTTCTAGCAAGGGAATTGAAGTTGATAAAGCTAAGATTGAGGTCATATCTTCTTTGCCTTATCTTTTCTGTGTTAAAGATATAAGATCATTTTTGGGTCATGTAGGATTTTATAGGCATTTTATAAAAGGTTTTAGCAAGATTGCATTACCTCTTTCAAAGCTTTTACAAAAAGATGTAACATTTGACTTTGATGATTCTTGCAGAGATGTGTTAGATGCGTTAAAGTCTAAACTCATTTCTCCCCTTATTCTGATTGCCCCTAATTGGAAATTACCTTTTAAGCTTTCATGTGATGCTTCTAATTGTGCTGTAGGAGCTATGTTAGGCTAAAGGGAGGAGAAGCTCTCAAGAGCCATTGCATATGCCTCAAAAACACTGGATGCAGCTCAAATCAACTACACAACAACAAAGAAAGAGCTTTTTGTAGTAGTTTTTGCCTTAGAAAAGTTTAGGCCTTATCTGTTAAATTCTCATGTAACTATTTTTACTGACCATGTAGTTGTCCGCTATCTTCTTAAGAAACTACAATCTAACCCAAGATTTATAAGATGGACATTACTTCTTCAAAAATTTGACATTAAGATAAAGGATCGAGCTAGGGCAGCGAATCATGTAGTTGATCACTAGAGTAGGCTACCAGAGGATACAAGGGGAGTAGACTCTTCTAAACTCACTTGTGATTCTTTCCCTGATGCAACTTTATGTGCTTTAGTTTTAAAAAAGCCTTGGTATGCACATATAGTTAATTATCTCATTACTGGACTCACCCCTCCTCTTATGTCTAAGTCATAGGCATAAAAGCTCAGGAGCGAAGCGAAGCATTACATTTGGGATGCTCGGATGTGCAGTGACTAAGTCATGAGAAAGTTTGTGCCTAGTGAAGAATTTGATGCCATTATTTCAGCTTGCCCTTCCATAGTTTGTGGAGGGCATTTCAGTGCAAGAAGAACATCTAGGAAAATTCTAGGCTCCGGTTTTTACTGGCCAACCCTTTTTAAAGATTCTTTTACATTTTTCGGTCATGTGACAAATGCCAATGTTTTGAAGGGTTAGTTAAAAGGCATGAAATGCCTTAACAACCTTTACTGTTTTGCGAAATCTTTGATGTTTGGGGGATTGATTTCATGGGTCCCTTTCCTCTGTCTTTTGGTTTTATATATATCCTTTTAGCTATAGTTTATGTGTCCAAATGGATAGAGGCTGTACCTACTAGAAAATACGATGCCTAAACAGTGTCTAAATTTCTTAAGTCTAACATTTTCTGTAGGTTTGGGATTCCAAAGGTTATGGTGAGTGATAGGGGTACACACTCTATAATAGGATAGTTGATAACCTGTTTTCAAAATTTGGTGTCAACCATAAAGTCTCCATTGCATATCACCCCTAAACCAATGGTCAAGCTGAAATATCTAATAGAGAGGTGAAGCACATCTTAGAGAAGATAGTAAAGTCATCCAAAAAGATTAGAGCTTGCGATTAGGAGAAGCATTGTGGGTTTATCAGACTACCTACAAGTCACCAATTGGAATGTGCTTAATCTATGGTAAAGCTTGCCACTTGCCAGTGGAGTTGGAGCATAAAGCATATTGGGCAGTCAAGTAGTGTAACATGGACTTAGAATCTTCTGGGATGGAGAGAAAGCTGCAATTGTAGGAATTGGAAGAGTTTAGGTTAGAATCGTACAAGAACTCTCGACTTTATAAGGAGAAAACAAAGTTTGTGCACGATAAAGTCCTCCTAAGGATAAACTTCAAAGAGGGAGACAAAGTGTTGTTGTTTAAGGCTCGTTTCATTTTTAAGAAAGGGAAGTTTAACAGTTGTTGGGATGGGACGTACACAGTCACAAAGGTGCACAACTTTGGTATGGTGGAGCTTCTATATGAAGAGACTGGAGCCAAGCTTAAGGTGAATGGCCATCTGTTGAAGCTTTACCATGAGAATCAGAAACCTCCATGACTCTCAGGTTGTTTCTTTCCTTCACTTGTTTACTTACCTTTTCCCTGTGATTGCTCATGACATGTTTTGGTGCATTAGTTTACTAAGTAAGTGCGGGGGAGAAACTACTCCAGTAGGAAAAATAGTTTAGTTTTTAGTTTAATTAGTAGTTTTTCAATTCGATAATATCCCCTTCTAGCTCTATCTCTTGCCTTTCTTTTGTTGTGCTTAACTGCCCTGATGCATGATATATCTTCAAGTTTGGAGAAGTTTAGTATTGTTGATTGTGTTTTGATTGTTTCAACATTGAGGACAATATTATGTTTAGTGCGGGGGATGAATTTCATGCATCATTTTTGGCCACTTAAGTACTTTTGAACAGGTCATTTGTGTGTTATCTCTAAAGTTTTGAACTTGGTTTTTGAGGTGAATTTGAAATTGCATGGCATTTTTCCACCTTTTCCATATCTCTGCCACCTTTCACCGTGGCCATCTATGGTTTCGCTGCGACAAAGCTCTCCAGTTTTCATAATTTTTTCTTCTTGGGTTATCTTCACGGTGACTTGCATTTCACGTAAGTACTCCTGTTTCTTCCACTTTTCTTCTCGAGCAAACTTCGCCGCAGCCAATTTATGATTTTGTCGTGGTGAAGCCCCCTCATTTACAATCTCTTCTTGGCCAAGCCAATGCTTTTATTTCCTCACTTCAACAATTCTCCCAAATTAGATTCTTAATACTTCTATGTTTAGAAAGTTTTGAAAATTACAAAGTTTTGCATGTGCTTTTGGAAAACCACCCATGTTTTTAAATGATAGTTGATTTGGTTAATTCCATTTTTAATGTTTTCAACGAGAGGTAAGTGAGGGTATGCTAAGAAAGTGGCGCTATGTTTTTAAACCTTGAGATTGCTTAATTGAGATACTGACCTTGTTGGAAGGATATTTGGGCCTAAATTCTTTCATGTGTGTATCTGCTTAATTTCATATCTCTCTATAACTTGTTTTAATTCTTAATCAAGGCTTGATTAACTAAAATTTTGTGAATATGATAGAGACATTCATTTCAAAACCCTTCTTACCCAAACACAAACCCCAAACACTTAATCATTGCTAGCCCCTTAAACCATCTTTTTGAGTGCATGCACATTTTTATAAATTGATGTAAATATTTTATCTCCAGTTTTCTAAGTTTAAGTTGATCTTTGTGGAGAGTAGGATTCATAGGTTGGCTCGTTACTACAAAAAAATCTATAAAAAACTTCCTCCAGTTGGGAAATACAAGTCAACCACTGCTAGTACTCTTGTGGCTTAGGCTAGATATGTTATGTTGTAGCTGAGCAACTATTTTGAAGTATAGAATCAATTGTGTTAAAAAAAACTATATACATATATTTGGAAATGGAAATAAATAGCAAAAGAAATGTTGCTACGTTAGAATTTTAAATCTTTTCTTTAAAATAGTTAACGCTTGTTTCATGAGGAGAATAATTGTGATGCATGCGACTCATATTTTTCTTTTATTCCATCCATTTCACTTGGCCTTCATCCACCATTACAACCCTGAAAGTCCTCTTGATTTGCGAAATTATGGTTCTTGTAGTGGAGAGGTAGAACTATCACAAGCTTATGGTAGAGAATAGACTAAGCAAATTTTAGAGTAAAATTATCCCAAGATAAGTGAGTTGAGAGTTAAACAGTTTCCCTTTAGATAGATCTCTTTTGCTCAATCTCTTGGATTAAATACTTATAGTGTTTATCTTCTTAGCGCTCCTTCAATCTACTTTGGTTGATTTTTGAGAAAGTGGTTTTACTAATTTTTTGCTATCATTTTTAAGTATGGTCAATATTTTCTTTTGCACTTACATCTCTTTGACCTTTATGAACTTTGTCTAGGAGTACAAAGATCTAAGTGTGGGGGAATTTTATTGAACCCAAGTTGTCTATATTATTTAGTGATATTTTCATGGTTTTTGTTATACTTTTCGGCTCTTTTGGTTGGATGTTGTGCTTAATTTAGCTTAAGAGTGCTTGTTTTGAATTAATGCAGTTTGAGGGTAAAATTGTCATAATTAGTTATTAATTGCACTCACTTGGTTTCTAAGACAATTGATATTGCAAACTAGTGCTTTTCATTACAGGACACTCTAGAAGTAGAGCCAAGATTGAAGACTAAGAAATTGCAGCACAAAAGGTCAACAACATTAACACTAGCAGATTTCACCGCGGCAAAGAAAATGTTTCGCCGCAACGAAACTAGGGAATATTACCAAAGAGCTCTCGGTAAAAGTTCGCCGTGGCAAAGTCACTCCTTCGCCGCGGCGAAACCTTCGAATCAGCAACCCAGACCGGAACCATTTTTGGAAATTCCGCTGACCCATTCGTGAAAACTGACCTAAATACCCATTTAGAAAACCCTATTTCGAGATAAGTGACAGAAGGACTCAAGAGGGACAGCCTCCATCTCATCATATCTCATCCTTCTCTCATCTAACCCAAATTTTGTTAAGTCAATTAAAATACATATATTTTGGACTTAATATTTATTGATTTGTTAAATTGGTATTTATAAATTGATGGAATTAATTGTTAAATGTTC
>JAOTBA010000006.1:9205158-9217079 GCA_025629845.1 Erythroxylum squamatum | reverse complement strand
GGGGTCAATTGTATAAAAAAAAAAGGAAGATACTTAAAAAATGATAATATCCTTCTAAACAAAATAAGTCTATAAATAGAAAGAACCTATCAATTTTCGAAAAGATCTTGTTAATGTTGGAAACAAAAGGATACTGTTAATTGAAGGGAGCCTGCTAATTAATATGAGACAGCTAATTGATAGGAGTCTGCTAGCGATTAAAAAAAAAAGGAGCCTATTAATCGATAGAAGTCTATTAACGTTAAAAAACAAAAGGAACCTTTTAATCGATAGGAGCATGTTAACGCTCAACAAGCGAAAGGAACCTCTTGTAATAGAAAAATAGAAGGAGCATATTGTAAAACTGAAGGAGCCCCTTGAAAACACAAACTTATAATGTGGAAATTAGGAAGGGAGAAAAAATGACAATCAATTTATACTAGCCCGGCTTATAACAATTAGTCGCGCATCGTAACGGTACCTAAGATCAAATATGAGCTAAAATGAGTGTCCTAAGCATTTCCAAGACATTAGTATATCAAATGAATCAACATTTAATCATATATCAACGAAGCCTACGTCTAGTTCCGAGTATTCAACTTGAGTATTTCACTATAAAATCCAAGTAATAAATTTTCACGAGCTTTTTCAAGCTTACAAGCACATATTTTTCAAGGTTCTTCAGCCTTCCACTTTCGTAGTATTTAACAAAACTCTATAAGTTCTCAACAAGAAATATATAGAGGATTTAACTCTCTCTTAATACAGTGATTTCACTTTCTAAGGTACAAAGAATTTGATAAAACTTTCAAGCATATTGATGCTGCTAGGATATTTTGCAAGTCTCGTATGTTTCCCAAATGCAATGGCTTTTCCATAAGTAGACATTTTCCTCAACTAGAAGTTGCTTAATCTATGATATCTTTTTTTTTATATATTTAGACGTTAAGAAGAACATTCTGTCAAGACTTCCGGAGCTGATTATTTGAATTCGTAAAAAAACTTTTCAGATGTTATGGAACCATTTTTGAATAGGCAAGTTCATAAAGAAGGTTCCTGCAAGAAAGGAATCAATTATCCTATGATTTTATTTCCTTATAAGAATTACACCGTTGCCTTTATAAGGAAATAAATCCAGTTTGAATTTTGAAATATTATAACATTATCATCAAAAACATTATTAATAAACCTTGAGCTACCAACTTATATGTCTATAAAAATTTTCATTGTAGTAATTGCATAAATGATCCTTTGATTTATAATATCAAAAATTATCTTATATAGAGATTGCTATGTTTTGCTACTATTTATAATAGTTGAGTGATCAATATAAAATTCATCACCTTAGGCTATGTTTAGTTGGGGGTTTATTAATGGAATGGAATATTATTATAACTTTTGGGGAGGGAGTTTATAATGGAATGGAATGGAATAAGATGGGATGCAATGTAAAATGATAAATAACATTTCACTATATTACATTATAAACCTTCTTCTAAACAACATTTCACTATATTACATTATGAACCCTCCCATCTCTCGCAAACAACAATTTTATAATATTACATCCATTTACATTTCATTCCACTATAAACCATTCCATTTCATTGAAAACCTTACGTCCAACCAAACATAGCCTTAAGGTGATTAGACAGAATGTTCCATTGTTTTGATTAGTATTGATTCGAAAAATCTTTGGCTAAGGTGAAATGATACTGTGTAAAATTGTTTACAAATGTCATTAGTTGAATTAATTACCAATGGTGGAGAATTAACACAATTAGACTCAAATAAAGTAAAAATTAATTTCATATTTTGCTTCTAATTGGAATATTGTATGATGAAAATATTGAATCATACATAAACAAAATCTTAGAAAAAAAGATTAGTTAAAACCACTTTGACATTTTTAAATATTTGTGTAGTAATGGTGGTGGTGGTGGTGGTGGTGGTATTAGTAGTAGTAGTGGTGGTCGAAGTAGGAGTAGTAGTAGTAGTAGTGGTAGTAACAGCAGTAGTAGTAGTAGTCATAGAGTAAGAGGAGGAGGAGTAGTAGCAGTAGGAGTAGTGGTAGTGGTAGGAGGAGTAGTAGTAGTAGTGGTGGTGGTAGTAGTAGTAGTGGTGGTAGTCATAGTAGTAGCAGCAGCAATAGTAGTAGTAGTTGTAGAGTAGGAGAAGGAGGAGTAGCGGTAGTAGTAAGAGCAGTAGTAGTAGTAATAGGAGGAGGATTATGAGTAGTAAGAGTAGCAGCAGCAACAGCAGTAGTAGTAATAGTTGAGTAGGAGGAAGAGTAGTGGTAAGAGTGGTAGTAGTGGTAGTGATAGTAATAGTGGTGATGGTGGTGGTGGTAGTAGTAGTAGTGGTAGTATTAGTACTAGTAGTACTAATAGTAGTGGTGGTGGTAGTAGTAGTAGTTTAATCTCTTGTGCTCTAATCTTTTTTTTCTTAGAATAGATGAATTCAAATGTGTTCTAGTTTCGTTCACAGTCTGTTGCACTCACACATTGACTTAAAATCCGAATTGTAAACTTTTGCAATTGTGGAACACCACTTTCGAATTGATCCCACCAAGAAACAAATTTTTATTCTAATAATTTTCAACAATTTTTATCACAAAACATACCAATAATTTCCATAACAAAATATACACAAATAACCAAATGCTATAAATTTGTTGTTCAAATTTTTAACCAAATACAATAAATTTGTTGTTCAAATTTTAGAGCAAAAAATACACCCAAAAAATAAAAAATCTATTTCAGTTTTCAAATTTGGCGTTGGGAGGGCGGTGGTTGGCTGGTGGATGGTGTCCGGCGATTGTTGGGGGTGCAGTGGTGGTCACTGGACGATTGGAGAGCAACTGGCGATGATGGTGAAGAAGAGAGAGAGTGAGAGTGTGAGACAAAAACTAATGAGAGAAAGAAGAAGGAGAACGTCGTGTGTGGTGTAGGTCGGGTAAACCGAAGTTTTCTGACTTTCTTCCTTTGTTAGATAAACTGAGGTGTCGGATTAATGCTTGGCAACATCGGTTCCTTTCTTTTGCTGCGAGGGTGACTTTAATTGTCGCTGTGCTGAATAGCATGTATATCCATTGGGCGGCTCATGTGGCTATTCCGAAGAGGGTTATCAAAGATATGGAGCGAATTTTGAAAGCTTTCCTTTGGACAGGAAAACATGGTAACTGTAAAGGGGCCAAGGTCAAGTGGAGTGAAATTGTGGTTCTTAAGAAACAAAGGGGTTTAGGAATTATCTCTCTTCCTCAGATGCAGCGAGTGCTGTTGATGAAGCGAATTTGGAGATTGTTTGCTGATCGGGAAGCCTTGTGGGTTCAGTGGGTGCAGACGTATCGACTTAACGGTCTTAGTTTTTGGCATATCCCTCCTAGAGTAGATCACTCATGGATATTTAAAAGTCTCTTGAATGTCCGAGAGCTGATTTACCCGTTTATACAGTGGAATCTTGGGCATGGTGATGGAGTTAGCTTCTGGTTTGATAATTGGCATGGTTTGAGTCCTCTTTGGATGAGACCTGACCTGATTGGCTTTCGATCTCAACTTCCAAAAGAGGCATCAGTGGCATGGGTGGTCCAATGGCGAGCTCAAAGGCCTACCTGTTGCTTTGGGGCTATATTAGATCATTACATTCAAGGTATTGAGCTTGGGCAGGAGCAGGATAAGCAGGTATGGTCCCTTACTAATAGTGGTGTTTTCTCAAATAAATCTGCTCATGATGTCGGTGTAGGGAGGCCAGCGGAGGTTAGTTGGGTCGATGTGGTTTGGCATCAAGTGGTCAGTCCACGTGCGGCGTTTATTGTTTGGTTGGTGATCAAAAACAGGTTGCGTACTAAGGACAGATGGTTTGGGGACTTTGATCCTATTTGTGTGCTGTGTAACCAAGTGGTAGAGTGTCGGGACCATCTGTTTTTTGAATGTGAATATTCCAAAACGATTTGGAGCCGCATTGTGCACTTGATTGATTTGTTTCCTCCCTCCTATGGGTGGACTGACGTCTTAGCTCTCTTAATTGGGGAAACTTGAGCTGGGCGCTCCGAGGGTCTCATTGTTCGGACTTCCTTCCAGATGGTAATTTATCACATTTGGAGGGAGCGTAATCGGAGGATCTATAGACATATGGAGCGATCCAAGTATGATTTAGCTGATTATATTTTTAATGCTATCCAAGAAGTTCTTATTGTAACCGGCAAACAGATGGGTTTGAGTTTGGCTATGCGTAGGCAGTGGCATCTGTAGGTAGGGGTTGTTTTTGGGTAGCTTTTGTTTGAGGTCTTTTGCTAAAGCCTCTTTTTGTTTATTCTTGTCCCTGTTCCTTTTTAGGATTGTACATCGTATGTTTTTAGCTTTTTGAGTTTTATAAATTTCTTTTAAATCTCAAAATAGGAATGTGAGTTTGTAAGAGAGAAAATGAAAAAAAAAGAAGAAGAAGATGCAGGTAAGCAAAATATCGGCTGGTACCAATTAAAACGGGTCGGTGTAGGGCAATACATAAGATTGGCATATGTACCGTTTATTGGCCGGTAGAAAAAAAAATCGAAAGAAACGATATAATAATAGGCATGAAATTGCAGGAAAAGGGTAGGCAGCCAAACCAAATTGACTGTATGGAGTTACGGAAAGCTAACCGGATTGACCACAGCCACTGCAAAATCTTTTGAAGGACATGGAGACCAATCATCAGTAATTGACATTTGCTGGCAGAAGATTCGCTGTACCACATAAATCACCGGGAGATTGAATCCTCTGTTAATTATCACCGTCGAATGTATGATTAGTGGTCCTCAGAAAGCAGATGCTGCGCATTGTCTGTTTACGGTTGCATTGTTGTTGTGATTAGTAGTCATGTCATCCAGCTAGAGTATCCCCAAATTTTCCTTCACTGCTCAGGTTTTCATCGTGTTAAAGAGTTAGCGGTTATTGCTCGTTGGAAGTCAGTCCTAGGAGCCAACCTCTCCAAGATCAGCGCCAAAGAAGTTTAATTATGCACGTCCAGAGTCTGCGAAATACGGTGGATTTTCATTTGAACCATAGAACTCTTTAAATAAATAAATAAATAAAAAGTGTTAAATTACCTTCTCTTTGGAATGTATATCTCTGAATCAAGATTTTGAGGTATTGCTTATAAATTTAACTAGATATTCGCTACTTCTTATTCATTTTATGATCAAAACAACTTAACAAAATTACCTAGTATAGCTGGGACTTAACCTACCTTGTAACTTTGGTCTTCCTGAAAAGCATAGAAGTATGAATGTATCAGCCAAATCTCGTCACTTTCCACTTGAAAGTCACTGGTATTTTGAAGAGGGAATAGGACAATCTATCCACGGCGCAGAACTACAATCTCCGGGTTCTGAATTCTGCCTCAGCCTCCCATAAACAAGCATAACCCAACTAAACCTTACAATAAATTTCCAATCTCACCATCACTTGTATTTCCATTCTCTAGTTCTCTTCTTTTTCTTTGGTCTAACTATGAACTGGCCTTAATGCTGGTACAGGAACCCCAAATATACAAGTGGGACTTATCACATTGTCGACGAAGTTCAAACACTTGCCTGAAGCAGCACCAACACTCCCATTTCCTCCAATACCACCATTCTCAATGTCCAAAGGATACATCTTTTGATCCTCATGCACAACCTCGTGCTCGTCTGTAACTGTAACATCAACACTTTGAACCTTATCATCGTCAGCAGAAGTCTCGTCCGTAACAGTAAGGTGATCGCTATCAACGTCTTCATCGTCAAGACAATTCTGGTCTCTAACAACAACGTCTTCACGATCAACTTCTTCTAAACCAACTTCGTTTTCTTCTACATGACTTATTTGCTCATAACTCTCAGTCTCTTTTCTCCCATTAGAGACATGATTAAAAACATGAACGTTGTCAAGCGGAACAAGGTGCAAAGTGAGACGGCCATTAGATCTATGGGCACGAAAGTACTCATGGTGTCTCACTCTCTCTTCCCTGAGAATCAACCTTCCATCACTAGTATAGTATCTCCTTAAAACCCAGGGCATCCGACAAGGCAAGTTCTCTGTGCGAGCAAGCAATGGTATTGGCGGAGGAAACTCCTCACGGTTCCTCGATGATGACCGTTGATTCCTTTTGCTACTACGTTGAACGCAACTCCGGTAACTACTATTCTCTCGTGTGAAAATTTCCTCATTACCGGCTTTCAGATCAAGACAGCTCTCCACCCCAATGTAGTCCCCAGTGAGAGAAGAAGATGGTGGGGATGATGACATGCGACTTGAAGCCAGAATGCCTGAACCCATAATGTTCAATTTCAAAGTCCTAACTCTATCAAGGGACTTGTTTTGATGATCCGGAGAATCAATTTGCTTTATCGTCTTGAAGGGACTAATTATCTGTGATACTGCTGTTGGGTGGTGAGATTGCATTTGGCTTTGGTAATAAGTGATTATAAGTAAATGGAAGGGCGTTTGGGAGGTTTTATGGTCATTAACAGAGAGAGCCAGAGAGACCAAAGTTTGTTATCGGGAAAAGCAGTATTGAAGAGAGTGAAGGCAAGATAGCAGCCAAAGAGCCAGCTATTATATACTTGTGACGTCAAGATTAGGTTTTATATATACTTGGATCGGAAACATTCACAATCTGGTTACCATGCGCCTGCGAAGAAGAAGAAGAAGAAGAAGAGGTTAATAAAATACAACTTTCAAATTGCAAGCAATTTTTGGGATAAGATCTTATCCAAATGAGGACAAAAAGGGTTAATTTTCACAAATGATTGGTACCTTGATAAGCATACCTTGCAGCCTAATGCGAAAAGTGTCTATAACAGTTTGATAACTTAGAGCAGAAGTGGAAATTTTCCTAGATTTCCAGTTTACCATTAGTAACTACGTACTATCCATGTAACACGTCTAGCTAGATAGAGTGTCCTCATCCCGAGCATCACAGACATCCACTTGCCCATATGATGTTCGGCAGTTATTGTAGTTCTTATGAAATAGCTTATGCCCTTTTCGAGGTGGTCATGCAAACTTAATTCATGAACCAGAAGTTTTTGCTTCAAGAGAAAAGTGTCCTGGTAAAGTTAATTTCAATGTACATTAATTTTTATTTTAAGGAAATTCAAAGTGAAACATACACTTACTACTAGTCTTACATTATACAATTTAATGCCTAAAACTCTGCCAGCTTTTCGGTTTCAATTTTATGAATAAACCACCGGGCCGGTAGTCATAGTCAGCTGAACTTAGCCTAAACTCTCTATAAGAAGGAAAAAAAAAAGATCTAGGGTTTTCGTTGTGAGTTGAATCATATCAAGAACTTGAAGAAAATCAAACAGACAGCAATATTAAAGCATGTAATTCTGGATATGTTAACTCTATCAGAATAATTCGCTGGTAATTCAAATCAATGCAATGCAACAGTATTATAACATGAGTATATAGCATAATTGATGGGGTAGCAGGAGAACGAGGAAAGAAAGAAGAAGAAGAAAAGAAGAGCAAGAGCATCACACACCCAGATCCAGACTCATCATATGCAGACCGACTAGTATATATATGCAGAGTAACAAACAATGCCAAGACGTGTGAACGTTCATCATATCACACTAAAAAATTAGTCATAAAAATCACTTCTATGAACAACACGTACAGTTGCATAAACATAAAAGGAGGGAGAGAGAAGAACGTATCATTATATTTATACGGAAGGGAAAAAAAAAGGATTTAACTTACAGAATGTCGAAGGAGGAGGAGGATTAAGGAGGAAGAGGGACAAAATAGAAAGAGGAAGATGATGATGATGGGAGGGAATAGGAAGAAGATCATGAGGACGGAATAACTTGTTGTGGGACATCATCATCGATACGATCTCTTCCCAATGCATAAGAAACAGTTACAACTGATGAGACGGAGAAATTCAAGTATAGAAAAACAGAGAACACAACAAGCGGAGAAGACAACTCACAACGTGTGGAGTGCAGATATGGAGAGACTACAACACAAACAAGAAATCAAGCATGTATAGGTACACCTCCTTTTTATCCTCCAACGTCACCGTCCCTTTTAATTTATTTTCTTATCCAAAATTTAAAAACTGGAAACATTTTCCCTTCAAGTTTTAGATTCTTACTGTACAATGACCAGAAAATAGATTAATAAAGAGAAAAGGAGTATTAATTACTAATTAGCTCTGATCTGATGTTAGCGTGACACTGCCTATATTTAGGCGGGTTTATTGGATTAGGATGTGATCCGAGTCGGTCTAGCCAAGTAACAATCCTTTTACTCCCCTGATTTTAGGGATCATTTACGAAATCTGGATTCAACAAATTAATTTTCTCATAACGCATCTCGTAGAAAATGTACAATACAGCCAAAAAGAGCTAATAGGAATATTTATGTAATCGAAACGGTTCGGTCCCAAGGGGTAGGGTTGAAAAGTTGCGAGGAGGATGATTTGGTCGTGCTGGAGGTGGCACAGTTGCAACCTTTGTTAGCATATAACTTTGGTTGATGTTTTCTCTTTATGGAATCAACCACTTCACCGACTCTGTATATTTTAAGTTTAATATAACTTAGTTACTCACTTAAGCTATTTAAGGTCATGAGTAAATTCAGTGGATTGCATTGGTACAACAAATTGATCAGATTAGGTTGCTAATTCCAGAATGAACAATCTAATTAATAACTTTTTTCTAAATTATATATGTCTTTGATATATATAGCATGAAAGTGCTGCAGAGATTCTTTTAGATGTGCGAGAAATAAAAAGTGGAACATTTAACTTAATTGTGTAACCAAAAAGTTACAGCTGTTTTAAGCAATTTGCATTCAACGTCCTTTTGGCTATCCAGCGATAAGGTTGATAAATATCTCTCATTGATGGGTATCAGTATCGTCCCATTTTTTTTTGTAGCATTTCAATACCAATTTTGAACTAATTTACACATTAAACTGTATTTGTCCTAATGACGTAGGCCTAAGGTCAATCTGTATATATGCCCAATGACTTTTAAAATGCTTAAGATCGACACAAATCTTAAGACTTTCACCTGTATTATAATAACGTACAATAACACATATAACTGAGGATAAATGATGATCATCTTTATCGATAAATAGCTATACTATCGTAATACATGAAAACATATAAACATATAAGGAGCAAACATAATGTTCCCTAACTAACAGTATCTAAGCACTTCAATACACCTATACTTGTCTCTAAAAATTAAGTAGGTGAAGTCCTTTAGTTAAAGGATCAGCAAGCATCTCCTTAGTCCTTAAATGCTCCACCTCAATGTCACCTTTATGTATCAACTCTTGAATGGTCAAATACTTGACATCTAAATGCCTAGACCTTATGATGTTCTTATTGTTGTTACTGAACAACATAGCAGAAAGATTATCATAAGACAACCGAATGGGTCTAACCACTAAGTCAACCTTAGACAACTCAAAAATCAAGTTTTTGAGTCCAACCGCTTGTATAACTACCTTATAGCATGCGACAAACTTTGCATGCATAATCGAGGAAGTTACCAGTGTCTGCTTGACACTCTTCCACGATATTGTACTATATGCTAACATGAAAATGTAACATGAAGTGGACTTTATATCATTTGGATACATAGTAAAATCCAAATCTATATACCATACAAGATCTAGATTGTTGACCTTTCTGTATGTCAACATTTAATCCTTAGTTCCTTTTAGATATCTCAACACTCGCTTAACTACATTCCAACGTTCTATTCTTGGGTTAGCCAAATATCTACCCAGCAGTCCAACAGCAAATGCAATGTCTGGTCTAGTGCACATTTGGGCATACATCAGGCTACCAACTGCATTAGAATAAGGCATATTCTTCATAGCCTCTCTCTCTACCTCATTCTTTGGATACTGTGCCAAAGATAATCTCTCACTATGAGAGATAGGTGCTACAATAGGTTTACAATCAGTCATATTAAATCTTTGTTGCATTCGCTCAATGTATGTACTCTGCGAGAAGCTTAAGGAGTGTCAAGATTTGTCCCGGAGATTTTGAATACCTAAGACAAAAGATGTTTCACCAAGGTCTTTTACGTCAAAATACTTAGCTAAAAGTTACTTCACATCATGCAACATAGTCAAGTCATTTAATGCAAGCAAGATATTATCCACATACAACCCCTGACCTTTTAGTACAAGCATCTTTCAAATTTATTTTCCAGGAAGCCATAAGAGGTCACAAACTCATCAAATTTAATGTACCACTTTTTGGAAGCTTGTTTTAAATCATATATCGATTTTCTCAATTTACAAACGTTGTCAGTCTTTTCTTGATGCTGAAATCCTTCAGGTTGCTCCATATAGACCTCTTCAAAAAGGTCGCAATTTAGGAAAGCGATTTTAACATTCATTTAATGTAGCTCCATATCATAATGAGCTACTATTTATATGATCACTCTAAATGCATCTTTAGAGGATTTGAGAGAGAAGGTAACATTAAAGTTAGACCCTTCTCTCTTAGTGAATTCTCTAGTAACCAACAAAGCCTTAAACTGCTCAACTTTACCTTGAGAGTCCTTCTTAGTCTTAAACAACCATTTACAACTAACGGATTTGCAATTTTGAGGCAAATCAACTAGCTCTCATATATTGTTATGCTTCATGGATTGGAGCTCAGCATTTATTGCATACCACAACAAATCTGCATTGGGTCCACAAATAACTTCTAAAAAAGTAACTCAATCTACAACATGTCCAATATCATAGTCATGTTCACCCAAATAGACTATGTAATCAGATGGAATAGCAGGTCATCTCACTCCAGCAGATCTATGCAACTACATTGGTTTTTGTATCTCAGAAACCTCTGTTTGTACAAGTATAGGTTTCTGTTCCTGTTTGAGCATTGTACTAAGACTTTGATCCACTATATTTGATTGTATGATTGATGGATACGAAATAACTGTAGTACTCATCCTGCTGTCATTTGAAGGTTGAGGAAGACCACCCTTATTAAAGACATCATATTCCAGAAACTTAGTTGTTAGTGATTCTACAATTCTAAACCCTCCTTCTCTACATTAGAATTCGTAGCCTTTAGAGTGGTTAGGATATCCAATTAAATAGCAACGAATAGAACGAGCATGCAATTTACTTTCACAAGGATTATATAAGCGTACCTCAACAAGGAAGCCCTATACACGAATGTGTGCGAGGGTAGGCTTCCACCCATTCCAGATCTTAAAAGACATCTTCGACACTGACTTGATCCGGACTCTGTTAAGTATATACAACGTCGTCTTGATGGCTTCACCTCAAAGATAATCAAGTAGGTTAGTCCTGTTTTGCATTGTCCCCATCATGTCTTTTAAGGTGCGGTTACACCTTTCGGTCACACCATTTTGCTCAAGACTATTGTCATAATGAATTGAGACATTATTCTACAAGATTCTATACATCTAGCAAACAAACTCCTTTTCTTGTCTTGAAACTCCATGTTTGTCATAATACTCTCCCATATTGTCAGATTTGACAATCTTGATGGATTTTCTCAATTGGTTCTCAACCTCACCCTTTAAGATCTTGAATTTCTTAAGAACTTCAGACTTTTCTTTAAGTAAGAACATATAACCATAACAAGAATAATCATCAATAAATGTCAGAAAATATCTAAAATTGTATAAAGTAATTGTATAAGGTCCACTAATATTTGTATGTATGAGATCTAATAAGCTAGATGCTTAAGCCGACCCTTTTGTAATCTTTTGCTTATAATTTCTTCGTCCGACATCCGATTGATCCGATTTTTGAAGCATTGGATTCCTAAGACTTTTAGCTACATTTTCATGGGAAATTATGATTTTTCTAAGATTAAATTGAAAGAGATTGATTGAATCAAAGTTAGAGGATTGGTTAAAGGTTATGAGTTAGATAATTTTCTGAACATGGTTCAGT
>JAOTBA010000006.1:9168778-9179059 GCA_025629845.1 Erythroxylum squamatum | reverse complement strand
ATTTAGGGACATTTAATCATGCCACCTAACATAATTAATGCCTTTTTAATACATGCTATCTAACTCAATCAATATCACATGCTAATTAATGCCAACTTAATTAATGCTAACACAATTTACTCAATTAATCTAATCATGCTTAATAATAATAAAAAATTCGAGGCTAACATATATGGAATGCAAAAAATCGACGTGCCTCCATCCTTGGAGGAAGAAGTCTCTCTAGTAGTAAGAAATGAAGGTTTTGTATCCCAGATAGTTGAGAATATGAAGCAGTTAGGCTCGCCTTTGACTAACTCTCTTACTGACGAGAATCCAAAATTGTTTGTTCACATAAAGGAAAAATTCTAGAATCGAACCAACTAGATCTCTGCGGTCAAAATCAAGATATTGATAAATAAGGTTGACAATTTATATAGGAAGTATTCTCTTGCTTTACTAAAGTAGATCTTCGAAAGTGCAATTGCCTTATAACTACCTCCTCTTTAGATAAAAGATACATCCCTCCTAATAAAAGAGAGGATGTTCATGTAACACCTCTTGACATTAATCCTTAAAATGGTCAACATGCAGTTAGGTCCCAAATGTTGGGTAGGCAAGGATTTCATTTGGAGGTTAAAGCTAATGGAAACCCCCCCCCCCCAAACCACTTGTAAATGAGACTATAAGTTACTATGGAAAGTGTTAGAGGAGTACGTAGTTCAAGAAGTGTCTGGGCTTGATTTGAGATAGTTTGGCCTTAAAAATTCCATAAGCCTTATCTAAAGTATGTTGACCACAAGAATCATTATCCTCGTAATTATAGAATTCTTAAATTCAACTTGTTTTTTAGTGAAGATGGCTAATCCACTACACATTGCTAGATTCCCTATACAATGTGGAGAATTAGCCTATTAAGAAAAGTTCAATAATTTTAAGCTTAGGTTGTTCCCAAATTTATTAACAAGTACATCCTTATCCTCGTATGCTTTATTGCCTAGGAATTCTATCACTTCTTAGTCTAAAATAGAAAGATTTTCTCATACTAGTCCCAAAGTTAGTATAACGAAGCTATTTAGAATCACTTAAAAAAGTAGAGAGACTGAATACATGCTCATCACATGATTTAAGAAGATGAGAAGTCGATGTCGTATTGGAGACTGAATATGTGAAACTATTCAAAGGGGTCTTGATATTGAATTTTGGAAAAAAAAATTGAAGGCATGGAATTTTATGATTTCTATGAACTAGCATCAAAGGTCTCTGAATACGAATCACTTCTCAAGGAAGAAGGATATTCCTGTGACACCTCTTGACATTAATCCTTAAAATGGTCAACATGCAGTTAAGCCCAAAATTTTGGGTAGGCAAGGATTTGGTGTGGAGGTTGAAGTTAATGGGCCTATTAAGAAAAATTCAATAATTTTAAGCTTAGGTTGTTCCCAAATTTATTAACAAGTACAACCTTCTCCTTGTATGCTTTATTGCCTAGGAATTCTATTACTTCTTAGTCTGAAATAGAAAGATTTTCTCATATTAATCCCACAAGTACAACCTTCTCCTCGTATGCTTTATTGCCTAGGAATTCTATCACTTTTTTGTCTGAAATAGAAAGATTTTCTCATACTAATCCCAATGTTAGTATAACCGAGCTATTTACAATCACTTAGAAAAGTAGAGAGAGTGCATACATGCTAATCACACGATTCAAGAAGATGACAAGTTGATGTCGTATTGCATTACTAGAGACCGAATATGTGAAACTAGTTCAAAGGAGTCTTGATATTGAATTTTGGGAAAAAAATTGAAGGCATGGAATTTTATGATTTCTATGAACTAGCATCAAAGGTCTCTAAATACGAAGTACTTCTCAAGGAAGAAGGATATCGAAAGAAGGATATTCCTGTGACATCTCTTGACATTAATCCTTAAAATGGTCAACTTGCAGTTAAGCCCCAAATTTTGGGTAGGCAAGGATTTGGTGTGGAGGTTGAAGTCAACAAACAACTCCCCCCCTACCTAACCACTTGTAAATGAGACTATAAGTTAATATGGAAATTATTAGAGAAGTAGTTCAGGAAGTGTCTAGGCTTGGTTTGAGATAGTTTGGCCCTGAAAATTCCATAAGCCTTATCTAAAGTATGTTGACCATAAGAATCATTATCCTCGTAATTATAGGATTCTTAAATTCAACTTGTTTTCTAGTGAAGATGGCTAGTCGCCCACACATTGTTAGGTTCACTATACAATACAGAGAATTAGCCAATTAAAAAAATTCAATAATTTTAGGCTTAGTTTGTTCCAAAATTTATTAACAAGTACAACCTTCTCCCCGTATGCTTTATTGCCTAGGAATTCTATCACTTCATAGTTTGAAATAGAAATATTTTCTCATACTAAGCCCAAAGCTAGTATAACTGAGCTATTTAAAATCATATAGAAAAGTCGAGAGTAGTATAACTGAGCAATTTAGAATCACATAGAAAAGTCGAGAGAGTGCATACATGCTCATCACATGATTCAAGAAGATGAGAAATCGATGTTATATTGCATTACTAGAGACCGAATATGTGAAACTAGCTCAAAGGAGTCTTGATATTGAATTTTGGAAAAAAAAAATTGAAGGCATAGAATTTTAGGATTTCTATGAACTGGCATCAAAGGTCTCTGAATACGAAGAACTTCTCAGGGAAGAAGGATATCGAACGAAGAATTCAGTTGGCACTTATGTCATAGAGATGAATTCTTACAATTCGACTATAGCTAAAGTCAACATTCCTAGAAGTTATGTTTGCCCTTATCTAGAATGCAAATTTCTTGAAGTTAAAAGGAAAATGCAAGCTCCTACATTAGATGTGATGGAAGTTAGAGAGTGTAGTCGCCTTATATATGCTTCCTCTATAGATGAAAGATACATCTCTCCTCAAAAAAGCGAAGATGTTCAAGTGACGCCTCTGCCCAGTAATCCTGAAAATGGTTGACAGGCAGTAAGGCCCCAAATTTTGGGTAGGCAAAGATTTGGTGTGGAGGTTGAAGCTAATTTACCACCCTCCTCCTCCAAACCACTTGTAAATGAGACTATAAGTTAATATGGACAGTGTTAGAGAAGTAGTTCAAGAAGTGTCCGGGCTTGGTTTGAGATAGTTTGGCCCTAAAAATTCCATAAGCCTTATCTAAAGTATGTTGACCATAAGAATCATTATCCTCGTAATTATAGAATTCCTAAATTCAACTTGTATTCTAGTGAAGATGGCTAATCGACCTCACATTGCTAGATTCACTATACAATGTGGAGAATTAACTAATTAAGAAAAATTCAATAATTTTAAGTTTAACTTGTTCCCAAATTTATTAACAAGTACAACCTTCTCCTCGTATGCTTTATTGCCTAGGAATTCTATCACTTCTTAGTTTGCAATAGAAAGATTTTGTCGTACTAATCCCAAAGTTAGTATAACTGAGCTATTTAGAATCACTTAGAAAAGTCGAGATAGCGCATGCATGCTCATCACACGATTCAAGAAGATGAGAAGTCAATGTCGTATTGCATTTCCAAAGACTGAATATGTGAAACTAGCTCAAAGGAGTCTTGATATTGAATTTTGGAAAAGAAAATTGAAGGCATGAAATTTTATGATTTCTATGAACTAGCATCAAAGGTCTCTAAATACGAAGCACTTCTCAAGGAAGAAGGATATCGAAAGAAGGATGTTCCTGTGAAACCTCTTGACATTAATCCTTAAAATAATCAACATTCAGTTAAACCCCAAATTTTGGGTAGGCAAGGATTTGATGTGGAGGTTGAGGCTAATGGACCGTACCTGATGAGAAAATCTTTCTATCACTTCTTGGTCTAAAATAGAAAGATTTTCTCATGCTAATCCCAAAGTTAGTGTAACTGAGCTATTTAGAATCACTTAGAAAAGTCGAGATAGTGCATACATGCTTATCACACGATTCGAGAAAATGAGAAATCGATGTCGTATTGCATTACTGGAGACCAAATATCTGAAACTAGACCAAAGGAGTCTTGATATTGAATTTTGGAAAAAAATTGAAGGCATGGAATTTTATGATTTCTAGGAACTAGCATCAAAGGTCTCTAAATACGAAGCACTTCTCAAGGAAGAAGGATATCGAAAGAAGGATGTTCCTATGAAACCCCAGAGACCGAATATGTGAAACTAGCTCAAAGGAGTCTTGATATTGAATTTTGGAAAAAAAAATTAAAGGCATGAAATTTTATGATTTCTATGAACTAGCATCAAAGGTCTCTGAATACGAAGCACTTCTCAAGGAAGAAGGATATCGAAAGAAGGATGTTCCTGTGAAAACTCTTGACATTAATCCTTAAAATGGTTAACATTCAGTTAAGCCCCAAATTTTGGGTAGCCAAGGACTCGGTGTGGAGCTTGAGTCTAATGGACCGCACCCTGAGAAAATCTTTCTATCACTTCTTAGTCTGAAATAGAAATATTTTCTCATACTAATCCCAAAGTTAGTATAACTGACCTGCTTAGAATCACTTAGAAAAGTCGAAAGAGTGCATACATGCTCATCACACGATTCAAAAAGATGAGAAGGCGATTTCGTGCTGCATTACCAGAGAACCAAATATGTGAAACTAGCTCAAAGGAGTCTTGATATTGAATTTTGGAAAAATAAATTGAAGGCATGGAGTTTTATGATTTCTATGAACTAGCATCAAAGGTCTCTAAATATGAAGCACTTCTCAAGGAAGAAGGATATTGAAAGAAGGATGTTCCTGTTAAACCTCTTGATATTAATCGTTAAATGGTCAACATTCAGTTAAGCCCCAAATTTAGGTAGGCAAGGATTTGGTGTCCTCGCCAATCGCTCCCCTCGTTCTCCAAACCACTTGTAAATGAGACTATAAGTTAATATGGAAATTTTTAGAAAAATAGTTCAGGAAGTGTCTAGGTTTGGTTTGAGATAGATTGCCCTTGAAAATTCCATAAGCCTTATCTAAAGTATGTTGACCATAACAATCATTATCCTCGTAATTATAGAATTCTTAAGTTCAACTTGTTTTCTAGAGAAGATGGCTAATCAACCACACATTGCTAGATTCACTATACAATGTGGAGAATTAGCCAATTAAGAAAAATTCAATTATTTTAAGCCTAGGTTGTTCCCAAATTTATCAACAAGTACAACCTTCTCCTCGTTTGCTTTATTACCTTGGAATTCTATCACTTCGTAGTCTGAAATAGAAATATTTTCTCATACTACGCCCAAAGTTAGTATAACTGAGCTATTTAGAATCACTTAGAAAAGTCAAGAAAGTGCATACATGCTCATCACATGATTCAAGAAGATGAGAATTCGATGTCGTATTGCATTACTAGAGACCGAAGATGTGAAACTAGCTCAAAGGAGTCTTGATATTGAATTTGGGAAAAAAAATTGAAGGCATGGAATTTTTTTATTTCTATGAACTAACATCAAAGGTCTTTGAATACAAAGAACTTCTCAGGGAAGAAGGATATCGAAATAAGAATTCGGTAGGCACTTATGTCATAGAGGCGAATTCTTATGATTCAACTGTAGCTGAACTCAACATTCCTAGAAGTTATATTTGCCCTTATCTAGAATGCAAATTTCTTGAAGTTAAAAGGAAAATGGAAGCTCCTACTTTAGATGTGATGGAAGTCGGAGAGTGTAGTCGCCTTGTATATGCTTCCTTTATAGATGAAAGATACATCTCTCCTCATAAAAGTGAGGATGTTCAAGTGACGCCTTTGCGCAATAATCCTAAAAATGGTCGATAGGTGGTTAGGGCCCAATTTTTGGGTAGGCAAGGATTTGGTGTGGAGGTTGAAGCTAATGGACCATAATACAATTTAGGGGGTAACATTGCAGCTATAAATCACAATCCCATATTTTTCCCCCTATACGTAAAGGAGACTATAATTTAATATGGAAGCTATCAGAGATGCAGTTCATGAAGTGTGTAGGTTTAGTTTGAGATAGCTTGAAACCCAAAATTTCATAAACCTTATCCAAAGTGTGTCACAAGAATCCTTATCCTCGTAATTATAAAATTTCTAAATTGATCTTGTTTTCTAGTGAAGATGGCTAATCGACTATTGAGCACGTTGCTAAATTCATTATATAATGTGGAGAATTAGCCAATTATGAAAACTTCAATAATTTTAAACTCAGGTTGTTCCCTAATTTATTAATAGGTACAACCTTCTCTTGGTATTATGAAAACTTCAATAATTTTAAACTCAGGTTTTTCCCTAATTTATTAATAGGTACAACCTTCTCTTGGTATGCTTTATTGCCTAGGAATTCTATCCTTTCCTAAATTGAAATGGAAAGATTATTTCAAACTCAGTTTTTTTAGACGGAGCCCAAAGTTAATTTAACAGAGCTATTTAGTGTTACAAAGTGGAGAGAGTGTGGACATGCCTATCATACGAATTAAGAAGATGATAAGTCAATATCTTATTGCACTTACAAAGACCAAATATGTAAAATTAACTTAAAGGGACCTTAATATTGGATTATGGAAAATTAATTTAAGCATGAAATTTCATGATTTCTATGAATTAGCAACAAAGGTCTCTGAATACGAAGAACTTCGTAGGGAAGAAGGATATCCAAAAAAGAATTATGTAGACACTTATGTTTTAAAGACGAATTCCTATGATTTGACAATAGCTGAAGTCAACATCCCAAGAACTCATGTTTGCCCTTCTTTAGAATGCAAATCTCTTAAAGTTAAAAGGAAAATGCAAGCTCCTACTTTAGATGTGATGCCAGTTGGAGAGTGTTGTCATCTTATAACTACTTCCTCTGTAAATGAAAGATACATTCCTCTTTATAAAAGAGGGGATGTTTATATGATGACTTTACGCATTAACCTTGAAAGTGATCAATAGACAGTTAGGCCCTAAATTTTAGGTAGGCAAGGATTTGGTGTGAAGGATGAAGCTAATGGACTACAAAACGATTTTCAGGGTAACAGTGCAGCTATAAACCATAATCCTATATTATGTTCCCCCTCCCCCACATACACGTCTATGAGACTATAAGTTGATACGAACGCTGTTAGAAAAGCAGTTTAGGAAGTGTACATGCTTGGTTTACGACAACTTGGCACCTGAAATTCCATAAGCCTAATCCAAATTATGTTGACTATGAGAATCCTTATCCTCATAATTATAGAATTCTTGAATTCAACTTATTTTCTAGTAAAGATGGCTAATCGACCATTGAACACATTGCTAGATTTAGTATACAATGTGGAGAATCAACCAATTAAGAAAACTTCAATAATTTTGAGCTCAGGTAGTTCCCAAATTTATTAACAGGTACAACCTTCTCCTAGCATGTTTTATTGCCTAGGAATTTTATCATTTCTTATACTAACGTGGAAAGATTGTTTTATACTATTTTTTTTAATGAGCCTAAAGTTAGTATAACTAAGCTACTTAAGTTACTTAGAAAAATGGAGAGAGTGCGGACAAGCTCATCACACCATTTGAGAAGATGAGAATTCGATGTCGTATTACATTCCTAGGGACTGAATATGTGAAATTAGCTTAAAAGGTCTTGATATTTTATTGTGGAAAAAAATAAAAAATTAAGGCATGAAATTTTGTGGTTTTTATGACCTAGCAACAAAGGTCTCTTAATACAAATAACTTTTTAGGGAAGAAGGATATCGAAAGAAGAATTTGGTAGGCACTTATGACATAAAGATGAATTCTTAAGATTCGGCAATAGTCGAAGTCAACATCCGTAAAACTTATATTTTCCCTTCTTTAGAATGCAAATCTCTTGAAGTCAAAAGGAAAATTCAAGCTTGTACTCTGGATGTGATGGAAGTTGGAGAGCACAATTGCCTTATAACTACTTGCTCTGTAGATGAAAGATAATTCTCTCCTCATAAAAGAGAGAATGGTCTTGTCAAACCATTGTGCATTAATCCTAAAATTGGTCGACAAACAGTTAGGCCCCAAATTATATGTAGGAAAGGATTTGGAGTGGAGGCTGAAGCTAATAAACCACAATATGATTTAGTGGGTAACATTGCAGCTACAAATCATAATCCTATATTCCACCCCCTCCCCTATACGTAAATGAGACTATAAGTCAATATGGAAGCTATCAAAGAAACAGTTCAAAAAATTTATGGGCTTGGTTTGTGACAACTTGGCACCTAAAATTCTATAAACTGATTCAAAGTATTTTGACCATAAGAATCCTTATCCTTGTAATTATAGAATTCCTAAATTTAACTTGTTTTCTAAAGAAGATAGCTAATCAACCATTGAGAACACTATTGGTTTCACCATACAATGTTGACAATTAGCCAATTAAGAAAACTTTAATAATTTTATGCTCAGGATGTTCCCAAATTTATTAATAGATATAACCTTCTCCTGGTATGTTTTATTGCCTAGGAATTCTATCATTTCCTGAACTTAAATGACAAGATTGTTTCATACTCAATCTCTTCAGACTGAGCCCAAAGTTAGTATAATTGAGCTATTTAAAGTTACTTAGAAAAGTTGAGAGAGTTTGGACAAGCTCATTACACGATTCAAGAACATAAGAAGACGATATCGTATTGCACTCTCAGAGACTGAATATGTGAAATTAGCTCAAACGGGTCTTTATATTAAATCGTGGAAAAAAATTTAAGGTATATGATTTCATGATTTATATAAGCCAGCAGCAAAGATCTCTAAATATGAAGAATTATTTGGGAAGAAGGACATTAAAAGAAGAATTTGGTAGGCACTTATGTTTTAGAGACGAATTCTTATGATTTGGCAATAGTCAAAGTCAACATTCTTGGAACTTGTATTTTCCCTTCTTTAAAACGCAAACCTCTAAAAGTCAAAAGGAAAATGCAAGCTTCATTAACTTAATATGCTCTTTCATCTCATCCACTAAAACAATCAACAGCAAACAACATACGTAAAGGCACGTCCCCTTAGATATTCTTAGTGAGATTATCCATCACTACTGAAAATAAAAAGGGGCTTAATGAGGAGCCTTGGTGTAGTCCAATATTAGTAAAAAACTATATATATCTCCTCCTATCGTCTATACTCTAGTTTTTACACCTTTATAGGATCTCTCTTAATTTCTAAACATCTTCACATGATTTCCCTAGGAACATTGTCATAATTCTTCATTAAGTCAATGAAAATCATGTGTAATTTACGTTCTCTTTTCCTATAATATTTTATTAATCTTCTAAGATTTTACATTCTATTGTGGACCTTCTTGGTATGATACCAAACTGGTTCTTTGAGATAGGTGCATCATTTCACACTATCTTCTCAATCACCTTCTTTTATAACTTAATTGTGTGACTAAGTAGTTTAATTCCTCTATAGTTGTTACAACTTTGAATGTCCCCTTTGTTCTTATATAGAAGAATTAGCATACTAAGTCTCCTCTCCTCTAACATTTTGGTGAACTTAAAGATTAAGTTAAAAATATTGACTAGCCAATTAAGACCTACTTCTCCTAGGCTCTTCCAAACCTCTATAGGTATCTCATCAGGCTTTACTACCCTTCTACTCTTCATATCTTTCAAAGCTCTTTTAATTTCTTTCCTTGTGATCTGTCGACAGAAAGTAAAATTATGATACCTCTCGGACATGCTAAGGTCACCTAAAGATATGTTATTCTCTACACCTTTATTAGAAAGGTTATTGAATTATCTCTGTCATCTTCTTTTAATGTCATTGTCAGTCATGAGCACCTGCCCTATTTCATCTTTTATTAACGAACTTGATCTAAGTCTCTTGCTTTTCGTTCATTAGTTCTTGTCAACTTAAATATATCCTTTTCTCCATCGTTAGTTTCCCATCGATGTTATAATTTCTTGTAGGCTATGCTTTTAGCTTCTGAGACTACCTTCTTCACCTCTTTTTTGACCTATTTGTAACTGTCTCTATCAACTATCCTCTCTATCTCTGTGGTTCTATCCAATAAAACTTTATAGACAACCTCTTGATCTTAGCCTTTTCTTATACATCTTCATTCCACCACCAAAACTTCATCTTATTATCCCTACGACCTTTAGAAACACCTAAGACCATTGTTTTGTATTTCGTATCGTACCAGCCGGTACCGTTCCGGCCGAAAATCGGTATCGGTACTGGTGTAGGTGGTACTGGTGAAAAATACCGGTCGGTACCGACCAATTTCGTCGGTATCGGCCGGTATTTAAAATACCTGTCAAATACCGGCCGATACTGGAAATTTTAAAAAATTGGGGGATCTTTTTGCAAAATTTTCAAAATTTCC
>JAOTBA010000006.1:9031968-9045587 GCA_025629845.1 Erythroxylum squamatum | reverse complement strand
TTTATTATTATTTTTAAAAACTTTTAAAAATGGGGGGAGGGAGAGGTAGGAGGGAGGGAGGGAGATTTTGAAAATTTTACAAGGTAGGAGGGAGGGAGGGAGATTTTGAAAATTTTACAAAAATTTTTTCCAATTTTTTAAAATTTCAGATACCAGCCGGTATCTGAAACGGGCTGGTACCGACCTGTATTCAAACCTGATACAACCGACTCTTTATATTGTACCGGTTTTGATCTGATACGGTACGCAAGGACGGAGCCACAGTGGGGGCACTTGCCCCCACTGACTCCAAAAAATTTTACATAAAAAATTATTATTTTAAAATTTTGACTCATAAAAAAATTAAAATTTTGCCCCCACTAATTTTTTTTTGCCTCCGGTGAAATTTTGCCTCCACTCAAAAAAATTTCTGGATCCGTCGCTAACAGTACGTACTGACTAATACCAGTGACACGATCTGGTATTCAAAACCCTGATGTAAAAGATAAAAATGAAGTACAAAAGAAATATCTAAGATCTCAAAGAATGGATGATACAATTCCGGCAACAGGGGAATACTATCAAAGGAATAAAAAGAGTAAGGCTGAAGGGTCCTTAGGACATGAGTCGAAGCTTCGCTATATAACCAATATCATATACTAACAAGGTTTTGTAAGATTGAATTTCAAACATTTAATGGAGAAAAGTTGCATAATTGGATATTTAATTAAGTGTGAGTAATTTTTTAATTTGGGTAGAAGTCTCCTTACAATAAAATGTATTTTTAGTGAAAGCAAAATTTGTCATTAAAAGTAGTAATATTAGTCACTATTATTAACAATGTCCAATTTTTAAAGTCATTACCTATCGTCACAAATATCTCCATCATTAATGAAAAAGTAACTACTTTAAAAAATGATTACAATTATGTAATATTTTTGTGACAAAAATATTGACAATAAAAATTATGAAATGTGTAATAAAACTATATGATCACAATAACTTTACATATTTATGAAAATTTTGTCAACACAAACAATATAAAATAGTGACGAATAAAGTCATAACAGTACTTCATTTTATTATGAAATCATCATCACCACTAAAATAGCTGAAAATAGTGACAATATTTGTTACTCCTGTCTACTACTTCTTGATCACCAATACTTCATCACAAGTACGAAAGTTATTTGTTACAATAATGTTGTCACTAAATAAACATTATTTGTTATAATAAATTTATCATTAATGTGTTCATATTTGTCACAAATAATATTATTAAATTTAACAATTTAATTACTTAAAATAAAAGTTGTCATAAATGATATAGATTTTTTGTGTCAAGATATTATTATACAAGCAAATAAAAATTATTAGTATATATAAAAATGTATAAAATCACCAAAATGTACAAAATTTTAATTTCAAATATATAAAATTGGAAATTTTAATATCCAAGACAATTGTATTATCTCAAACTACTATGTACTAATTTAAGATAAAACTCTCCAAGATAAATTTTCCTGACTATTCTTTCGGATGAAATTCAATATTGATTTGTTTTCTACAAAATAATAAAAAATAAAATCAATTAATTAGTTTATAAATTATTAAGCTATAAATTTAGTACTAACATTTTATAAAAATATAATGATAACGATAAAAAGTAATACTAACTATTCTATATTGTATAAATTTATAAACTCACATAACTAGTTGGAGTATTTAATGTTGTGGTACTTGAAGGATCTCCGATTAAAATAGAAACATTGAGTAACAAACTAGGAATTACTCTAGTATTTGCCAAGTGTACAAAAGCATCTTAAATTTGTTTCATTTCATGCTTCTCAATAGCTACGTCTTGAGCTTGGCTTCTCTAATTTTGACCTTTAATCTTTTCATTTTGTGATTTTGTGATTAGTAAGTCTTGAAATTTGAACATCTCTTTGTCATTTGTATATTATGTGACACCCAGAGCAGATATAGGGAAGCGAATCAGTGCGTAGAAACCTTCAAAATTATCAACCAAACAATTGATCACATGGAATCTTTCTAATTTTGAGTTATAAGACAACAATACAAAGTTATTACACTATAATTGTGAATATAGTTAAGGAAAACAAAAATTTGAACATTATCAACCAAAAACTTGACCACATGGATCCTTTCAGCGTCGAGATATATGACGAACAATCCAAATTTACACTACAAATGTGAGAATAGGTATGAAAAACAAACACTAGTTATTGAAAAGTTCTGGCAGAATCGACAAAGCTGACAAATGCGCATTTAACATCGCAAGAATCAAAATGAAGCTTCATGTCTAAATCTGTTCGACTCAGAGAAGCATAACCTTAAAGCATGAGCAGATTGAAAAATCTTACATGTTTTTGCCCAACCACCTCGGATTATAGTATACAAGGACCTACTATCTAAAGAATGATAAAAGCAATAATAGACAATCATTTATCCAAACAGTGTTTCATAATATCAGCTCCAATAATTTCCTCTTTCGGTTTGCTTCTGAGCAGGGCATGAAATCCCTTATAGAATGAGGTCCGTGGCATATTCAAGGTCAGCCTCTATTTCTTCGACAATGGAATCTGAATGGTGGTGACACGGTAGAAATTCTCAAAGTACCGGTGTGGGCTCGTTTCTACAACGTACCAGTTGAATACTGGAATACCGAGGGCCTAGGTAGGATCGCAAGTGAAGTGGGGCTCCCTCTGCTTATGGATACTCCGACGGCAAGAATGTCTAGGATTAGCTACGCCAGGTTATGCGTTGAAATGGAGATGAAGAAGCACTGGCCTACCTCATTTCAATTGGCTACGTATGGAGAGAAGGGGCAACTTTCCTTTAAGGAAGTGTCTATTGAGTATGAGTGGCTGGCTCCAGCAAGTCAACAACGCAAGGTGTGGGCGCCAACAAGACGGAAGTTTGAAACTGGTCTATCTCATGAACTCGAGTAGAGTCAGGATTCAGGGTCAGCAGCACCTGAGGAGTGGCCATCCCCTGCTCCTGCTTCTTCTCTGGAGCCCCCGAAGGATTCAATGGAAGGTCCCCTTCAACCAGTCAATATAGAGGACAAGCAGGCTCCTGAGGCCAATGTGGTAAGTAATGTAGAGCCCCCTCCTATGAGTGACCTGTCTCTCCAAGCTTCTGAAGGTCTCTGTGGAGACAGTGGGGAGCCATCAATCCTGGCAGAGAATCCGACAGGTATACCTTCCTCTCCTTCTTCTGAATTGAGACCTGCTAGTCCTGGGATAGTGGGCTGGACAGAGGGGGATTGTTCTGTTCGAAGAACTAGGAAAGCTAGGAAAAAGTTGAAGTAGAAGGTTGTGGCTTAGCTGGTTTTGTAGTATGGAGTTAGTTTTTTGGAATGTGCGTGGTCTTAACCACCCCAATAAACAGCTGGCTGTTCGAGCTTGGCTTAGGAAAACCTTTGCTTCTTTTTTCTGTTTAGTTGAGACTAGAATTATATCTCCTGATTTTCTACAAAGTGTCTGCTCTTCATTATTTCCTCGTTGGGACACCTTTAGCAATCTAGATCATTCTCCTAATGTCAGGATTTTGTTAGCTTGGAATCCAGAAATCCTAGAGTGCTCTACCCTCTGTTATTCGGATCAGTTCATTCATGTGGACATACACCCTAGACAAAGCTCTAGTCCCTTCCTTCTCTCTTGTGTTTATGGAGCAAATAACCCGACCCTTAGGCAACGCCTTTGGACTGACCTGTCCAATCTCTCTCTGTCAGTTGGTTCCCATCCGTTGATGCTAGCAGGAGATTTCAATGCAATTCTCCACCCCCAAGATTCTGCCCCCCTAGCCTGAATGTTCAGAGTAGTTAAAATGTTTTTAGGCAGTTTGTTGATGGTAATGGGCTTTTTGACTTAAATTCTAGTGGTCCCCGGTTTACTTGGTCCAATAAACAGTTAGGAAACTCCTTCACAGCCCGTAAGCTTGACAGAACTCTCATCAATTCTTCTTGGACCCTTCAGTTTCCTTCTTCCCATTGTGTCATCCATAACCCTCAAATTTCTGTTCATTCCCCTTTAGTGGTGAAGTCGGTTGGTCTTTAGCTTAAACATGCCTGCCCCTTTAGATTCCTTAATTTCTTAGCTGATCAGCCCAATTTCCTCCAGACTGTTGCAGAAGCTTGGGCCTTTCCCGTTATAGGTTCTCCTTCATTTAGGGTTGTTACTAAGCTTAAGAAAGTTAAGCAAGCGCTTAAACTTATGAATTCGTGTCAGATAGGTGACATTAATGATAGAGTTGAGAAATGTCAAGCTAATTTGAATTCCATTCAGGACCTACTGAAGGTTTCTCCTAGCTCTTCTCTCCTGCTAGCTAGGGAGTCAGAGGCCATTAGCGATCTCTATTGATCTCTAGCGGACCAGGAATCGTTTTATAGACAATCCTCTAGAATCAAATGGCTCAAGGAAGGTGATCGTAATACTAAGTTCTTTCACAATTCTCTCCTTGCCCATAGGAACCGTAATTCCATTCATTCTTTTGAGGTGAGTCCTGGCAGACGGGTAGTGGGCCTTGCTGATATCCAATCTCATTTCCTTGCTTATTTTAAAGATTCCATTGGTTGTGAGAAGAACCTCCACTCATCCAAGGAGTTTGTAGCTCAACTCTTTCCTCATCCCTTTGAGGATGCTCCTTCTCAAGCTCTAATTGCTGAAGTTTCACTACAAGAGATTTGTGAGGCCTTCCATTCCTTTAACCCTAATAAGGCCCCTGGTCCTGACGGCCTCAATGGGCTCTTCTATAGAAAGGCCTGGCCCATTATAGGGGAAGATGTAACAGAGGCTATTCAAAGTTTTTTCAACCATGGCAGGCTGCTCAAAGAGCTAAACTCTACTTTCATTTCCCTTATTCCTAAATCTGCTCATCGTTTAACTGTCCAGGACTTCAGACCTATTTCCTGCTGCAATATGCTTTACAAGGTTATTGAAAAATTTTTGGCTAATAGGCTCAGCCACATCCTTCCTCAGATAGTAAGCCCAAATCAAAGTGCTTTTATCAAGAATCGCCGAATAGGAGATAATATTCTTTTAGCTCAAGAAATCTTCAAGAACTATCACATATCCAATTCCCACTAGCGTTGTGCTTTCAAAGTGGATCTCCAAAAGGCCTATGACTCTATTCATTGGAATTTTCTGCTTAGCACCCTAGAAGCAGTAGGCTTTCCGAGGAGGTTCATTGTTTGGGTTGAAGAATGTATCACGTCCCCCTCTTATTCTATTTTGTTCAATGGGTCTCCCACTCATTTTTTCAAAGGTAAATCTGGATTACGACAGGGGGATCCTTTATCACGTTTCCTTTTCATTATCTGTATGGAAGTGTTTTCTAGGAATTTGAGACTGAATACTGAAAACTCTCCCCAGTTAAATATCATTGGAGATGTCAGGGCCTCAAGCTTAACCATCTTCTCTTTGCGGATGATCTTTTAATGTTCAGTCATGGGGATTTATTTTCTGCTCAACTTTTGCTTGACTCTTTGCATACCTTCTCTATGTACTCAGGCATGGAAATGAATACTTCCAAAAGTCAGTTTTACTTATCCCCGGATGTTAGTCATTTGATCCATAGGATGCATCTAGTGTCGGGTCTAAAGCAAGGATCTCTCCCCTTTAGGTATCTTGGTGTTCCTCTCATTACAGGTCGTCTTTCTAGGAGGGATTGTGCTTCTCTTATTGACAGAATAGAAAATAGGATCAATCGTTGGACTCATAAGAGTCTTTCTTATGCAGGTAGACTTCAATTGGTTATCTCAGTTCTCTCTTCCTTCCATGTCTACTGGTCCTCTCATCTTATTCTTCCCTCTTCTATCCTTAAGGAAATTGAGGCTAAACTTAGGAATTTTTTGTGGGAAGGAAAGGTTGTTTCTAATTCTCAGGCTAGGGTGAAGTGGAGTGATGTCTGTCGTCCTAAAAAGGAAGGGGACCTAGGAGTTAAACACTTGACTACTTGGAATCAAGTACTGTTAGGCAAACGGATTTGGTTTTTGTTTGAAGATAGGGAAGCTCTTTGGGTGAAGTGGGTTCATACAATAATATTGCGTAGGCATAACTTTTGGAGTGCTCAGCCTACCTATAATAGTTCTTGGAGTTGGAGAAAGATTTTAACAGTTAGGGATAAGTTGTGTCATCAATTTAGATTTAGGATTGGAGACGGTATGTCTACTCTTTTCTAGCAGGATCCTTTGCACCCGCGTGGTATTCTGAAGTCCTTGTCTACACTGAGGGAGATTAATGGCTCGGAGCTCCCGCTGATAGCACATGTTTCTGATGTGATCTGTAACGGTACGTAGAGTTGGAGTGAGGTATCCCTGGACCTTCTTCGCCATCTGGCTCCTCCATCTTACTCCCCCAATAGTTCCTTACCGGACTGTCTGGAATGGTTAGCTAGCCCTACCAAGCGTTATACCAATGTGTCAGCCTACCAACTATTGCGTACTCCTTTACCGGTTGTCCCTTGGTTCAAACTGGTCTGGTCCAAATACAGTAAACCTCGATGCTCCTTTACCTTATGGCTTGCTTTCCTGCAGAAGCTTCCAACCCGAGCTAAACTTACATTCCTTTATATTCCTAACCATTGCTCTCTGTGCCTTTCAGAAAATGAATCCATAGGCCACTTATTTTTTGACTGCTCCTTTTCAAAAGCTATTTGGGACCACTGTCTTTCCCATTTTAACTTGCCCATTTTCAACCGCTCTACCCTTTCAACTATTCTTTCCTGGTTCTTATCTATTTCCAGTTCCAGAGCTTCAGTCATCACTCTCTTCCCTCTACTGCTCTCCACCACTGTTTACCACATATGGACTGAACGTAATGCCAGAACCTTCAAGAATGAAGCCTTGGCTGAGGAGCGCGTGCTTTCAGGAATTATCTCCCACGTTAGGGAACTTCTCAGCCTATACACCGAGAGGAGGTAACTTTGGTTCTCACTTTCTTTATTTTCCAGGTTATTTGCTCAGTCTTATCCAATTCACTGCTTTCGAGGTTCTCTTCGATTTGTCCATGCTTGCCATGCCTACCCTTGGAGGTGCAGCTCAGTTTTTCTTGGTGGCAGTATTCCTCTTGGCCATTACGGGGCTATGGCTATGCAGTTTATATATTTCAGTTTCTCCTAGGCTTGCTAGCTACGAGTTGGAATGTTTTAGTTAGGCTTTCTGCTTGGACTTTGTATGCTTGGGCTTTATTTGGCTATGTTTCTTGGAGTTATTGTTGTATCTGTTGATTGGGTTTCGGGTTGCTTCTTCCCTTACTGCAGTGTTCATTAGTTTATTTTGCTTGCTCTGAGGCTCAGCTGGATGAGCCTTTTGTGGCATAGTCTGTGAAACCTTTTTGTATATATTTTGCTTATTTATTAATTTTTTCTTATTTACTAAAAAAAAAGAATTTATATAGTTGAAAAAGGAAGAGCTTTCAGCGGAGAAAAAGTAAATGCCAAAAATAACATGAATGAGAGAAAATTTAGAATGCTGTTCATCACATCCCATTGTTCAACTGTGCTAATGGTCACCTCAAAATATAAGAATAGATGGTTGAAATATATTAAGAACAAAAGAAAGCATATCTCCAAAGGGAAAGGTCGACCTCTCCAATGACATGGAGAGAGAGAGAGAGAGAGAGGGAGGAATCATAATCATGCGGGGCCCATCTTACCAGTAACTTTTATGGGGACCCTTTGTTTTCACTTTCATGTCGCCATCTTCCAAATTAACCTCTTCCCTTCAGTTCCGCCCTCTTTCTTAAAATACTTTTATTAGTTTTTCTTTGCCTTAAAAATTACTATTCTGATGACTTCTCTTGTACTTGGACCCCACTACTCGCAAAGCTGACTAGGCCACAGATTCTCTTTTGCCTTATTTATACACTGAACTGATGGTCACGTAGAAGTAGTATTAGAGTCTTACATTGGCCTTTTAACAGAATCTTGTAAACCTGAAACCACTGCTTGTCCCTCAGTACTTTTTTTGTAATTACATTACCCTCGAGCACTTTATTTCTTTCATTTATTAATTCATTGATAAACGTCTTCCTCATTATTTTAAAAATATTAGAATAGTAAAATTAGTTAAGAATTAAATAAAATTTAAAATTTAAAATTTAATTAAAAGAAATTATTATTTTTATTAAAAATATAAAATTTAATTAAATAATATTAAATAAAAATTAATTAATTAATTTTAATTTATAAATTTTACCGATTAGTTAACAAATTTATCAATTTTATCCGTAAAAGTTATTAGCTGCCGAAACTCAGTTTGGCATTTTCTTGAGTCAGCAACTATAACTAGTTTCACTGCTTTTCTCTATTATTTTCTTTCTCAAAAAAAGAAACTTGTTTCACGACTTCTTTTGAAGGACGGCCTACGACTGCCAAATTCTTTTCTTCACTACACTTAAGTAAACAACAACATGTATTGGAATGAGAAAGGAGTTGAATTATTACTGCGTAGCTCATCCAACAGCTTGCAGAGAGACACCGGAATTTATTTTGATAACTTGGAATGAAAGTTTGAGAAATTGAGTTCGAGACGCAGGTGAAGATATCAGCAGTTAAACCCATCCGTGGCACCAAGGGAAAACGATGGGAATATTTTTCCAAGGTATTGCCCATACCCAACTTCTTAAAAAGAAAAACCCTCTTAACCAACCATTCACATCCATGACTTTTGATTTACTGGTGATATATCCATCCATATGGAAACTAGAGAAAACAGATTCGTACCTATGTTCAATCTTCATCTTTCTTCCATTAATACCATCCAGCCAAAACAGGAGAGGGATATATTTATAAATGTATAGTTGATCATAACCCAAAAAAAATACAGAAAAAGAAAGAGACAGAAAGGATGGAAGAAGACGAAGTAAAGGACCAGGAGGGAAAAAAAAAAGAAAAGAAAAAGAGGCTTGATGACACAAAGCAGCAATGGTGGATGATGGATGGTTTTGTTGAGGATGGATCCACGTGAAATAACTTCTAGCTACCTTCAAAACTTGGCCGTTTGAATACAAATATATCGAACCGCATGCATCAAACCCATATATATACGGTAATATAGTTCATCACTTTTTGGACATATTTATAATCGCTGGCGGAGGTTCTGTCTGATGGTCCTACAAAGCGGCGATGGTTTCGCCTTTGGTGGAGATATCTGTGGCGTTGGAGGGAACAGCTTCGTTATTTGAAGCTATTGAGCATTTCTCTTTTCTCTCGTCTTGATTCATTCGCTGTTGCCTGCATTCTAGACTGCAGAATGCACTATCTCCCCTGACAAGTTATTGAAATCAACTTTCAGTTTATGAAAACCGATAAATATTGTTGGGCTTAAATTGTAACGGAATAAAAAAGGAAAACTTGAATGTAAAGTTACCATTAGAAGCAAGTGACAGTTATTGTAATAACTAATAACATCACCGCTCCTTAGACTGAAAACTGAAATCAAGCATCTCTAACAAAACTTTCCTTTTACGTCGGATCTTTTCTTGCCTCGAAAATTCCACTGATAAAGATAATAGCACGTCGAAAACCCAAAAAGTCAGGATTATTAGTTCTATATACATACCTGTACATATAAATATCACGGCCAGGGGTTAAACGGCGTTTACAAAGAGAGCAAGCTCTCAAGAATTGAGCAGTTTCCAAGAAGTCAGCAGAAGTTCTCCTGTGGTTCCTAGGTGACACGGTGGAAGCCAAGAACCGTTGATCTCCAAAAGCAGTAGGGGGTTGCCGTTGGTTGAGGAAGAAATCAGACGCAGGGTTATTTGTTTCAGTAGTATCAGTAGTGTCCAGATCAAAGGTGATCTCCGACATACTGGTAGTTCTCTTCATCGGATGACGAGGTCTCTTGCCCAACAACATCTTGTTAACAGATTCTTAGTTGGACTTGTATTTTCACACCTATCTATAACCCTTGTTCCAACTGGGTTGCTGTAATTTACATTTGTTGACGTTGTCGTTGTTGTTAAAGAATGGGTGGTAACGGAGAGAGAAAGAGAAGGAGAAGTGCAGAGGAAATTGGGACTGCAAGATAAACTGATAAAGGAGGAGCCAGAAACCATGGAGTGGATCTCAACCGTTCATCTTGTTTGATGTTCTTTTCCTTTCTTTTTTTGTTTGTTAGTAGTGGGACTGGGAGCCTCGACGTCTTGTACTTTTATCGTTGGTTGTTGGTCTTTTTAGTTTTTACTTAAGTTTTAGTAATAAATAATAATCTCTTTTATTCATATTTTTAGTTTCGATAAAAGAATTTAAAATGCTTTCTAATCCTTTTCATTTTCTTCCTTAAAAAAAGTTAGATGATGGAACATTTCGGAAATATAATTTTACCAATCATTCTGAATTTTTAATTTTTGAGGTAGATATTTTTTTTTTTATATTCGAAGGGAAAAAAGCATGGCCTAAACGGGGAACACCCCCACACAATTATATTTGAGGTAGATATTTTGATTACACGTAAATAACTTTTGCATCCACTGGTGGTTGCAATTGTCGTGTTGAGGGGGATTTTGGGTCCAGTGATTTAGTACAATCCGATGTTACCAAGAAGTTGAATGTGCTCGTTGATATGCTCCGAAAAAGCCTGAGGCAGCCGCAGCAGTACAAGCTCCGGCGGCTATTCACCTGGCACTTGGTGATTGTAGAATAGATAACAACTTGAAGTACCCGCCGCAACCGCCAATAGAGTACTGCCACGGTTAGCTGTGTCTAGCTGTATTCGACAACTTCGTATTAGTGTCCACTTATTTACGTACCTTTATTTCTTTATTGCCAACTATTCAATTCTGTCCTTCTTTTCAAATAACTATTCTGTTGCAAGATCCAATATTAGAAGTTTAAAATAATCCAAATAATAAGCTAGATTACGTCATTCTTCCCTCCGAAATCGTGTGCATTCCGAATTCCCACTTGAAATGTCGTTCTGCTAAGCAACTAAACCTGACGGACGGGCTTAGAAACTACGGTACAAGATGTTCTTTGACTGGTATCTTGGATCGGTCGGCGAATCAGGCCCACTTTTCGGGTAAGAAATATAAACTTAGTTAGAGAGCTAGACCCGAATCAGAGAACTGCTTGTGTCGACTCATTTTCTACAACTCAAGCTCGGTGACCTATTTATTATTATTCTGGCTCTGGGGGTTGCGTTAAGGGCTAAGTCTTTGCCTGTCCACTTGTCTCTTAATTTTTGGGTTGCACGTGCAACGCCACCCATTTCTATTTTAGTACCTGACAAGAATCTCTTCCAATTATGGATTGATTGGAGTCTTACAAGTCAGTTTTCGCATCTCTTGACTTTGTTATCTTATAAACCAAAACTGTTGGTCGGTTTAATTAGGCGGTACAAATAATTGCGTCAATGAAATGAAATCTCATAATTTATGCAAATATTTACTATTGAGTTGAATTGAATGCTAACTTCAGTATGAAATATTAATTTTCTTCATTTAACTACATATGATAATTGAAATACACACATCAATAGTACTGGAGAAAAAAATGTATTTCCCAAACCCTTTGTTAAATTTTTGCAATCTAAAAGGCAGATTCATCCTCACTCTATTTCTGTTTATAAATATTGACCAAATCCCAACCACTGTGTGATCTATTAATTTCTCGGACGTCAATTAAGAGCATTGCTCTTTCTATAATTGAACAGAAAAAGTAGATATTTATTGCTTTCTTTCCTTGGACTCAAAAGGTGGAACGCCCATCCTAGGCGCCCCCACACTCCGGCTCAATATTGTGTGAGGGAGGTAAATCACAGTCTGATCCCAGCCAGCTTTTTGGAAAGGCGGCCCAGTGCTCGGTGCGTACAAGGAGTCACCACATTAGATGAACTCCCACACTGCCGCTGCTGAGACTCGAACCCGAGACCTTAAACCCCTTTCCTTCCTAAAGACCAACTGAGCTACCCGCGCGGACGCTGGGCTTTCTTTCCTTGTTTTAGGGGGTGATGCTGTTTTACGATAATTGGTCAGGTGTTAAATTTCAACGCGAAAGCTCACGTCCGAACTTTGATTTTATCCCTATTGAATTGACGAGTGAGTAGTGAGTAGTGACTAGTCGATTGAAGTGCTTTTAGATATTAAAAAGATGTCAAATCAAGCTTAATATTCCATAAACCGGTTTCATCTACTGCTGTGAAGCCATTAATAAGGACGCCCTCAAGGTTATACCTTTTGTTTTTAAACGTTGGAAGCTGGAAAGATTTACGATCAAGAATTGTAATTCTCTTTCTAGTTTCGTCAAAATTTAAATTGTAATTTCAAGTATGAAGTTATAATAATTTAATCTTTCAAAATTTGAGTTATGAATTGTTATTATAAGACTTGAAATTCAGTAAGAATAACTTGATTTAATTTACAAATCGATAAAAAACTAATAGTTTAATTATATATCGATATTATCTAACATAATGATAACAAGATTAAAACATGTTGTACATGAATTATATACACCATTGTCTAATTTTGAAGTGTTTCTAGAAGAAGTATGAGCGTTTTCTAAAAGTTTTTAGGTAAACACGGCTTAACACGTAACTGTGTGCCATGATATATTCTTCTATAAAATGTAGAGATAAAGATACAAGAAAAAACATATGATTGAAATAGCGAAATATTTTTCAGGAAAGGGACACAATTTGAAACATGAGTGCATCAATGCCTATGTCTATTTGTTGATACATACAATGAGTTACACGATATAAAACACCAGCATTTTTGTGTCGATGTTCTATTATAGAAAGAAATAAAAGTTACATGGTCATGCTTGCGATGAGCTATCTTATCTAAAAACACATTCTTATTGTAGATTTTAAGCTTTTGGAAGATTTTATGTGTCATTAAAGACGTGGTTAAGTTAAGTTGAATTTTGCAAAGGAGATTGTACTCAATAAAATTTCCATATAAACGTACTTTTTAAAACCTAGTTACATAAGAGAGTTGTAATCATTACTATTGTTGAATAGTGGTTGAATAGTGAAAAGATAGGCATTTTTGTTCCATGATGATATGGGTACACTAATTTTGGCCTGTCCTCGTTAAAATCTTTTTAAGTTCATGTTATTTTCTTTTATAGTATTATCTTTTTTTTGCATACACTTTTGGAATAAGTCGTGTCAAAGCATTGTTGAGGTAACATGAGTTTAGTTGTAAAGCTTAAAGAGAGGAAATTCAATGAAATTAAAAATTTTAGACTATGATAAGAGAGTGCGAAGGATTTGTTGGTATAACAAGGCACGCTAAAGGAGTTGTGTGAGAATAAGTTAGAAGGTATGGATGCACTTGATTATAACAAATTACAGGCACAAGAAGTTGAAACCATTTAACTATGTCTGACAAACAAGCTCCACTACAACAAAATAAGAGAATCCACGACATTTTAGTGATAAAACGTCGCGGATTGTGAATACCTTTTGTGACGTTTAAAAAACGTCACGAAAGGTTTTAATTTTTAGCGACGTTTAAAAAAACGTCAGAGATTTGTAAGATTTTTTGCGATGTTTTAGTAATAAAAAGTCACGAAATAAAATTCGCTACGTTTTGTTGAACAAAACGTCGCGGTTGGCGTTGAGCAAAAACGTTTGATTTTTTAAAAAACCCGCCCAACCCTCCCCCCCG
>JAOTBA010000006.1:8975932-8994998 GCA_025629845.1 Erythroxylum squamatum | reverse complement strand
TACTCTTTGGATTTGTTTTTAATTAAATTGGTTTTGTGTGAATTGACTTCTGATTTTATTGTAGAATTATTCGAAAAATTTTAAAGATCTATTCAACCCCCCTTCTAGATCGTTTACAATGTTAATACTTTCTCATCTAAAATTATCTTCTAAGTTACTCTCATTTATGAAACTAGCTCTTCAAAAACTCAATTCGCTAAAAGTTCGATATGATCAAGGCAAATTGCATCTATAGAATAACATGTTTTATTAAGAGTATTGGTTTCATGTTAGGAAAAACCATTTTTGTCTCTTAGCGGTTTTCTCTCCCTCCTCTCTACTACATTGACCATCCTACCCCTGATATTTTCCATTTTTGGACACTCTACTCCTGCCTACCTCTTTAATGCTCCTCTTTGGTTGATATGTGCTTAATTGTTGATACGTTTAATCCATGATACTTAGTGATTAATGTTTCAAAATGCTTAAGACACTCACTTTAGTTCATAGTTGATTTTAGGTACAATTTGGAAGTATAATAGCTAAAGTGAGTCGAAAGCATACTCGTTGAGCCATCTTCTTGAGATTCACACTCAATTGTCTTCATGGAGCAAGAAGGAGAAGGATTAGAGTGGAGAGGAGATAAGAAAATGCATTAAATGAAGAATATCAGTCATGGGCATGAATATTACAAGTCACGGCCATGACTTAAGTTGTTATGGCCATGACCATCATCATTGTTACATGCATGGCCATGACACAAGTTGTCATGGTTGTGACACACTTGTATGGCCGTGAGAATCTTCTCACACCCATGATAAATTTGTCATAGGCTTGACATGGGGTGTGGCAATCCATGTAATGCCTATGACTCACACTCACACCCGTGACTTTGCTACCTGTCCACTCGAAAAACCTAGTTTTGACTATAAATAGAATATGTTGTGATGACAGACATTGAAACTCGATATTATTCATTCTTCTTCGATTTTGGGAACGACAGAGGTGATAGAGAGCTATTTCATGGAGATTTATGGAGAAGACAGAAGGTTAAGTACCCGAAACCGATTTGAAGGTGAAATTGACACCAAGGAGCGCATTTAAGAAAATCATCTTTGTGTATCGTGTTCTTTACCTCTTTACGAATTGTTTATGTTACTTGAGTTTATTGAATTGGGTTTTGCATAAGAATGATCTTTATGCTCTATTAGATTGTTTTTTTATGAAAACTCATTGTTAGAACTTCGAATATGATACGTAATAGTTGTGCTTGAATTCATCCGTGGCAACTAATGATATCAAATCATTAGAGATAGCATAACCTTGATTAAATAACTTGAGCTTGTGTGGTTATTACTTAGATTAATATGTTTTTCTCACTCATAATGAGGCTATCTAATTAAACTTAGAGAGCTTGTTTTAGGTTGTCCGATAGCTAGGATTAATTAAAAAACTTGTTTTAATTAAATATAACTTAAGGAAAACTGGGATTAAAAGAGTTTGTTGTTAATCTACGATCAATAGTTCAAAGAGAGGTGTGAAGATGATAATGCAATGACATATGTTAAATTGTACGTAGGCCGATATTAAACTAAAGTACCAGATTTCAATCCATTCATCAATTTTCTCATTTTGCTGCTGTTTAATTTGAGTTGCTTTTATATACTCAATCTTACTTTGTTTTCTAATTTGCATCAAACCTAACCTACCTATTTTACATATGTATATATATAATTTAGGAAAGTAATTAGATTTTATTTCTGTGGGATTGACCTAGACTCATCACTGCTATAGTTTTAGGTCCAGTTATTTTGAGTAGTGTTATTATGTGCTACATCATTGGTCTCATCTGTACCCAACTCGGTGGAGGTTTTTACCTCCATGGAGGGTCTTTTAAAGGCCAATTCGATGGCAACTGATGGTGGGCAGCCTTCAAACATGTCCATGGAAGATTTTCATACTCTTACGCGAGAGTTAGTTTAGCAAGTTGCTTCTGGAAATGGGGTGAGTCCACCCAAAAAGTCAAATGCCCCTAATCCACAGAGTTCCTCACCAATTGCTGGCACCTAGAAAAAGAAGATTCAACTTCGACAGACTAAGGTACAGTTGAAATATTACTAGGATGTTATGAAAGACAATGTAATCATTCCACCAATTGAATTGTTGCAAACGGGTAAGAGGGCTTAGTCCACTGTACTTGTTGGCTCTTTATGGAGCAAGAGATCTACCTTTCCAATCATCAATGCTTGGACCACTACACGGTGGGGTAAGAAAGGTTTGGAAAAAACTTTTCTTATGGATGATTGTATGGTCTTGTTTAAATTTATGGGTGATTGCGACTTGAATGATATTTTGGAAATGGGACCTTAGCGTATAAGGGACAAACCCATGTTTATCTAAAAATGGAAACCTGGGATTGAATTTGATAGGGAATGTGTTGAAGTTTTTCCTGTGTGGGTGAATTTTCATAATTTGCCTGTAGAACTTTGGACGGTTACATGGTTGAGTTTTTTAGCAAGTTCTTTAGGCAAGCCTCTATGTATGGATGTTCAAACATCTAGTATGGAGAGAATATGGGTATGCAAAGATGTGTGGAGATCAAGAGGAATGTTATTCTGCATGATACTTTATCAATACTTAAGTTGGGAGAAACAAGGGAGCTTTTGAAATCTGAAATCAAGATGTCCTATCCATGGAAGCCTTATAGTTCTACCAGGAAGTGGGTTCCTATAGGGAGACTTTTTCAAACTAGATGGCAAGAAGAGATATTAGCGATTGAATCTACTCTAGTGGATAATGATGAGGATGTGGGTGTACAATTAGTTGCTAATGAGCAATCTATGGTAATCTTTGACAATCAGGGTTGTAACAGTTACTCCATATTATGGTGAACATAGTTTAGCATTTGGAAACACAAATCAGATACAGGTAGTTGACAACCAGGAAGATGTAACTCATGCACAAACTCACACTTATTAGCAGTAGTGATGGCAGACGAAACTAGTTTGCTGGATAAGTAACAATTTGATGCTGATACAACCAGAGAACCTTAGACCCGATGAGGTAGTAGAGAATTTCCATGAGACTTCCTCTAATTCCAGATGAAGATTAGCTAGGAGGAAAGCCAAACAGAAGGGGTTATCCCCTTAGATGACAATTCTCGTATAGAATACAAAAGGGTTAAACAACTTTCTCAAATAGTCTATGATGAGAGAGATGGTACTTGATAAGAAGCCTATTTTGGTAGGCCTCCTTGAGGAAAAAAAAAAGCTCCCCTTATTCAGTTTGGATTGTCTTTTTTGGGTGTTCAATGGAAGACTATTACTAATCATTTACATCATTATAATGGCTGGATTATCTGCCAATATAATTCAGAATGCATTAAGGTGATAGAAACCAATACGAGTAATCAATTTATTCATCTACTTTGTCGAATGAAAGATAACACTCCTGTGTTAAAAATTACTCTTTTTTATGCATCAAATTTAGAATTCTAGAGGGAAACATTATGGAATGATTTACAACTCATTCACAATGGAATGCAACATCAGTGGCCAGCAGCAGGGGATTTTAACAGCTTATTGAGATCCAATGAATTTGAAGGTGGAGCAAGACACAAAAATGGGTGGTAGCAGAGAACTAACTCAGCTACTTTAACAGGTAATGCTGTTGGATCTTAAATCTACTGGAAAAATTTTTACATGGTCAAATAAGTAATAAGGCGATATGTTACTCAGGAAGAAACTTAATAGAGCTATCGTGAATCAAACTTAGCGAAGTCAATTCCCACAATCATATGCCTGCTTTGGAGATAACATTTTTTCATATCATTCTTTCATTCTCATCCAAAAAATGAATAAAACTTCCAGAATAGGGTCTCCCTTCAGATTCGTCAATGGAATTAAATAGATGGTTAGCTTATGGAGATTGTAAGTAGCTATTAGAGCCAAGTAATGCAGGGTTACAAGGATTTTTAACTAATGTAGAAACTAAAATTGGTGAAATGTGCTATCAAACAATTTGTTCAACTGAAGAATAAAAATCTTAGTGTTCTTAAGCTTAAGTTGGTAGAAGAATAGGTTTATTGCTATCATAATCCTTTGAATACACCCCTCAAGAATATTGAAATCTGAAGGCTATAGGACTACCAGGAAGCCTTGGCATTTCAACAATCTACTTTAAAGTGGAAGGCTAGACTGAATTGGCTAAGAGATGGGGATTCGAACTCTAGATTCTTTCATGTATCTCTTCTATCAAGAAGAAACATCAATACTATTTCTAAATTGAAAGATAGTATGGGAAATGTAATCACAGAGCAACAGGACCTGATCAACTTAGCTAGAGACTATTTTCAGCAACTAATGGGAAAGTCAGACAATCATTAGCCAGGTTTCAATGTTAAAGATGCTTTAGACATTTCTCTTAACCAGGATATGCATGACATGCTAATTGCTCCTTTCAAACCACAAGAAGTCAAGGAAGTTCTCTTTAGTCTTCATCCTTAAAAATCCAGATGGCTTCAGAGCCCTTTTTATAAAAAAACTTGGGCAGTTACTAGGAATTTCTTTACTGAAGCAGTCTTGGAGTTCTTCTCTTCGAACCAAATGCTCAAGGAAGTGAATCATGCCTTCATTTGCCTTATTTCCAAGAAGAAACGTCCCCTTTACATCACTGAATTCAGACCTATCTCTTGTTTTACTATATATGGTTTTAAAAGTCATAGATAAACTTCTTGCTCTACGGTTCAAGCTAGTTCTGAAAGATGTCATTGATTCGACTTAAGGGGCTTTCTTACCAGAGAGGAATATTGGTGATACTATACTAAATATTAAGGAGTTGCTGGGAAATTACAAGTTAGGTAAGAACATCAAAATTTGCTTACTGAAGATAGATTTTTTCATGGTTTATCACACAATTAGCTGGAATTTTTTAAAAGCATGCCTAGAAGCCATATGTCTGCCACTTAATTTCAGAACTTGGATACTTCAATACATCAAATCCATAACTTTTAGTGTTATAGTGAATGGAATCGAATCTCTACCTTTTAGAAATGCTAGAGGAATTAGGCAAGAGGATCCACTTTCTCCTTACCTTTTTACTTTGGCTATAGAAGGTTTATCCAGACTGATATCCAAGCTTATCAATTGCAATGGCAGATTTCAATATCACTATAAATGAAGAGGATTAAACTTTCTCATTTGATATATGTCGATGATTTAATGCTTCTTGGAAGTTTAGACAGACAATCCATTCGAACATTGTTAAACATCTTATAGGCTTTTTCATATTGGTCTAGACTTAAGGTGAATGTTAAGAAAAGTAGCTTGTATATATCTTTTGATGCCAAGAACTCAGAGCATATCAACAATATGGGAGTTTCAATTACCTCAAATAAGCCTAAGTTTTCATATTTCATTCTTCTAATTTAGAAGCTTAAAGATAGAATCAATGCTTGGAAAAATGAACTTATTTTTCCAAGCATTGATTCTATCTTTAAGCTTCTCATTGTTGCGATGTTGACTCTCATTAATTCAGCATTAAATAGCATGCATATCCATTAGTCTACACATATGGTGTTGCCTAAGTGAGTCAATAAGGAGATAGACAAGATTTGAAAAGCTTTTCTATGGTTGGGCAAAATAGAAAATTGTAAGCAGGCCAAGGTGAAATGGAGTGAAGTCACTGTACCAAAGAAGTAAGTGGGATTAAGTATCATTCCAATTTCATATATGCAAAAGGTTCTTCTTTGAAAGAGGATATAGAGACTTTTCACTAATAAAAAAAACACTTTGGATTAAATGGGTGAACACATATCATCTTAAAGACCTAGATTGCTAGCAGCTTGGAAACTCAAAGGACTTCTCATGGATTTTTAGATATATGCTCAAGTTGAGAGATATGGTTTATCCACACATTAAGCATCAATAGGGAGATGGTGAAGATATTTGGTTTTGGTTTGATAACTGGACTACATACAGCCCATTCATTCAGAGAGAAGAAACTATAATATTCAAAAACATAATTCCTTTCACTGCTAGAGTATCCTCACCTATTCAAGATGGAGATTGGGACGGAAATTTCAGAGGCTCTTCCTTGCTTACAGATTACTTGCCACCTATTCTTGCTGGAGTGGGAAAGGACAACATTATATGGACCCATAACTCCACATATACCTCTACTAACAGCTCCTATCATAAGTTACTTATATACAGTGATGAGGTTGTTCCTTGGTTTGATATTATATGGAAGTAGTGTTTAAATCTAAAAGCCTTGGGTTTCTCTTAGCTAGTGCTCAAAAATAGACTTAGAACCAAAGATAGATGGTTTAGGGAATATGATTTGATATGTATTCTGTGCACACATATCAGATCATTTATACTTCAGTTGTAGCTATTCCAGAGAAATTGGAGTTGAATCATGTACATGTTACAACTTCCTAGCTACACATTCGATTGGATAGAGACACTTAATATGCTTATGGTTTGTAATAAGCAAGGTAAATCAGACAGATTGCTTCTCAAGATAGCTTTTATTACTACCATCTATTCCTTACGGAGGAAAAGAAACAAAAGATTGTATAAGGGAATTGAAGAAGGAAAATAGCATTTAGCAGACAATATAGTGAATTAGATACAGGCAGCTTTTATTTCCCACAATAAATAACACACACTTAACCAAGGATTGAAGAACAACTGGATGCTGTAATTAATTTTTGCAATGTATTATTGTAACTATTAGATGCTCTAAATTTGTAGGCAGATCATGTGACTCATTATAATGTTGTTTTGTAGCTTTGGCTAGTATTAATACAATTATTTTTTCATTTAAAAAAAGGGTCATAGTAAACAAATTAAATTAAATTATTGAGAAATTATGTGAATTTTATTTAACTTAATAATGATAATGACATATCTTTCTTAAAACTTCATGTTGTATTAAACAAATATCATATCATTTATTCTCTTGTATTCTAGTTTATTTCTTTTCTCAAAATGAATGAATTCAAACTTGTTCTAATTCCTTTCAAACTTAGTGGCACTCATATATTAACTAAGAATTTGAATTAGAAACCTTTATAATTCTAGAACAACGCTTTCAAATTAATCCATTAAATAACTGTAAGATAACAAAAAAATCTTATGAACAAAATGAAATGATAATTAATTTAAACAAATAAAAAATGAAGAAGTTTATACCTAGGTTAATATTATCTATTTGACATACTTAATAGACATCCCAAAATTAGTGCATGCATCCTTGTATACTTCCATTTATGAGCTAAGGGGATCTTGCATCGTCTTATATGAAACAAAATTCTCCCATATCAAACAATAAAGAGTAAATTTATCTTTTCATCTTCCCTGCAAGATAAGGCATGTACAAGAAAAGCCTATTTTTATATAGTCTTGATTGGTTTATTCGCCCTCTCTATAACATCATAAAATAATCCATTATTACCTTCTCATTACTATTAGTTAGATAAAGTACCTTTACAAAATTTTCACAAACTCAAATGATAAACTGATATTAGAACCAAAATTCATGATCTTCTAATACAATTTTTAAAATCTCCATTCCAACATTAAACCAAACATGCTAAGATGCAACTCATTTATTACTTGTAGACAATTGTCTTAGCTCTTTCTTCATTTGAACAAAATATTGAAGTGATAAGAAATTAGTTGCAAATCTTGTATGATAGGATAACAAATTCAATTCCACAAATTTTAACATTCCAAACATATGAAATGAGAAATTGCAGATTAACTCTAAAAAAATTTATAGAATTCATTCTCCTTAATTGACTCAAGTTTCCTTCGGAAGGACTGGAAGGCAGATCGACAAGAGGGATTGAAGTGATCAGTAGTGGTGACGCATGAAGGAGGCAAGAAACTGGATCGTAAAAGTATGATTCTATAAAATTACTAGAAAAAGAGCGTGAATATTTGGGGATTTAAGTAAAATTTGGGTTCTGCAAAAAATTGAGCAGATTATTCTGTTTGTTTTTTCTTTTTTTAAAATCCACCTGACTTTTGAGTATTTTTTTACGTAGCATTTAAAATCCACCTAACTCTCCAAACACACATTTTATATATAATACCGCGCGTGTATGACACATCCTATTTTTCATCCAAATTTTCCTAATATTAAGCAAACTGGGGAATAATTGGCCCTTAATTGAACATATTACAATATTTGGCCCTAAATGGATCAATCTCAAGTAACTTTAGCCCCAATTTGGGCATTTAGCCTTGTGGTCACAACTCACATAATAAAATGCAAAGATATAACTAAATACAAAACATTCACGTATAATAAGCGAAATTCAGAGCAGCTCCAGTACCAATGTTGCGAGCTTATGTATAGATGCTGAAGGGAATGGAGATTAAGAGTATCACCCACATCCTGATTGGCATCAAAAGTTTGCATATTAAAGAGTTTTGTGTTCCTCATTCAGTTGTACCAGAGAAAGGAAGGAAAAAAAAAACATCCCAGAAAAGATCTCTTGGTGTAATAAGATAGATTTTAACATTTTATTAGTCTGTTATCTAATTGGCTGAAACGATGCTTATGAAGTTGTCCTTTAATTTCAACCTAAGTAGGGGTAAATGCTACTAACGATTTATATTGCAAAGATTATTGAACCGCAGCTATTTTCAGTCAAATGATATCATTTTACACGGTAAAACCAAAACTACATTATGCTAGAGGAAAGCATTCAGAGCCTTTGGAATCAGGCATCAGGCCTGTCCCACCCTATTTAAAAGTAAATAAATCCACATTTTAGTTGCGCCATGCACAACAAAGCCTAGCCAGCGAAATTATTTGTTGTTAAACAGCAATAAGGGTACGTAGATGAATGCCTGTTACATCTGCCATTCCATAGACTCGGCGAGGGTGAAGTTTTTGTTGAATTCTCATAAAGTGAGCAATATTATCCGACATAAACTCTCGGGAGTGATGTCTCAGTGTCCCATTACAGTGACAAAATCCACAACCCGAGTCAACACTAACTCGTTGCTCCTTACGGAAAAAAAAAAAAAAAAAAGTCAGGCGGCTGTATTTTGTTCAGCCTCCCCTTTTGAGGCGTTGCTGTCACTATCTGCGGCCCCAATTTGGTCATTTTTGGATACAGCTACTGAATCCTTCTGATGATGTTTGGGGCTTTCTGTTTGATTATCATCTGCCCCATCGGTATCGGAATCCAAGTTGAGAGAGTCCAAGGAGGTAGCAGATGCCATGTCCTGTTGTGGCACTGAAGTACTCTCTTTTGCCCAAACAGAGGGCATCCTCTTGTCATCTTCCCTCATCCTCTCTGCATATTTGCTGATGTCGAAACCTGAACTATTTCTTCCACCAAATGCACCCTCGAGTTCATCCATGTCAAACAGATCCTCCATTATTTTCATGGTGCTTGGTTCATCAGAGTAAACAAACTTAACCTTGTTGAAAGTCTTGGGATCTAGAAAGGCTTTTGCTGCCTGAAAAGAGGAATCTCCTGGTATTAGCAACATATAGCATGTAGGGCCATAAACTTGAGTGTGACAACTATAATAAAATTACTGTAGCTTCGAAATGTTGAATTATCAAATACAAGGCAAAAAAGAAAAACCCTTTCTTTTGCCCAGAAAATTGATCTTAACATTTGTTCAGCTGCAGAGACTGGAGACCACTATTTGCAAAACAGGACCTACCCAACAAATAGTTTGCAACACAGGTCCTACCCAACAAATGGCGACACACACTTGCTTAGACCCCTCCATTCTCGGAGAACACATAGTCCAGCTGAGCAGTAACATTTACATTTTTATTAAGATCTCAGTCAAAACAGGTTTTTAAAAATCCCAATGTTTACCAGCAAAATTTATCTAGCTGACAAGATATCAGCATTTGAAACCCTAAAACATCTCTCAAACTTAAAGCAGTCATCTGAAATTTGAAAAGGAAAGTGTATCTCTTCATTCTCTACAAGTATCAGTTTCATTTTCTGGTAACAAAATCTCCATAAGTTTCAGAGGAAAAAAAAGACTTGCGGCAGTTTAGGATTCAGAATTAATTCAAGGTTTAAGCTTTTTAAACTTTATTTTCTTATTGTTTTTTGAAATATAGAGGCAGTACTAGTTATCACATATGCTGTCAACCTGGAACCTGAAAAGCAGTCAAACTCTTTCCAGGAAGTGCAAGAAGTACATGTAGATTATAAAAATGAGAAACTTAAAATATTACAACCTAAGAAGCATGGATACGGACACAGATACGAGACACGACACAGACACGGACACGGACACGGACACGAGACACGAGACACGACACGGACACGGACACGGACACACGCCAACTTCTAAAATTTGGTGGACACGGACACGGCATATATATATATATATATATATATATATATATATATTATAAAAATTTAGAATTAAGAAAAAAATTCAGAATTCATAATATGATATATATTGATTGATGTGTTTCAAGACTTCCAATATCTTGATAGTTCATACATATTTTATACTTTATAAGTCCCTCTCAAAAAACATGGAGCATATATTGCACTCTTTGTGGGTGTCCGTGTCAAACAGTGTCCGACACGGAGACGTGCGTGTCTGACACGGACACATGTCCGACACGTAGACACTGCTCCATTTTGCCGTGTCCGTGCTTCTTAAGGCAACACTTTAGGACCCATTTCTTGAAAACTACCAATTATGTTTACACCCCAAAATGATGCAAACGCACCATCCAATATGTTTCTCATCCACACCATGAGTGAGATGAATGTCACGGAGGTAAATTTCGAAAAGAGGCATGTTCACCAGTATTTTAACATAGAAAACCGTAATTTAATTGCCAAGATTACCTCCTACCTTACAAACTTCAAGCCCATTAAAAGTATTGCTTAAGAAGATTAAGGATGAGATTTCTGAATTATTCATTTGAACTAATAGCAAGCTGTCTGAGTAATGTCCAACAATTAGATGAGCAAATAAAGCAAATGAAACTACTGCCCTCACTAAAGCCAGTTGCAGAAAAAGTATGGTAAATGATATGCTACAATTCATAAATCAAACATTTAAAACAGACACCAAGACAGGAAAAAGATGTACTGATACAAACACCCTAGCGTGGCAATGATTTAAAAGATGAACAGTTAAGCATAAAATATCCATCAGAAAAATCTCAAATTGCCTTAGACTACCCATGTCTTTAACGTGCCTCCAACATCGAGTGAGTGTGAAGATACTATATCACCACTTGCATGCAACCGCTTCATAAGCTTTTGGGACAAATCCCTAGCTTCTGCAGCTTTGTTAAGCGCATTTTCAGTAGCCAGAAATTGCTGGGCATGAGCTTTCTACAACCAATAACATGAACACAACAATTTGAAAGACTAAAAATAAACAAAATGAGTAGCTAGATAATTGAAAACTAACAAATCAGTAGAACTTAAAACGCAAACACTAAAGTTTTACACCTTGAGGACAAATGGTATGAGTTTTGCACCCGAAGATGGAAAATACATCAGCGACAACGTTGAAGGGAAAGGGCATGGACTCAAAGATGAAAAGAAGACAAACCCATTGCTGTTAATAGTTTGATACAGAAGAGAGAAAGTTTCAAAGAAAACCTGTCCTTCAAGAAGCTGATTTTGAGTTCCTCTAGAAGACATGTCCAATCCAACCTTCCCATTACCATAAAGTTCACAGTGCAATGGTTAGTTCACATCAGGAGACGAAGCATCCATCACTACTTTGTTCTCATATTTGTATCTGGTGAAGAAATGCATTATTATTGATCAGAATAAGGCAAGAACATTCAAGAAAAAGAATACAATACATATTCAAATTGGTAAAGAAAGAATAATAGGAATGACAAGTAACTGTGGAGAAATATAAAGTAAAAAGAAGAAAATGGCTACAACCTGGCAATACCTTAAGGTTTCCGCATCAGCTCTAACATCAATTTTCTCAATTTCTCTAGTCATCAGTGACTTCAGTCGCAAGGTGTACGCTATTATAGCCTCAAGTAATAGATGAGGATTCTTCCAGCAATTCAAGATAACAATTTTTATATCATCAGGTAGTTCTCCATTGACATCAATGCCCAACTTGGCTGCTTCTATTTGAGGACTTGAGAGAATACCACCCACTTCATAGGCTGGGAAAGTGTTGCGTATCCTTTCAATTATATTAGCCACAAGTGATTCACAGGCCTTCCGAACATTCCTTTCCCTTGATGTTTCAATAAGAATGACATCATCAGCAAATTTGTTGACCTTAACAGTTGAATAAACAGCTTTTTCTCACTACTTCCGCTCAATTTGCCAACAACTTCAGCGGTGGAATAATCAGCAGTCGACCTTTGTGCATCCCTCGCTTGATTAACATAAAGACAGAGACGCTTGTGATACTCTGTGAATATTTTTGCCGCGTCATAACACTGCTGATCATAAGCCTCTAATATCGCCTGTTTGTGCCTACAACACAAGTAGGAGCATAAGTAAACACAGTGCACATCTCAAGCATTAAGATAGTCCAGATTCTTGTCAAGTAGAAAATTGAAAAAGGATAATTTGGACATCACTAATTGGTTAGTTGCCTGTTCCAGAAAACTTTTCAGGGACTGCAAGATTTTTAAGATAAGTATAACAAAATGCTCGCTCGCAGTTGAAACATGTGCTTCTATGTAAAGTACCTAAGAATCTATATCTAGTAATACGTTCGCTTCTCCTTATGCCAATGAATTTCACTAATCCAATTAAAGTCCTTTCCATACAATTCCACAACACAATAATCACATTTCATCGAAACCACAAACACACAACGATAGAAAAGTTAGCAAAATAACTTGACATGAAGCGACTAAAGGGAGAGAGAGAGAGAGAGACCTATTCTTAGAACGCTCATCAAGCACTCTTTTCCTCTCAGTCTACTCCCGTGAAGCCTCGACCATCCTGGCCCTCAAATACTTCCTCTGCCTTCTCACCATATTCATCAACCTCTACACCTCCTTGACTGCCATATCCCTCTCCTGCAACTCCGTCTCCCGACTCTCCCCCACCGCCTTCTCCTTCCTCCGCCCACTCCTACCCTCCAAATTCACCGAACTGCTATTATCTCCCCTATCACCACCCCCGCCATGCACCAAAATGTTCTTCCTAAAACTCTCCCCCGTCTTCTACGATCTCACTCTCTTAATCAAGAAACTACACACTGGAATCATGTTACCACGGCAAATCTTCCTGATGGAATCTATCAACGGAAATCGCGATTTCGCTGTTGACGAGGGACCTAAGGGCCAATACCACATTTCCGTGTGCAGCCACTCCAAAATGGTCTCAGGTTGCGCCGCCGAGCTCTGCATTTTTCTATTGTATGGATTCTCAGTCTCCAAGCCCTGGATAGCCATAAAAGTACAAGTTTACCGCCAAACTCTAGTACGTAAAACTAGAACATGATGTTTATTGCAAGCCAGAGAGAAACAGCATTAAAACAGGCGCCAAGGCTCATTGCATTGGAGAGGCAGAAGTACAAAAGAAGACAAAGGATAAACAGATCTGAAGCCGGCAAGAAGAAGATGAAAGGGATAGAGAGAGGGCGTGAAATTCAAAAAATGCAGGTCCCGCTTTCTTTTACTGGTCTGTTTCGTGGTCGTTCGGCTTCTCATTTAACTGTTACAAGATATCAATCATCATTTGCAATGTAATAATTATTATTATTATAAAAGCATCCTCAAGGTTGGAATCGATGGACCATTCAACCAAACTTTGTTTTAACTAATTGCACACCCAAGGAATGAATTGACGACACCTTTCACCTTACTGCAATATATTACCGTTTACCATTTAACTCTTCGTAGAATAGAACAGTCAAGATAAGGTCGGTCATGGTGTATGTATTACGAAGAAAAGAGTATTTTAGTTCTTCAATTAAATACGAGAAAATCTAGAACCTTGTCATGGTTAAGATGAGACTTGACGGTGAGTATGGGCAATGGAGATTATAATTAGGCAGATGAAGAAATAATAAAAGAAATGAAAAGGAGTGGATTGATTGGATTCTCTCACCCTCACCCAACCCCCCCAAAACGGGCACCGCAGACCAGAGAGAGAGAGACGGCAGCTTTTATTCCGCACATTCATATTCATAGCCTTTGTCACCCATACATATTAATTTGAAGTCCCACTGTCAAACTCGCCTTCTCTCTCTCTCTCTCTCCCCCCTCAACACCGAACCGGATTTGTTGGGTTGGACTCCATCTCTGTCTCTTTCTCATCTCTCCTCTTCGGGTGCTTTCCTTTTTTCCTTTCCTTTGTCCTTAATTTTGTTTGCCTTCTTAACGTCTCTGGCAAGCTATATTCATACTTTTGAAATGGGTCTCTTTTGTTTTGATTGTCGGTGGATTTTTCCCGGTCGATCTTCTTATTTGCTGCTGACTTCGATTTTCTTCTCTTCAAAAGAGATCATTTCTGGGTTGTGGAGTTTATTTCGCCTAATGGAGTTCTTAGAATTGAATTGTTTGCATGAGTTTCGTTTGTGGGATTATAATCGTAGTTTTTTTTCCCCCAGAAGATCAAATTTTGATTGTCAGATAATAAGTTCTGCCCCTTCACTAAAGAAAAGACCCTTTTTTTTCCTAATTTCTGTGTAAAGATTAAATCCTGTCGTTTCTATGCAAAAGGGGGCTGATTTTTGGACATAGAGTCGTCAACTTCGTTGACGAGTTGCTTGATTGTTGCAAATGTGTTCTGATATTACCCAGTTTGTCGGTCAATGAGGAAATCCTAGACTAATCCTGCACTTACAGCTTGAATTGGTTTTAGTAAAGGAAACTGTTTTGCTGTCTGTGCTGTTTGTCTTAATGGTTGATAGGAACTTTGATCACACTATTTTTACTTTTGTGAGATGGATGGTTCATTGTTTCTTATCTTAGCTATAGATATCCTTCTGTCATATTGTTATTTTCATCAGAGGGTCGCTGCATGTTTCTTAGCTCATGAGTTTGATTTGGTCAAGTTTTTCTTTGCGGATCTCTGAAATTATACTCTGGACTAATGTTTCGTATATTATTCTCTTCTAATTTATAGGTGAAAGTGTGTCGATCAGCGCCTACAAACCGCCAAACCAGCTAAAGAGGCATTGGCATTTTTAAACTAGAGAGGGAGGGTACTGGTTCGCGGGCCCTTCTGCGAGCTTGGAGTCCTCTCTCATTCTCTTTGTGTTGTTGTATTTGACAGTTTTGATGTTTTTGCTCGCTGGAGTTTAGCTTGTGGGCGAGAGTGGAGAGAACTCTTGTGGAAGGCATTGATTGGAAAGAAGGGGCTCTTCAGCTGATAAGATGGGTGCTGTTTGTTGCTGTTTGCATTCAGATGATTTTGAAGATTATATAAATCCGAACAGTTCTATATATAGAAACTGCATGTGTGTTAGTTGCTTCATCCAAAATTTCCTACATGTGGTATGTATATTGATCTTATTAATATTTCCCTTAATACTACAAAACCTACTCTGTTCGCACTTGTTCTTCCACTTATTCTTCCGTCTTATTTACAAATGAGGTCTGCATTTTGTACCGGTCGAATAGCAAATAGAAGTTATGTAGCTTCCTGTTGTAGAGGCTTTTGTCATTAACCAAGTCTACAGAATGTCTGAACGTGTGATACTGAACATTCATCGTGTTTGTCTCAGACTTCTTAGCCAATAGTTAATCGCTTGTATGGATGAAGCAATATTATGGGTAATAAAACATTTTGATTTGGCATCCATGAACTTCTTGGTCATTAGTGTCGAAGTCAAAATGGCTGAGGGACTAAAGTTTGGAGTTAATGGTACCTAAAGAAGGGAAGCGAATTATGTAATTAGGCTTGTCGATGAAAGTCTTCGTTTAGAATTTCAGGTGACGACTCCAACTATATTTCTACCTTCATTATCTTCTTCTGCATGCAGTATTCTTCGCTTTTTCGGAGAGGGGAAATGCATGCTGTCCCTTCATCCATTCAGGGGGCAGCATCTATAACTTCATCTGCATCTCTTGACAATTCTCTATCTGACATGTATCGTTCACCTCCAAGGCCCCTGCCTTATGATGCAGACCCCAGATACTTCCGCTTGCAGCGGGATGGTCTGGTTTCCAGGCGTGAAAAGGGATCAAGTCATTCACATGAAGAAACAGAACCATTAAGAAGTGATAATGATGCTGATTCAGAGTCCCTGAGCACAGGAGACAAATGGAATGCATCTTGCGAAGAAGGGTCCAAAGAACAGCGCACTAAATCTTCTCTGAAACTCTCTTCTGCCAAATCAATAGTTGGGATGGAATACATATATTCATCACCAGAAGATGATGATGTTTGTCCAACGTGTCTTGAAGGTAATATATTATACTGCACTTTGACTGATTTCTACCTTCAAAGTGTTCGTATCATAACAATTTTTGTTGTCAAGGCTGCCTGTCTACATGTTCTGGAGGCAATCAATTTATCTTTACTTGATGTTTTTCTTATTAAACTATTTTATGGTAACTACAGTGTTTAGTTCTGTATTAGCTTATTTTAAAATATTTACTCACTTATCTTGAAATTTGCCAACAATGAAGAATCTTCATTTGTTTTACTGGAGGTTAAATGATATTGTTTATATTATTGGTTGGTGCTTTGATTGATCATATATAGATAATTTTTACATTTTAAAATCACCAAATTTGTGATGTTTTGATTGTTCCCATACACTCTACCCAAACATAGTAAAAGTAGCTGAAAAGCAAAAGGACTGAGTATACTGTTTTAGCTGTGAAAGGACTGAGTATACTGTTTTAGCTGTGAAAGGACTGAAGATCAATGGGGTAGTCTTAGGTACTAAGCTAGCCATAAACAGCATCTGCCAATTTCACATAAGTGAGAGCAGAGTAAAATGATTGAATGTCCTAAAAAGTACCTTCTAAAACCTCCTATCTCAGTAAAGTGTGGACCAAAATGCTGTACCCACTACTTTCGGAGAATGCAATTTGATGCAAAGCTTCATCAACAACCTTTTAAAATGAAGAGGCAAATCCCTTGAATGCACTCCACTAATCTATTGTTACTGTCACAACTGTCCAAGATTTTGACCAGGTCTGCCTGGCAGGTATTTAAAATCTGTACTTGAATTCTAAATGTATATTTGACAGCAGTATAATTTTTTCTCATAAATTTTTGGAGTGATTTGCAAAATTTTCTCACAATGGTTTTTCTAAACTCTATGATTTATCATTTCAAATCTACTTTCATGTGCAGAATATACTCCTGAGAACCCCAGGATAATGACAAAATGCTCTCACCACTTCCATCTTGGTTGCATTTATGAGTGGATGGAGAGAAGTGACAACTGCCCAGTTTGTGGCAAGGTAACTCCTTTTAGTTTTCTGAGTGCTTACTTGTTTAAATATTAATAGATTAACTATTAGTGTTACTTTTTTAATAGACTAACTAGTAGCTTCCCCTTCACTTAAATGCTCAAGGCCTTGCAGTTTTCTCTTTTCAATGACTTATTCCAAGTTTTGAGGCCTTTGTTGTTCCGTTATGTATTTTTGGGAAGTCATTTTGTCACTTATCTTCCAAACATATACTAAAATTCCTGAACGATTGAATTTGATAAACATTTATTATTGATTTGTTAGGTAGGTCAATCCTTTATCATTTGTGGTAAACGAAATCAGAGGAAAATGAGTTGTGAAATTGTGGTAGACCTTACTTTATTATCATTACTCGATAATGAGCCCCTTTATTTTGTGGGAGTTGGAAAGACTATCTTAACTATGTTTTCTCGGTTTGGTTTCTTGGGACCGAAGATGATATCATTTTCATTTTTTTTTCTGGATTGGTTATGTTGAGTAATTACTTGGACTACAATATCCCTTAATTCTCTGCACACTCCATATATGTTTGTCCTACTTATTCAACTAAACTGCAAGGCTCCTAGAAGAAAGCATACTCTGCCTTTAGATGATACCAAAAGGTTCTAATTTCTATGCCTCTTCCACATTTTGGTGGCTAATTTAGTAGTAAGAAGTTGCATGAGCTTAGATAAAGCGTTCAAGGCTAAATCTGTGATTAGATGCCTTTGACAGTTCACACCTAAAGCAACTTTCAGATTATATCGTAGAAAGTCCTACTGTGGCTTGTTTATGATATCTTGACAACATGCTTATCTCCTCTAGTTGAATGCATAACTCAAGAAGCCCTTTTAGTCTCAATCTTGGATCGTGAATTTTGGTAAAACTCTTATTTGGCAAGCCTACGGAGAATCCCTTTTTGTGGAACTCTTCTATAGTTAGCCTACTGACATGTTTGCCATAAGTTCTTATAATTGAACATTCAACTTTTAAAGCTGTTTCTTATGCTGTTTAAAACATAAACATAAAACAGAATCCACTATATTTCTAGTTTGAATAATAAAGTGAGCATTTTCTGGTTTTTCCGCTTCAGGCAATGGTGTTTGATGAAACGACTTGATCTTTCTCTTGAAATGATCGTGTTGTGGATGTAACCAGTAGCAACAGGAGAGCCAAAGAAATCCCAAGGGATTCGAGCATGATTCTTTGTGAATATTGCAGATCAAAGTGTCTTGTTATCTATAGTAAATATTGAAAACTTGTGCAGCATACATATACGTAAAGCACATTCTCTCCAACATGATCCTACCAAAAGTTTTCGTTGCACAGGAGTGAAAATCTGCTATAGTTTTGATTAATATGTAAATAGAGCTTTCCTTGCATATCGTGTTTGCTTCCTGTGCTTTGACTGTTAGATGTCGTGTATTGTTTTTGAACGCCTGGAATGGAATTGGGTGAGAATGGTATTCCAATAATGGTCTCGTTAACAAGTTTCTTGACTGCAATTCCTGTTAAGCACATTAAAATCTAAGAACTTGGAACTATGTATCTTCATCTTCTTCTTTTTTTGGTCGAAAGAAAATCCATTAATATGAAAAACTGAGTTCAAGTACAACAAAACTGAAGGAAAAAAATGAATACAGAAGCAAAACACTCAAAGAGCGCTAACGACAGTAGCCTCACAAGCATCTCACTTCAACCCACACTAAACAAAACATCA
>JAOTBA010000006.1:8960030-8970943 GCA_025629845.1 Erythroxylum squamatum | reverse complement strand
ATTTAAAATACATTTATTAAATAGTTATGGATAAGAAAAACATGGAGAAACAATAACAGAGAAATAGATAAAATGAAGAATATATGTATAGCCGAAGAATACAATATATATATATATATATATATATATATATATATATATATATATAATACATTTAAGTAGACAACAACTCTAATTACGTACCTATAGTTACTCCGTAAACTATGTTCCCTTATAATCACTTCGTCGATTACACAAAGACAACTCAAAACTTGTAACGTAAGGCAAGAAATCAAGCAGAGCTAGGAGCTTTCGTGAGAATATTAACAATTTTGTCTTCAAATTAAGGAAAGGAATTAGACAGGTAGAGCCCCTCCTGCAACCTGTACTGTACACGAACATAATGAAAATCAATTTTAATGTGCTTAGTTGTAAAACTAGATTAACAATAACGAGTATAGCCGTCACACCACAAGAAGGGAAGGGAGGAAAAAGGAATGTAAAGCTCAATAAAGAGAGGTTTCTAATAATGCTACCTCAAATCAATAGCTACACATGCTAGAGCCCGATATTCAGCCATAGAGTAAGCAACCACATATACAAGTTTCTTAGAGGCCCATGAAATTAGGGTAGGACCAAGAAATACACAAAGTCCAGTTGTAAAACGACAATCTCTAGGATTACCTGCCAATCAGTATAGGAGAAAGAAAGCAAAGTATTGTCTGTTAGTAGACGATCGAAGTAGTATTGTCTGTTAGTAGACGATCGAAGTAGTAACCCAAAATCAGAGTTACCTTGAAGATAGATACCTAACAACTTTTTGACGGCTTGTCGATAAACTGTAATTAGATACTGCATGAATTGACTAAATTTATTGACAAAAGGTGTGATTTTTGGACAAGGGAAAGAGAGATATTGTAGATTATCCAATGTAATGTGATATAGTTCTTTATCCGAAAAAGGGTCACCATCGAATTTAGAGAGTTATTTGCTGCCCCCATTGGTAAGTTTTGAATTTTAGAATCACTTATCTTGGTTTGACGCGAAAGTTAATGAACTTATATTGATTAAGATACAAGTTAGTGGGCGTTCAAAAAGCTTCAACACCAAGGAAATAATGAAGCGGCCAAGATCTTTCAAGATAAACTCCTTTCGTAGTGCAACAGTGAGAGCAAAAATGGCTTTGGTATTGTTCCCCGCAAATAGGATGTCATCAACGTGAATAAGAGCAAACATAACACTATCAGAAGGAAACTAATTAACAGATACGTAGCACTAACATATGCAAAGAATCCAAACCTAAAAAGCTTTGCTCTGAGTCGATTATACCATTCTTGTAAAGCCTGTTTTAAACCATAAATTGCTTTATGGAGGCATAGGATGGACAACGTTTGTCAACAAACCTTGAAGGTTGAGCCATCATATAAACTTCCTTGTCTAGAACTTCATACAAGAAAGCAATTTTCACATCAAGTTGCTATATAGGCCAATTATAAGAAATTGCAACAGGAGAATAACACGAATGGTTATCAGTTTAATAACAGGACTAGAAGTTTCATAGTAATCTAATCCGTCACGTTGATAAAAACCCTTAGCAACCATAAGAGCCTTATACCACTCAATACTGCCATCAGTCTAACATTTCAGTTTTAAAAAACCCAACTACAACCACCAATATTAGCATGTGGAGGTGGATGAACAAGTGTCCACGTAGCATTCTGAATTAGTGAATTAAATTCTCCATACATTGTAGCGCACCACTTCTCTTGTTTGTGAGCTTGTGTATAACAAGTCAATTCGGTAGTATCGAGAGTATCCAAAGAAGTTAAATTTACTAAGGGATCAGTTTGCAATCATTGACCTTTAGCTCTCGTAACCACAGGATGGACATTGCTGGAGCCTGGGGTATGATGAATATTAGGTAGTGTAAGATTAACCTTGGGTTATAAACTAAGCCAAGAAAGTGTCATAGATCATGCAATAGGTTTTGGGCATGAAATTAAACTTGTTAAACTAGAAATGAGAGAGTTTAAGGAGGTTGGGTTTGTTGGCAAAGAAGCCTCAAAACTAATAGCAAGTCTAAAATCCAAATCAACTCAAGGAGAATGAGATGCGGAAGCTTGAGTATGCGGATCAAACAGAAAGTAAGTGGCAGAGAGTTGAGCATTGGTAGGTGCGATTTGTTGAGTGAGTTTGTGGAGATATAAGAGTAATGTTGACTGGACATTAAAGAGCGAGCCCAGACGATGATCGTGAGAGTCCTAAGATAAAAGCATGCATAAAAATTTTCGAAAACAAAAAAAAAAACCCATTGAACATAACATCAAGTGAGATAAGAACTCGATTTCTAGAAACATTAAGACACTAGTATCCTTTATGCATAGGAATGTAGCCTAAAAGCACACTCCTTAGATCCAAATTCTATTTTGTGAGGATTAAAATGATGAAGGTTTGGAAAGGCATACAAACCCAAAAACATGTATGTTAAATCAAGGAAGGATCCGATCAAAGTTTTGACGATAACAAAATATAAGTAATGCTAACTATTTTAATGTTATTAATGAGAAGAAATATGAGAACAAAATATTATTATTTCAAAGGATTATGATAGAAAAGGTGATGTTTGCAAACTTCAATATCAAGATCAAGTCAAGAAGAAGATCAAGATATATCAAGGTTATTTCATGCACTACTTGTTGTAAACTCATCTTTCTTGTCATTGATAGTTTAAAAGGTTCACTGACAAGGTATCATTACCCTTGCAAATTAACCCTACACGAATAACAAGTAGTATATGAGAGTAGGGATAGTTCTCTCGAAGTTCTGATAATGGAATGCTAACTATCGTCAAACTTGTCAACAAAATTTTAGTAAACGAAAACAAACACAAAAACATAAACAAAACAAAAATCTAAAATCTAAAATGCAATCTAACCTAAACGATTCAGTATCGAATGCAAGCTACTAACTAAACCAAAAAACAGAAACAGCTAACAGAAAACAGAAATCAAAAGATAATCTCACGCGAACTGAATCAGATTTGACGCAAACAAGACTCAACAAAGTCAACTAAACTAAACTTAAAGCAATGCACGGAAATAAGTAAATTGGGGAAGTTTTGATCTCGAAAATTCAGAATTTAAACACAAACTTAAACAAATGTTAAATCAAAGTTTGGCAGAAATCAGAATTAAAAGATTAGGATAAAAACAAAATTATGGAAACTTTAATTGCAAAGGATTTTGCCAACAAAACCAATTAATTCATTCATCGGAGTCTAGGAATTATGTGTACTGTGTGCGCAGAATCAAGGATCACCAACTTATTTTATGCTTCTTAACTACTAAGTAAACAAATCTTTGCAAACAATCATAGAGTTCATAACTACTAATCCACCTATGTCATGTATGAGCATTACGATAGTTGGTTTAATGATCTTGCCTTGAAAACCTCGATAACTACTATCATCAGTTTAAGACAAAGTTCAAATTCTCTCAGGATAGGTTTGACAACTACTATCAACAACCTAGCTATAAATCAATTAATCTAGCAACTGCTACCATTAATTATTTGAATAGCGTCCAAAAATTCCTTATAAACCTTAATTTTGGATTTTCATATTTACGAGTTCAATTTATCCATTAAAGAACCAGAATTCAAACACATGTTTGCAACACACAAACCCAAGAATCGATTGAGATTAAATCCTCATAAATTAAAATCGGTTCGAAGGGTACTGCCCTTTACAATTGAATTAAAAGTTTAACCACATATACCTTGTACAATTCGATTACCACCCAATTTTCCAAAGAATTTGCGTCTAAAATAGAAAAGAAGAGAAGAACGATTTTGGCCAGGAATTTAGAGAGAGCAATGAAGAGGAGGCCGACCCTAGACTTAGAGACAAAAGTCGGTTTTATACCCCTTACAATGATGAGGTGACTAACCTAATTTAGAGACAAACAATGAAACACGTTTCTGCCAATTTATTAGGGTCAATTTTGACAGTGCATAATAACTAAATAGTGACGATTTAGGAGCTCAAATTTTATCAGTAGCTTTGTTTTTTAGTTAGCTTCAATCTGAGACTTGAAATCACTGAATTCCATCATCTAAGTCAAAAGTTATGATTGAAACATCGTCAAAACGTCATTCTGGCAATCAAGAATCTGACGCAACTTTTGGAAATTTATTTCTCCTAAGTTTTAGCTTAGAAAAATCTAAAATTGGTCCTAAACAATCCGTCAATGAGTTAAGAATTTAAGTATGAAATTCAAAATTTTTTGCTAAACCAATCTCGAGATAAAAATCCCACAATATCTAAAGTTCAAGTCTGTCAGAAACCCAAAAACAGTGCAATTCGAGTCTATTTGTTTGATTTATGCATTTTACATCAACGAACCCCGAATATGCTAAAACATGATAAACCAGCTATAGATGAACGTAAAATAAATGTAAATGACTTTGAATTAAGTCCTAAAGATATATGAAAATATGAGTGTATCATTCACCGAGCATGAAAATTTCAATTCATTTTATAAGATTAGTATTTCAAATAAAATCCTATAGCAAAGGTCATAATGGCTTACTTAGGAGCATCTTCATCATCCTTTAACCAAGAGGTTAACCTCTTTATATAGTAAAGTTTTCCATATTTTGTTTTGTGCATTGGAAAGAAATGAATTCTATAGAGCATCTACGTATGGAATAGCTCATAAAATTTGTCATACACTAGAAGTTACTTATGAAGGAACAAACCAAGTTAAGGAAAATAAGTTAGCGTGCTAACTCAACAATATGAATTATTCTAAACAAAACCTAATGAAAGTATTTCTAGTATGTATACTATATTTATTGATATTATCATTGCTCTTAAGGGTCTTGAAAAGACCTACATTAACGTTGAAATGGTGAGAAAGTTGTCTAGGTCACTACTAAAAATATGGGAAGCTAAAGTGATGGTTATACAAGAAGCTAAAGACCTAAAATATCTACCATTAGAGGACCTTATTAGTCCCTTTTTACATACAAAATGAGGCTCTAGAAAATGCAAGAAGAAATAACGCTTCTAGAAAATATAGAATTCAAAGTCTTAAAGAAAGAATCAAGTGACAAGGAAGAGATATCATTTAGTGAAAGCGATAAAGAAGGTATTGCTCTAATCACTAAAAAAGTTTTAAAAAATTCCTTAAAAAGAACTCCTCAAGAAGAAAAGACTAAAAAGGTAGTAAGATGGATTCAAAATGTAAATCAAATAATAATATTTGCTTTGAACGTAGAAAATTCGGACATATGAAGTCTCAATGCCCTCTCCTCAAAGAAAGCGACAAGTATGAAATAAATGACTATAAGGAGAAGAGGGAAAAAGGTAAAAAGAAGTACTCAAATCCTCCATTTAGGATGACACAAGTGACACCAAAAGTGAACATTCGGAAGGAGAAATAGCTTACATGTATTTCATGGCAAAAGTTGTAATGAGGTACTCTCTAACTTTAATTCATGTGATAATGATAATAGTAACATCAATTTGACATATGATAAACTTTTTACAGTCTTAAAATTATGAACATGAAAAAGAAAAAAGATGTCTTCCAAACTTAAAGAAGTTCAAAAGAATCTAGATGCATGCATGAGTGAAAAATGAAAAGATAAAGAGTGAATTGCTTAACATCAAAGCTTTTAAAGGTGTAGCCATTCTAAAGGTGTAGCCATAATGGATAATCATGATTTAAACACTTTAAAGCAAAAGAGTGAAGAATTAAATAAGGAAATTAGTTCTCTCAATGTCCAAATTCAAAAAAGGAAGTGAGAAACTAGAAAAACATGTTAGGAGCTCAAAAGATTTCTAATAATAGGCATGTAATCAGATAGTCATGAGAATGTTTCCAACACCAAAACCACTTTTGTCAAAGGAAAGCATTTACATAGTGGAGAACCAATGCTTAAGATGACAAATGAGCATGGAGCATCCATATCTAAGCACATATATAAAACATCCATTAGGGCTAACGTTAAGAGTAAACCTCATGCTTTCATGTATCATTGATAATTTAGACCAAGAGTTTCAACACTCTTAAGGAAAGAATAGGTATAACTTCTATATAAAACATATTATAACATGTAAATTCACTCATGTCACATTATACCTTACACCAAGCATAATATATGACCATGTTCATAGTCCACACACTCATCATTATAGTAAAAGAAACATGTTCATGCATATAATTATGTTAGCACTTTTCATTAGCCAAAGAGAACATTCAAATCACTTACACAAAGAAGAAGTTTACATGAATCATATGCACGTAAAAGAACAAGGAATGCATTCATGCATCATAGTTGTAATGGTGATCACCATAATATAAAATCATATGACATGGTATGTTACTTTTATGGTAAATATGGACATATTGATAAATTTTTCTTTTCAAAAGAAAGAACAATGAATAAACCCTCAAGCAAGTGGGTTAAAAAGAAGAAAGAGACATAATTACCAAAGACCAAGCTCATTTGGGTACCTAAAATACATTAATTAGATTGTTTTGTAGGTCTCTAAGAAAAGAGGAACAAAATGTACATGGATAGTAAATACGTAAGACATATAATTAGTGGTGCATCCTAATTTCAACTTTTAAAGACAAATGGAGGATTTGTCACTTTTGGAGATAATGCTAAAGGTAAGATAATTGGCAACGACAAAGTTGGTAAGAAGACCAGACAATTATTGATAATATACTCTTAGTTGATGGATTGAAGCATAACTTATTAAGTGTGGATCAATTATGTGACAAAAGGCTATAAACTTTGCTTTAAAGAGAGATCATACATTGTATCTAGAGTAGTTGACAATAGATTGAATTTTTGGGGGGGAAAAAAAGAAGGAAACATATACAATTGATCTTAATGGTTTTTTAACTAAGATATGAAGTGTCTAATTTCTATTAGTGAATATGCATGGATTTGGCATAAGAGACATGGACATGAAAACATGAACCTCATCTCTAACCTCAACTCCAAACAACTTATAAATAGGCTCCTAAAGGTAAAATTTGAGAAAGACAAGACTTATAGAGCTTGTCGATGGGAAAGCAAACCAAAAGCTCATTCAAAAGTAGAAAGATGGTAACTTCCATTAAACTTTTAGAATTACTTCAAATGGATTTGTTTGGAACACCTAGGGTTGCCAACTTAGGTGGTAAATTTTATTCTTTTGTCATAGTTGATCATTTTAATACATTCACTTAAGTATTATTCTTATCAAACAAAGATGAATATTTTTGGGCATTTATCAAATTTGTCAAAAGGGTAAAATTGGAAAGTAATTTCTATTACGTCTATTAGGAGTGGCTATGGTAGGCAATTTGAAAATGAAAAGTTTAAAACCTTTTTGTGAGGATAATGGTATCTTTCACAATTTTTCTTCACCATAAACCCCCTAGCAAAATAAAGTTATTGAAATGAAAAATAGAAAATTATAAGAAATGTCTATGATCAGTGAGTATAATCTTCCTATGTATTTTAGGACAAAGGCAGTCACCACTATATTTCATAGTTCAAATAGAATCTACATAATACTAACCATAGATAAAACCCTATGAAATTTGGCAAGAGAAGAAGCCAAAAATCAATTACTTTAAAATTTTTAGTCGTAAGTGCCATATTTTGAATACTAAAGATACCTTGGGAAATTTGATTACAAAATGGATGAAGGGATTTTTCTTGGCTATTTCTTAACTAGCAAAGCATATAGGGTATTTAATAGGAAAAGCCTTACTATTAAAGAATATATGTTTGTTGCTTTTGATGAATCTAACCCACTTACATTTAAAAAAGATCTTAAAGATGATGATATAGGTATATCTAAAAAACTAGAGTCACTAGCCCTCAAAGGAAACAAAACTAATCACCAACAAATCACTTATAAACTCGTTATAAAACCAAGTGAGGGAAGCAAGAAGGATGAGGAACTCCCAAGGGATTGGAAATTCAAAAGAAGCCATCCTCCCAATCAATTTTTAGTTGATGTTCAATAAGTGGTAATCATTATATCTCATACTAAAAATTTACTCATCTTACTTTTGTTTATCAAATTGAACCTAAGAAAATAGAATAGGCCCTTAATAATGAAAGTTAGGTTCTTGCCATGAATGAAGGGTTGAAACAATTTAAGAGGAATAAATTAGATGAATCAGGTACTATTATGAGAAATAAAACTAGGTTAGTAGCAAAAAGGTACAATCTAGAGGAGGATATAGACTTCAAGGCAACTTTTACTCTAGTGGCTAGGCTAGAAGCCATTAGACTCTTGCTTACATTTACATCCTATATGAATTTCAAATTGTTTTAAATGGATGTTACAAGTGCATTTTTAAAAGACTTAATTCAAGAAGAACTTTATGTTGATCAACCTCCTGGTTTTGAAAAACATGAGGCACCCAACCATATCTATAAATATTCCAAAGCGTTATATGGTTTAAAAGAAGCCCTTAGAGCTTGGTATGATAAGCTAAGTGCATTTGTTTTAGAAAATGGATTCTATAAAGGCAAAGTTGACACTACACTTTTTATTAAAATGCACAAATATAATATCCTAATTGTTCAAGATTATGTTTATGATATTATTTTTAGTGTTACTAATGACAATATGTGTAAAAGATTTCCCAAATTTATGAGTAGGGATATCAAGAGGAGCATAATGGAAGAATTTAACTTCTTTTTTAGACTCTAAATTAAGCAAATGAAGGAATTTATTTTTATAAATCAAGCAAAGTACACTAAAGAACTACTAGAACACTTCGGAATGGATTAAATTTAACCATTGGGGACACCTATAAGCATTACAATAAATTAAACAAAGATGAAGAGGGTAAGTCGGTGGATATAAAGCTCTATCGAGGTATGATTAGTAGCTTACTTTATCTTATTGTAAGGAGGCCTGATATCATATTTAGTGTTTACCTATATGCTAGATTTCAATCAAGTCTTAGAGAATAACAATTATTAGCTGTTAAAGTGCATCTTTAGATACTTATATGCAATCATTTCATTAGGAAATAAAATTCAATTGCTTTATCAATAGTAGTTTGGTAGTTGTTGTGCTCAAATTCTTTGGTTTGGATATCAACTTAGAGAATATAGATTTGATCTTACTAAAATACCAACTAATTGTGATAATACTAGTGTCATTTGCCTCACAAAGAATCTTATTCAACATTCTAGGACTAATAACATAGAAATTAAATATCATTTTATTAGAGATCATGTGAAAAATGGAGACATTGAATTAGAGTTTGTACATACACAACACCAATTGATTGACATTTTTACTAAACCAATGAGTGAGGATATATTTCATTCCATTAGATAAGAATTAAGGATGATTGATAGAAATTCCTTTAAATAAATGCATCTTATGTTTTTTTTTATTTAATTTGATCTTTAAAAGCTTTAATGTTAATGGTTGACCAACACACTAGATTGGTTAATCACTATCAAAAACCATTGAATTCATTTTCTCCCTAGAGTTTCCTCCTTATATGTTTAGATAATTGGTTGCCCAACTAGTCCCACTAATCGACCAGTAATCCTCAGTGGTCGTCCAATATTGGTACACTAAAATATCTTTTCTTTCTTGATAGTTTGGGGAGAGTCTAATTGTATATATTGGTCGACTAGACACCCTAAGTGGTCGGCCAATGTCTTTAACTAGTAAACCAATATTATTAATCCCTAAATTACTTTTGGTCGCCTTTTTTATCAAAAACTCTCGCCTCCCTCTCTCCCTCTATGCAAAATACACTCAGTATTTTGTCTTCAAACTAACTTCCACTTCGAATATCACTCTCTTGTTCTTCTCCTATCCACGCCTTGCCAATATCCTCCTAAAACCATTTGAAAAGTGCCTTAATAAATGTCATCTCTTTCGACATCCGTTCCACTTCTTTTATGAGACTCAAAAGACATCCCCACCTCTATTTAGCTCTCTAACACTCCATGGTGGTTTCTCCTTCCTTTATCATGCTCAATTTGCTCTCTAATTCTAAAAGTAGACCCTAACCTTCCCAAATTTCAAACTTCCTTGTTCAATTGGTAGTTCCTTTAAATTTTCATTCATTTTGCAACATGTTTGTGGCTACCCATGCATTCAATTTCACGAATTACACATTTAATTGCACCAATTTGACCTGTAGGACAAATTAAAGTTTCAAAATTGAGAATTACCTAATTTTATATGATTTGCATTGAATTTTTCAAAATTGGAGGATCTTTGGTTCAATTTATGACTAATTTAAGCTTTGTTGACTCTCAATTGAATTGAATTATGCTTGATTTTTTTGAATTGAAATTTAAAGTATTTTTGCCTCAATCAATTTTGGGGATTTCTTTTTATGTATTACTTTTCAAAATTGAAGCCTTCTTAATTCAATTGATGACTAGTTTAAGCTTTTTTTATTGTGAGCTGCCTTGCATTATGTTTAATTTTGTCCAAATCGAACTTTTTAATCATTTTGCCTATAAGATAATTGGAGATTTCTTATTTTTGCATCAATTATCAAAATTAAAGATTTGTTCATTCAATTAAACATGTTTTAAAGTCTTTTAGCTACAAATCTCATTCAATTGCATCTGGTTTGTTTCATTGTTTAATTATTTATCCTAAATTTCATTAGAGAATTGGAGATTCTAGGTTTTTCCGATTTATATGCCTTTGATGCCTTCTTAACTCAATTAAAAGTCCTTTTGCTACCATTTTTGTGCATATATGCATCTTTTACTTATTTATGTTATGCATGTTAAATTTTTACTTAAAATTTGTAGACCTAAGATTTTAGAAATAATATCTTCTCTCTTTTACAAGAAATCTTTCATATTTAGTACTCTATCTCTAATCCATTTCTTTTTCCCCTCATCTTATCACTTACATCCATCAA
>JAOTBA010000006.1:8944430-8960010 GCA_025629845.1 Erythroxylum squamatum | reverse complement strand
CATGGCTAGAACAAGAGGAAACCATAACCCTGCACCTAAGACTATCACTCGAGGTAAGCTACCCATACAACCTTAAATTCTAACTCTAACTCTGACTCAATATCAAGATTATGCCTCTCATTATCTCAATGAGAACTGCATTATATCTCCTTCTAGTTTAGAATAATTTAAGGATTATGGTCTTGTCCATTATTTCATTTATCAAAGGTGGAAATCCCTTCTTACAATGACTTATAGGATAAGTCCTACCAATGATAGGTTTTTCTATATAAATCTTCATTCTAAAATAATATAAGGTGATACCCAAATCTTCTCCACCATATGTGGCATTAACTTTCATCTCACCTCTAATTTCATAAACGAGATCCTAGGCATGCCCATTCCTGAACCCCCTTCTTACTATAATTGTAATACCAAATATAACAATTGCCCATATTTTGTCCCTAATGGAGTCAATATTATCTTGAGTGCCCTGATACAGAGATCCACAAAAAACCTAATGATGTTTCTAACCTCAATGATATTCCTCGTTTACACCATCTTCGCATTAAATATAATTTATCTCTACCAGTGGACATGATGATCTGTGGTTCTTATCCACTCTTATGCTAGGAAACTCTATTCACGTTGATCACTTTATTTTTCTTAACATGGTCCACTTCCATCAAACCAAAAAGAGGAAATAAAACATCTCATATGCCCTCATTCTTAGTCTCATCTTTCATCATTTTCATATTCCTCCTGCTGGCGAGGAGATTGATGTTGATTTCTTTTTTGACTCCACTACCCTTAATCGTATGGGATATCTATTGATAGATGGTCAAATGACAATATCACATCAGCAACAATAATTCCACCCTCAATAACCATCACTTATACATGAGGCTCTGCCATATGATAATAGCTCTGATTAAACCTCTTTTGAGCTACAACGTAGAGCTACCTGTAGAGGATGAGGCCACCACTTCACAACCACATCATTATTGTCCACTAGAAGCTCATCTAGTGGCCACTAAGTATAAACTCACCATGTTGCTAGTTAGAGTTTGATTCTTTCAAAGACATCACTATGCATCCACTTGATGAGCTATACAGTCTAATTGAGTCTCAATTTCCCTTCTAGTTAATTGATTATTTTTTATGTTTCTAAAAAGGAAGATGCTAATTTTTATGACAATAGAGGGAAATGTTACATTCAGAGGGGTATTTGTTACTTGTTATTCGTAAGTTATCTTTATAAGATGAACAATTTTTATATATCATTTATGTGTTGATATATATATATATATATATACACACACACACACACACATACATACATATATATTTCTTTAATAATAAATATTTTTGTTAAATCTTGCTCTCAATAGAGAATTATGGTTAGATACTAATATATGTGTTATGAACAAGTTAAGGGAGAGCTAGTTATTATCTTGATATGGATTGTTATATGTCTGATTAAAATTCTCATACTACTTTCTAATATCATGAATGTTTTGTCATTATCAAAAGTGGGGGGATTGTTGAGCCAAGGGGGGTTATAATCAAGATTTTGCTAACGATTTTATTATTATTGATTAGAAGGAATACAAGATCAGAATCTTATCGTATCAAAGAATTATGATAGAAAAGATATTGTTTCCAATCTTCAATATTAAGATCAAGTCCAGAAGAAGATCAAGATATATCGAGGTTATTTCATGTACTATTTATTGTAAGCTCATATTGTTTATCTTTGATCGTCTAAAAGGCTCACCATACATAAACATTTCATTTCATTTTTTACATTCATTAAGAGCTATTGAGGCTTTTGTTTTTAATATAAAAGTCTCTTGATTTTAAAATAATGTTTGGGAAAATTTTTGGAATATTTTTAATCATAATGGCATTAATCAAATTAAGTTTAAGTATTTAAAGGAGTTAAAATTATGTTTTTGGGGTGTTTGGTCGACCAATATATGTTAAAGCTATTAAATTTGAAGTATCTATAGCTTGTTGTAATACTGGTTGATGCACTAGTTGACCAGTCTATCATATTGATCAACTGGTATTCTTTACTAGTCGGCCATTGTTTTAACGACTAGTGACTCTAAAGCTTTTAATGCATACTAGTCAACTAGTATGGAATATAGCCGTTGTAACAGTTAATTCTTGGCTCCAACGACTATTTTAGGTCCTAAAATGCTATAAATAGGTGTTTAATCATTGGTTTTAGCATAAAAAATCTAAGCATTTTTCAATCTTTTAAGCATTCGTTGTCTCATTCTTAGTGTGTGAGTCTTTTTTTAATTATCAAAGTATCCAAATGAGCAAGTCTGAATTGTAAGCTATTTTTTAGGTGTATGATCATCGTATTAGGTTTATCTAAAAGTAGTTTGAGGTTTCTTTTTATTTTGAAGAAATATTGAAAAATGAGATTTCTCTTTGCCAAAATAAAAGATCGTACAAAGAGTATTTTTTGCAATAAAAGAAGAATTATAGCAGAAATCTAAGACGAGTCTTTGGAGTAGGCGTAGGCAAGGATTGTTTATCAAATCACTATAAATCAATTTACGTTTCTCTTCTCTTACTCCTTACTTTGTTGCTTAGAAGCATAATTAAATTCTTTTACTTTTATTTTGTTCTTGTATTTTTTATAATTTGTAGACATTTTTTATAGGTTAATATACTTTAATTAAAATTTTGAATTCACTCTCTTCTTGAGTGCCATTAGAGAATAAGAATGTAGATGAGAAAGATATTTTTTGTCAAAAAGTTGTTGCCATGACTAATCAGATAGATTGGCATCATCCCAATATTCTGGATGTATAAACGCAATAGCGAGAAGGGAGAGACTAATTTCAACAATACGACGATGCTTAAGTTTAACTAGACTATTTGGGGATGAGGGACAAGAAACACGATTGGTAATGCCACAAGAATCCAAGAATTGTGATAGTTTATAGAATTCACCACCTTAATCACTCGGTGTTAAAGATATTTTCAACATGTCTCTTAAATTTCTAAAAAATATAGAAAGCATTAGATTTATGAACAAGTAGATAAAACGACTATAAGTATCAACAAAAGTGATATATTAGCAATGAATATAAGTTGAAGAAAAAGGAAATGGACCCAAATATACGAATGAATTAAACGAAGTGAAGTAGAATAAATTATTGCAGACAATTGATAAGGTAAAAGTGATAAAAAGTTTTTGCACCGCTAACAGAAAACTAAGACTAGAATGAAATTTCTTAAGCACTAAAGAGGATGGATGACCAAGACGCTAATTTCATAGATCAAACAAAACTCGGATAACAAAAGCTTGTGGAGATGACACCCTAGAATGAGATGCAATGCCAATGTGATGTGATAGAGCCCCTGATCTTGTTTTGAGATCCTTCCCAATATAAGAAGATGGGTCAAATTTAACGGAAACTTGATTATCATCACATAAACTCAAAACACTTAAAAGATTCTTAATTTGTGATAGAAGTGAAACGAAAAGCACATTTTCAAAGTAAAGAGCCAAAATCATTTTTCAAAAAGGAAGTTCCAGGATGAGAAATCTGCAAACCTCTGTTTCCGACACGAACTTGATCTGGACTTTATATAAGAAAATGTAGATTAGCATGATTGTTGGTTATATGGTATATGGCACCAGTATCAAGATGCCATTCTTGGTTTAGGCAGCCGCATAATGATCAGTATCTGGAGGGTGATAATTTTTGTTTGAACGATTAAAACACTTAAGAGAAGAATGATAAGGACAGCCACAGATTTGTCGGAAAATTATCACGGAGAGCTTTCCAAGTGGGCGTACAAGTCGTGTGCCGAGCAACATTAGAGAACACGTTAACAGTCAAAGCGGCATGCACCCGTCCAAGCAGTAAATAAGTTGATCTTGTTTATGCCAGAGAGAGAACAAACGCAGGATTGAGGTTTTTTCAAATGTGGAAGCGTCAACAGTGGATGCTATAGGTCAGCAGGGGGCTTTGTTTTATCGGTCTCTGTGTACGTGGAGGCAATGGCATCTCGAAAATGTTTTAATTAAAATATGGCTTTCAAATTCAGTTTGGAATTAGTAATTATATTAAATATTATTCTATTTTTATTTTATTGATATAGATATATATTTATAATTTATAATTTATAATTTATAATATAAAACATCTAAAACAATAACTATTTTTTGAGACAAAAAAATTCTATTGTTATTAGTGTTAATAATTTATTTAATACAAATTTATTAAATAAATAATTTTTATTGTATTTTGTTAATATAAACAATTAAATAAGTAAAATTTATTCATAAAGTAATATTTAAATAAATATTATTTACTTAAATTTTAAATATTTTTATTTTCCAAAACAAAATTTTAAAACTTAAACTAATTATAAAAATTAGATTAAATTAAGTAATTTAGTTATAATTGTTATTGGTAACTAATGTCTAATAACTAATATATATTTAATTAATGATAAAATAGATTATGACCAAAAACCAAAAATCAAAATTTTTGTAGATTATAAAAATGAAATTTTATTGAATGTAAAAAATAAAATAAATTTTACCGAATTTAGAAACGGAAATAAAGTTTAAAAAACGCAACGAAAACATAGGGTCTCTGAGTTGGTATCGCAGAAACACATTTATCATAATGGCCTTGTTGACAATGGTGCAAGAGATGCCACATGAAAGCCTAAAGAAAGAAAAGAGATGAATTAACTATCCTCTTGGTCGAATTCTCTTTTTCTTGTTTCGATTTGCAAAAGCATTGCCTTAAACATATGGTTTTTATTACTCAACCCGCTGGAAAAACAGGAATAATAACATCATATCATTTACACAATCTTATGGTCTGGCAGTAACGAGACTTCACCAATTCAGAGTTTCATACGTCCAAACATACTGGAGCATACGTCAATGGACTCACCATGTTCTGCAGCAACAAGAATTGCTAACATCTTCGCCATTCGCGATTAAGTCATTAGCAGCTGATATAAGATACAAATTTATACCCGCTCCATGTATATAGTTGCATCACTCTAGGATCTAACTTCTATTAGTCTTTCCCTGATAGTGCTCAGTCACATCGTTTGTTAGTTGCCATGTACAGTGAGATAGTATTCTTGAATCGCTGTATGGTCAATCTTCCTTTTTCAGGCGGTCTCACGTCTGAGCTCAGGAACTGGCGACCGCCTGAAGTTTTCCCTAAATCCAAACATTATCAAAACCCTTGTCAACTTTACATGGAAACATTCTGATTCGTTAAATTGGACAAATCAACCATCTTCACATGGTGTTAACTGTAAATAATGGCGTCCCAGGCGGAAGTTTCGAGTTATTGCACCACTACTATCAAAACTCCAATCTTGAAACATTTCTCAATCACGTTCAGGCCACATGCTTTAGTGAACAACTATTATCTACTTAGCTCGGGCGCATGATAGACTTTAATATCGATGCCTGCAAAAAGATCGTCATGTACCATCTTCCGTTGAAAGTGAGCAGCCAATTTCCTGCAAATGTCAACTCACTTAGGTCGCAAGGATGCATGCAGACTCCGTAACAGGAGATGTCCAAGAAGGTAACCAGCTCTCTTGCAGTTGCACCCCAGGTGATCGCACATAACAAGGGGCATCCAACCAGGTCATAAGTACACACTTATCCTGAGTCATATGCACAGCCAAAAAATTCAACTTAAAAAGAGGCTTAGCTCATACAACTTTCACGTCGGCCATTGGGGTAATTTAAGGCTTATGATTCGGCAGCTGTTTTCTCCTCCCCCTCCCAAGCCCCATGCAAACAGTGATGTCCTCTCTACCTTCGCATCAATCCAGTTTTTGTCACTGCAGCTTAAAAGTGACATCCCATGCATTGTAGACTATCGAGCTTATGCCAACAGCAAAACCCTGTATTATATTTCAATTGTGCACAAAGCAATCAACACCAAAAGCTCTAATAAAGACAAGAAGTGGCATACAACAGAAGATATTTCTTACCACTGATGGTACTGTCTGCGGGCAGACTGATGGCACGACATTAAATAACCTACGCACAGGAACCCAGCTCCAGCACGAACTCAGAGGAATCAGCTGCTACTACTCGGATCAACCTATTGCAAAAGCAATTGTTTTTCTGCTCCAGTCTGACACCAGTATGGTTCACCCATTCCTTTCAAAACTCTCTATTGGGCCCTAGATCCAGCTTGCATTCAGAAGCAGCATAGGAGCCAAGCCTCTGAACACTTTCTTGCAAGAATTCTTGGTCACCCCTTAGGGGATCAAGTAACATTGCCAAGGCCACCCTAAGTCCAAAAGACATTGCAAACAACCACAAAACAATCAGGCGTCTCTCTTCCCCGTAAGCCCTGAAGAGCTCTGCTTTCTCTGCGTGCCAAATTGCCAGCCATCCCTTGCCCTATCCCCAGATCGATCATAATCATCTAATAGATTATCCATTGGAGGCCTAAAATTTCTATGGTTACCATTTCTAAAAATCAACGAAGGGCCTGAATTCTCATCATCTTCTGTTGGAGTTGCTGATCTCGGTTCCATATGCATATCATATGACCTATGCCTTGGTATGCCAGATCTCAAGCCCCTTGTACCGGACAAACCTTTTCCCTGGATTCCCTTTGAAACAAAAAAATCTTTTGGTAGAGTCTCCATGTCCATGTAACAATTCCTTGCTTTAGCATCATCAACCAATGCAGCCCAGTCATCAGATTGCACCAGAGAGTTGGCATTCCCCATAACCTGTAAAGTTTAAGTTTGATAATGTCAAACCTGCAGTAGCTGGGTAAACATGATAGCACAATATCATAACAAAAGAACTATAAAAAGGTATAAACTGTACCCATAAGGCCCTTCTTGCCCGAGTAAGAGCAACATTCATACGCCGAATATCAGCAACAAAGCCAACACCATGATTTGAGGCACGTACACAAGACATGATAATGACATCACGTTCCTGCCCTTGGAAAGCATCTACAGTATTAATATAAATATCTTTTCCTTCTTCTGACTTTAAAACGGCTGAAAACTCCTGTTGAAGGCATTTCAATTGCAGTTTGTATGGTGTGATTATGCCAACTGTTACTCTCCCCATTCCCGAAGATTTCACAGTCTTCTGAAGATGTTCATACAACTGAAAACAAAATTGTGCTTCATGGATGTTTTGATATGATACAGAGCCACCCCTCTGGGACTCTCTCCCATGAGTAATATCATAGAATACGTAAGGTCTAAGCAATGGATCCTTGTAGTATATTTCATCTGGCAGTTTAGCAACACTTTCGCTGTCAGTAAGGCGTCCTTGGTAAAAGTAACGAGAAGGGAAATCCCGGATTTGAGGATGCATTCTGTACTGCACAGATAATAGCATTGTTGGGCATCCTGCTTGCTGAAACCTTTCAAAAAGACTTCTACTATATAACAAAGTCCCTGCAGCTTTACTAATAACTGTTGCAGGAAGCTGCTGAGGATCCCCAACAAGAACGCATCTCGCAGCACCAAGAGCAAGGGGAGGAAGAACAGCTACTTCACTAGCTTGGGCTGCCTCATCAATAACCACCATGTCAAACCCATGTGTAAGCCGAGAGAACAATTTGCGTCCACTGCTTGAGACAGTAGTAAAAACAATCTCTGCTTCATTGGCAAAACTTGCCTCAAGACTAGCACGAGCTTCTTCCATATTGAAGTTGCTACCAGAACGAAACCTAGCTTCAAGAATAAGAAGGCGAGAAATCTCAACTAGAACTTTATCCCTGCTTTCAACAGCTGCAGCAAGGTTCTGAAGCAATGCATCCCGGTTTTGGTCCCGAGCCATAAGAACATCAGGATCAACACCAACAGAGCCTTGAGAACGACCATCAACAGCTGCAAAATTAAGCTTGTTTTGAAGGTCAGCTATCTGAGCAGAAAAATAAGCCTCCTGGCCTCTCAAGTCTTGCATCCATTTTGTAATTTCGTCACGGCTCTTCATTAAAAGAAGTTCAGTTCTCCGCTCAACAGAAACTGCCTGGGCAGCACGTGACTGTGAATCAACCCCAACTCTGGCAACATCAGGTCTATAAACTTTCATTTCGCCATCAATAAATCCACGGTCAAGAACACGAGCAAGAAGCTCATCAGTTGCAGCATTAGATGGTGCACAAACTAGCATTCTGGGTTTTGGACAGAGTTTTGAAAGAGAGCGGAACAGGTTCTGGTCCATGTTATGGAGGACTTCATCAATTGATCCCATAGTGATGTTGTCGGCATTACTCTCATTTGATTGCTTATAGCTCTGAGGTGCTAGTTTCTTAAGCAAAGAAGTATAGTAATGCTGATATTGAACCAAGTGTATGACATTTAGCATTCCCCAAACAGTGTGCGTTTTACCTGTTCCTGGAGGACCTTGAACAAGGGTGAAAGGCCAAGGATCTTGTCTCTTTGTTATCCCACTACTAGTTCCAGCAGCTGTATGCATTGCTGCCCATTGGATTGCAGCCAGCTGGGGCCCATTGAAGGTCCTATGCAAATGGTCAACAAAATTCTGCGTGAAGCATTCAGGCATGGCTGGGGTTTGTTGCTCATACTTTGGGAAGTGCTCCGGACCAGGCTTCAGGATTGCAGTTTGCATCTTAAAGTACCCCCCCCCCCCAAAAAAAAAAAAACTTCTTGTCATAAAAATGAATTTTATCAACAAGGCACTCTTTATTTATTAAAGACACGTAAGTTCCTCACCTGCAAATTAAGGCGGAAAAATGCATGCAGAGCAACATACTCCCGCTGAGTTGTTGCAAGAGAACCAAGCACAGTCAGGTACCAGATACCTCTAGGCTGGAGTTTTCTTAAAATATGATCATCATCAACCTTGCTGATGAAAAGAAACAAGATAAGAGAAGTTTAAACAAAATTACCGTCAGGTATGTTAACTTAGTGGTACATCATAGTTTAAAGCAGAGAACAAAACTAAAGAATTAAAATTTGCAAATTAACCTGTAAGAGTCATATGAGTCTCCAACATAAAAATGAAGGATTGCACCAGGAGGATCGCGAGTATCTACAGGAATATGTCGCCTAACAGTACCTGCCACACGGCCACAAATCTCAGGCTCCTCATCAACTTCATTCGCTGAAGCAATGCTCCTCTTGGATCTAACTGCTTGACCAAAAAATAAATATTAATCACAAAAAAAGAAGAAACAGCATTTAAGGTCATAGAAACATGAGAATATCACATGCAACTTCTACAAAGTACCTATTCCAGGTCTTGGGGTTGAAAGAACTGCAACATCACCCTCCTTAAATGTCCATTTCCACTCGCTTGCAGGAAGGACTATTACATCATACCATCCTATACAAGATATTAAAATATTCCTCTGTCAACAGATCAACAGAGTTGCACATGGAGTTGCAAAATCTTACTACTGATAGGTTGTAGCATACCTCTTTCACGCCTCTCTACACTCTTTATACGAACCATTACATGTGTATTTGTTTCAGCTAACTCCTCCCACGTGCCATACAGCTGTGCACGACATTCCTCAAAAAGCAAGGGCTCAAATACTCTAACATACTCGTCCACTGATTCAAATCGACCAGGAACACATTGGAGTTCAGAGTCTTCTACTGCACAAGACATTAACAAATCATAGTCACAAAATATTAGGACCAAGAGGCACAGAAGAAAGAACTAACAGCAATGTAACTTTCTATTTTGACATAATATGGATGTCATTGGCACAATTTAAATTCAAATAAACTGACAAGCAACCTCTTATGAACTTACTCGAACGCAACCAAATAGAGGGCCATAGGATCACATGTACAGCATGCAACATATGTTGCAACTGAAGTCAATCAAATGAGAAAATAAATGGATATAAGGATAGATGCAGTGAATTTTAAACAGTAATCACTTAGAAACTAATGGTCTTTTTTGTGTATGTGCGTGTAATTCAATTAATCTTCCATCCTAGAGGCTCTCTGGACGGTTGGCCGTCCCCCACCACATGTAGCTGTGGGAATGAGGCTCTTCGGACGGTAGAGTGCAGCCTGTTGTGGGGATCTCCTCTGCTATGCATAGGCCTGATGCCCTGACCAATACAAACATCATCTTTTACTCATAAAATGGCAAGCACCAAAAAATAATCCTAACTGAGCCACACTTCCAATAGCGACCGAGAATGAGGAATGACAAATGAAATAAATGCACGTTGACTTAATTTGGCATTAGGAATTTAAAAAACCTAAGTTTGCTGATAAAACTAGATCTTCAAGCGTCGTTAGCATGCCAAACACTGCAAGACACATCACTTTTTATCCTCTACTTGTTTGTACCTCCAAACACTTCCCCAAAGATTTTACAGAAGAATGCAGTGAGGGTCTTATGTTCCATTCTATGCATAGAACATGTCATCGGCTTTTAGGACAGGGTAAAAGAAAGAGCATGAGACTAAAGACAGCTCACATAGATAAGGATAATAAGAGAACTAACACCTTGACAAATAACAAAAACAAGCAATGATAAGAAGTTAAAGGTCACTTGGAGAAAAAGAGGATTCAATGATAGATTACAAATGTGGACCGGAGCATTCAATACCTGGCTGATGCCAAAACTTCTCATTAGTCACCTCCCTTATAAGTCGTTCCACCGAAGTGTCTTGATATGATGTACTAACTGTGGCAGGCTTCTTGGGAAGTGGTTGTTTCTTATTTCCCAACTTCAAATCTACAGAGGTTTGGCTAACAATTGCTGGCTTCCGATTAGGAAATTGTCCATTTTTTGACAGCCTCATATCATTAGGTTGCTTCCATGAACCTTGTCTTGGAATGGGTGGCAAGTTAGCCTCTGCATAAAAATCAGTTTCACCATTTACCCTCTTTGATTTGGAGACCCCAGAGTGTTGTATATCACCATTACATTCAGACTTGGGTTGACAAGTATCTGCAAGGATACCCCCTTCATTAAATGAAGGTTCAACTATTTTCTGATCCTTAACATGTTTTTCTACAGCACGGTCAGGAGGAGGGACAGGAGTGCGAACTTCTCTCACAGTCCGAGTGCTGGCTGGCTGTCGTCTTGGTGTTGAAGTTCTGATGGAGCCAGTTTGCTTGACTTCATCTATATTTATTAACATGGTCTGCCTATTACGTTTCTTTCCTAACATGGCTTCTTTATGTTGATCTATCTTCCTCTTCCCCAAACTATTAGAAGACTTAAGTGCATGACTTGCTTCAATGCCCTTAATTTCTCTCTGTTTTAAAGTAATAGCAGTGTCCTCTAGACCACTCATAGGTGCATCATCACTAGTATTGCCATCTATATTACGATTATTGTCAGTTTGCCTATTGTTCAATCCTTGGCCCAAACACAGTGAAGGATCCCTAGAATTGTTCTTAGCCTTGGCACATCCCGATGTGGTCCCGGTAGCCAAAGCAGAAGCATCACATTCCATCTTTTCAGAAGTACCCTGCTGTACCGAAGCGTTTCCCTGCTCATGCATGGTATCACCTGCAGAGTCATCTGCATCAGACCACTCCCCTTCTTCTTTTTCAACAGCTTCATTATTCACCAAACCTGAAACATGAGAAGGTTCTGTTTGCATGTCATACCCATTAAATGTCTTTGCAGGAGATGCAACCTTGGCATTCTGACCCTGTGTTTTGCTCGATTCATTACTCACTTCAGGAATTGGAGCAACTCTTGGACGAACAAAAGGTTGGAAACCCGACATAGATGATGCATGGGAAAAGGTGTTATAATTTTTAATACCTTGAGAAGCCACTGATGTCGCAAATAATTCAGAAGTATGGGCATTGGAGGAAGGGAGCACCTTCTGTGGCAGCAAACTGACAACAGGACCGGTCTCCTCATCATCCTCAGCAGGGGGCTCATTAAGATCAAATATAGGCCTTCCTCGGGAACCCATGGCATATGTTGATGCATATACAAACTAAAGTACCTATTTTGTGCTGTGCAAAAAGTTGTATTTGCAGTTTCTTTCCAGAAAATATCGTCAACCTTAAAGGCATAAAATAGTCTTTTTCTTTGGAGGTCAAAGAAGCCCTACATGCATTCTAGATCTGCAAATCAAATCCACTACATTAATAAGGATAAGACAGCAAACACCAGTGTCGGGGCAACATAACAGAAGATAACAAATAGTAGTTACAGGATAAAGGAAGACAAACAGTGAGATGAGCATGCAGCTGATATAAATCTTTGGCAATTAGAACACCAAGAAGCTTCTCAAAACCCAATCACCTTGAGGTCACCAAAAATGCACTCACTTCCATTATAGATTTAACCCACACACTATATGCAAAAAGCATCTAAAATATTCACAAACTCAACATAGCATCTAGAGAGCCCAATTCGAAACAAAATGCAGGTTCCAACACGTGCTACTGTAAATCCATAAGCAATCACAACCTAACATAGGAAGATTTATCACAAAGGAAAATAGACAAATAAATAACTTCACAGGCCCACAGGACCACGTCCAAACCAAAACGCATTGCCCAACCAACAGATCGCAAACTCAACAACCCTATCACCTACATGGAAATCAACACTCCACAAAGAATACCCTTTTCTCCCATAAATCCACACTCACTAGGTTTGACTAGACGAAAACACCAAATCAACCAAAATCGAAACAAATTCCACTGATCCCTAATCCAACACCTATTGAGCTCCACCATAAAGTCAGAAAACAATAAAATCGGCAATTCCACAAAACAGCAAACATTAACAGATAAAGTCCGTTGCATAATCTCATAGGGAATAAGTTTAAGGTTCCATTACCCGTAGAAATTAATAACTATTATTTTTAAATCGAATTCGAAAAAGGAATTAACTGCAGTTGGAGAGAGAAATTTTTGTACCCTTTTTGAATCTGCTTTGTTGAATCTATGTAGTTGTAGCTATCGAGATTACCAAGAGAGAGAAAGTTATGGACTTAAATATATACATAAACCTATATGTATATATATATGGAGAGAGAGAGAGACTCGCGACAGATATGTAGAGAGCGAGAGAAGCGAATGCAAATTATGAAGGGAAAGGGAGGTGAGGGCATGAGTTTATATAGGAAATAAAGAGCGACCCTCACTTACCGCCCGTTACTTGACGCCGTCCACCATTAAAACCTTTCCCCGTTTGTATGTTTTCCTTTTTTATTTTATTTTATTTTATTTATTCTTCTAACGCCCTTTGTTTTCTCTATATTTACCGCTTGTGACCCGGGATTTTGTAGATTTACGATTATGGGCATTGCGCAATCAGATCAAGCACGAGGGGTGACTCTCAGATTTCTAATGGTTGCCTTAGGATTATGATTAATTAATTGGGAGGATTCCGATTGCTTGTGTCAAGCTTAGACGGAAAATATTGTGATTAAGTAGATCGACGGTCGTAAATTTTGATTTGTTTAGTGGACCCCAGATTACTTGCCACGTGGACTCGTTAGTTTTCTAGGACTCAATCGGCCTCGTGCTTTTTGGATTTAGTGCGACACGTATTAAATACGGAAACCTTGTCGTTTCTCGTAAATTGCAATAAAACTAGGGGTAAATTTGAAATTTCATTATAGGATGTGAGTTGCTCCACGTGCGCCTCTATTGGAATGCATGCTCACACCTATTACAATATGACAACTGGCCATAGGGTTGAACCATATATTAACGAAAAATGCCATTAGACTGTCGAAACTGAGTCGTAAACTAGTTTTGAGGTGTCGAACGGCTACGGGGAAAGCATGCACTTGTTCACAGCTTGAAGAGAGGAGTTTCAGGCTTCCGATGGATCGACTATAGTCGAGCTCCCAATCCAACTCCTTGATTTAAAGAAGTTGTCGTTTTATTTAAAATGATACTCTAAATTGGCTCAACTATTACTTTAGAGATTTGAAATTAAAAATAGGTATGAAAGTTAAACCTTAAATATAAGTATTACCATGAAATGAACTGCTATTTGTTGACAATTTAGAGAAACAGCGAGAAAAGTTGAAAATTAAACAATTCTTGCGAGTTATAGTTTAAGTGACTGGAAGAGATTTCCTAAAAATTTAAACACTAACCTTTCAGTTCAAATTAATCTTAAAGACATTTAATTGTTAAATGTTCTCAAATTAAAGAATTTAGGCTATTAAACATACTTTATATATTTAAAAATGGTTATAATTTTTTATAAAATGAAAATAGAAAGATTTCATAATATAAAATGTATTTTTTTGTGACTAAAGCTATTTGTCACGCTATAGTCTGATGTTTGTTATTATCGATTATGAAGTTTGATTTGAAAAACTAACCCAAACCCAAAATCATCTCCTTAAAGATTTTTATAAATGAAATATAAGTAGTTTCTGATTTCCTAAACGATGTAATCGATCGGTGATAAAGTGGACGACTATATAAGCCAACCACATCATTAACTTATTAAAGCATTGATCAAGGCATGTCTCAAGCCATAATCATGTTTAATTGTTTTATATAACACTTGCTTCAAGCCCCGTGCTACCTGTGTTCACAATAATTATAACAAATAAATGCTAAAAACATATAGCTAGGCTTCGTTTGATTAATGGCAGATCAGCTAATTTTTTAGCGATTGATTGTGTATAGCTATTTGACAGGTTAAAACGCTGTTGAAGTTATTTGGTAATTTAGCTGATTAATTGGTTTATTGCTTTTAATCAGCTGAAAATGAAAAGGTTGGTATATAGGATTGTTTTGCTCCAACAGCCAACGTTTACCGTGTGTTTGGTTACTGTCCCCCTGAGTGAGGACAGTGGACAGGACCCATAAATCCTGCCTCTGGTGATGTTTGGTTGATGCTGGCCCCTCTTTCAATCCCCGACTCCAGAAGACAAGGGCACGATATTATGTCTCTCCCAAAAAGGGCATACAGAGACGCTGTGCCCCTGTCTCTGAAACTCATTTTACACAACTAACCTTTCTTCCCCCTTCGGTCTACTCGTCGCCGACTGCCGATCCAACTTCCCGTGTGTTTCCAGCGCACCACTGCTCTTCCCCGACCCCTTCGGTCTCCTCGTTCCTGTCCCCGACCGCTGTTCCTCCGGCGTGCTGTTCCTCCGGCGTTCGGTCTTCTCGGATCTGTTTGGATCTCCTCCCCCAAGACGTTCGTCTCTACTCGGGTAGGTCGGATCTGTTTGGATCTCCTTTTGATTTTCATTTTTGTTTGCTCAGCAGCCTCCGTGTGGGTGTATCTACCAATATTATTTTTTTTGAATATATAGTTCATCTTGTATCTACCATTTGTACGATTAATTTCAATTCTATTGAATCTCTGGTCTACGAGATTCTGGTTCCTCTCTTTTGCTGTGCATGTTGCATTACATAAACATGAGAAATGGGTTGAGAGAGAAAGGGCTGGGCGATTTTGGCTACTGTTTTTTTCTGTGCAGTTCGTTGGTAAAAAGTTCCTTCTACTTCCCTACTCGGCTACTCCTTTACGCTGCTTTCTCTACATTATAAACAGTCCTCTTCGCTTTGAAGCTAAAGCACTTTCATAGTTTCAAGATTCAATCTTCACGCAAATTCAAGATCATACTCACATTTCTTCAACTGCCCTTTTCCTTTT
>JAOTBA010000006.1:8850195-8869696 GCA_025629845.1 Erythroxylum squamatum | reverse complement strand
AACTTTTACTGTCCCTAAATTTCGTCGCTAATTTTGCCGGGATGGTTTCCCTCCAATTTTAGCGACGGAAATGATAATCGTCTCTAAATCAATTTTTTTTACGTCGATTTTAGCGACGGAAATAAGTTTTCCGTCGCTAATTTGCTACCATTTATTTTCCGTCAATAATTTTCCGTCGCTAATTTATACTTTTCTTGTAGTGTAAGATGTTCTTTCAAACCTCTACTTTGGATGAACAAGACATAAGATCTTGAACACACGAAACAATTACTTCCATTTAATTTTTTGTTTGCTTCGATAGTGACCAACGCATGAGTTTCTTTTGTTTACTTAAAAATAAATTAAGACACAATGAGAACAATCGACGTAATTCTTACCTTTTATGTATTTGGAGATGTTGTAGGTGACAAATATCACCCCTTTAATTATGACTCGCGTCCTAATTTTAACAAGAATCTGTTTGTGTTCAAATCAGCAACGTAAGAGTAATTTCGGGTACTAAATTACTGTCTAGTCCATCTTCAACGTCAACTTGCCTTCGCTTAGGCGCGTATTCTTTCAAGTGGGTTATTCGATATTCCCATAAAATAAAATTATACTCCTTTCTACATGCTTTCTATCTTGATTTAATTTTCGCATGAACTGCACATTTCCAGTAATAATATAGTAACAAAAAATACTTCCATATATGACAATTACACCGATGAACAATCTTATACCATTCCATTAGATGAATCATTCATAAGCATTCTTCGCTAAACAACTATAACACTACGTACACGCTAAGGGCACCTGCCTAGGCTTCACTATCGTAAATAACAAAATATGACTCACTTTTAATCTTTATAAAAAACAAAATAAGGCAAAATATGACCTACTTTTGATACTCATAAAAAGCAAAATGAGGTCAAATAAGGTCCAATTCACTTTTAACACTTATAAAGAGCAAAATGAAGTAAATCCTCTTAGCTTTTTTTTTTCATATACATTTTTTCATTTGACTTGTTTTTTTTAGTTGTTTTCTTAATCTTAATGTTAATAATTAATGCAACTCATTAGATTCTTCAGTTGTGTCATAATGAGGGGCTTAGGGTAGCTTCTTTAATAATAAAAATATGTTTTTAAAATTTACATATTTATATATTGTCGATTTATTAGAGCCCTTTTTCTATTTTGCCCACGGCCCATAAAACGTTAGGAATGGCCCTGACACTACAAGTACTCATTTAAGTTACCTCATTAAACTTAAGTATCTAGAAGATTTTAAATATCAATAGATAATGTAATTATTATTTAAATGTTAATCAGTTATATTTTCATAAAAATTAGAAGTATTCATATTTAAAAGTAGTAATCCTAATCTACATATTTTGTTCCTTAAAAAAAGGAAACATTCCAAATAGAGGATTACAATTTAAACAAAAGGATAGTTTTAAAAAGAGGTTCTTTTATGGTCAGAAAGTCACAAGTTCGAGTTACAAAAACAACCTTTTTGTAAAAAAATACAAAGGAAAGGTTGAGTACGACCTTCCCTGATCTTTGCAAAGCTGGAAAGCCTTGTACAATGAAGTATGTTATGTTTTATTTTGATAGTTTAAAAAAAAAGACTATTTATATTAAAAAGTTAATATTTATTTAAATATATCTCAATATATGTTATTTTACGTGACTTACAATTAATAACTATTATAAAATAAAATTATATTTTTAATAATAATAATAATAATGTCAATACTTTTTAAATTTTATCCACCTTACAAAGATCTCCCTTTCCATATGGAAAACAAATTGGATTATTTGTTCTTATCTCATTACCAAGCCTTGTGCTTTTTTAAAAAATTAAAAGAGAATTCTTTACCAACTATAGCAAAGCTATTACAAAATTACAAGGAGATCCAAATACACGATAAATTCAATACTTAAAATAAGAAAACAACAGCATACAAGTAACTCATTATAAAGGTTCCATCTACTCTTCATGTCTGGAGTAAGCAAATCGTAAGTTGTTTTTTTTTTTTTCTGTCAAGATCTCTCTTATCTAATTGAGATTGGTTTTAGCTAGATAACGCTTCTCAGTGTCTATGCCTTTATAAAGTACGTTGTTCCTCTCTTTCTAAATGCAACAAATGGTGGGGGTAAAGGCAGTTTTGGGAATCATTGCATTCTACTTTAATTTCTTTGCTTTTGTTATGTTCCATTTCAAAGCCACATTCCAGTCATAACTTTGGCAATATTACCCTAACTTGTACATCATTCGACTCCAAACTGCTTTTGAATACCTAAACTAGAAAAACAGATGCTCCCTATCCTCCATAGTCTCCTTATATAATACACAGGTTGGATCATAATCTCCAAACCACCTGTTTTTTGTTCTAATTTTGTTTTTAATGACAAACCAAGTGGTTACAAAAGCCTTGGGGTTTAGTGAGTATTTCCAAAGTAATTCATACCAAGCAACATCTCTCAAACTTGCTCTGAAGATTGTATAACAGGATTTGTTTGTGAATACCCCTTTGGAGTTTAGAATCATGAAATGTTGTCCTCTCTGTAAGTATACAACTATAGAGGAAGAACCTATGAAATTATAAGACCATTCTCCATGTTGAATTAAGGAGGAAACATTTGAGTTAATATTAATTAGATGCATAATTTCTTAAAATAAGGGACTAAAATCTGTCCAATTATCAAACTAGAACCAAATGTTCTTCCCATTCCCCAATTGATGTTTTATCTAAGGATATAACTAACTCCTTAAGCTCAGTAGATGTTTGAAATTCCAAGAGAGGTCCTTGTTTGCTTCTGTCAGCTAGAAGTTGTAATTTTTTAGATAGAATTCATCTATCCACTTTATCCAAAGAGCTCCTTTATCAACAGAAAATCTCCATATCCTTTTACTCATCAGAAATTTTTTCATAAGGAAAACTAGAATTATCCATAATCCTCTTTACTCCTTGGGGGTAGCTATTTCATCCCATTTCACTTTAGCACCTTTTGAAATTTCAGCTTTACCTGGCCAAAGGAATGCCTTTATAATTCTGTCAATCTCCTTGATAACTCTTTTAGGTAGTAAAAAATGAGCAGTCCAGTGAACATGTAAGCTGGTGAGAACTGAATTAATAAGAACTAGCCTTGCTACAAAAGGCAAGAACTTGTTTTGCCAAGAATTGAATCTGTCATTGAAAGCTTTAATAGGGGGTTATGCAATATGAAAATCTAGGTTTGGAAGAGGTGATGGGAATGCCAAGGTATTTAAAGGGTGTAGAATGGATACCATAACCTGAGCTTCTACTCTGTTCCTTTAGATTTCAACTTCAAAAGAGACAAATAGATTACTCTTGCTTGTGTTCAATTTCAACGCAGGCTAATCTCCAAACATATTGATAATATTTAGTAACATCTGAGTAGAATGAATATTAGCCCCACTCAATATAATAAGATCATCAACAAACATTAAATGAGTAATTTTGAGGTCCCTACACTTGTGGTGGAATATGAATCTGCAACTACAACCAATTAGCTTGCTCAGCATCTTAGAGGGACCTTCCATTGCAAAGGTGAACAGGTAAGGGGAAAGGGGATCCCCTTGCCTTATTCCCCTAGTATTCCTGAATGAAGGTGCGGGAATGCCATTAACAAGGATACTAAAAAAGGGGAAGTGATACAAGCCATTATCCATTTGACAAACTAAAGAGAAAGGTCAAGAGCATTTAAGCAAGCTTTAATGAAACTCCACTTGATAGTATCAAAAGTTTTATGAAAATCAATTTTAAAGTGACAACTTTTGATGTTTTTCCGAAAATTATAATCCTTCATTAATTCCTAGATGAGATGAAAATTATCACCGCTGGACCTCCCAGCAATAAAAGCACCCAAAGGAGAATTGATAACATTAATTAAAACTTTCTTCATTCTCTTAGCTAAAAGCTTGGCAATAAACTTGATGATAGTGTTGCAACACGAAAAAGGACTAAAATCCACCATGAAGGAAGGTTTTTGCTTCTTAAGAATGAGACAAATATGTACAAAGTTTAGTTCTTTCAGCATAATAGAAGAATTAAAGAATTCTAGAACAACCTCAGTAAATAAGGTACCTGTGATGTTCTAAGTATATTGAAAGAAAAATCTGAGAACCCATTAGGGCTTGGTGCTTTAGAGGGATGCAAATTGAAAAGAGCTTTCTTAACTTCTTGATGAGTAAAAAGAGCCGCCAATAATTCCTTTAACTCCTGTCTTATAGAGCTTTCAAAAAATCTCTTTATGCTGAAATCATAATTTGAAACTTTCAGCTCAGTATAAGAAATCCCTCTATCATCCTTCAGCTCAGAGATCATATTCCTATTTCTTCTTGCTAACAAGGTATAGTGGAAGGATTTTATATTAGCATCCCCCTCTCTTAGCCAATTCACTTTAACTTTCTACTTTAGAATTGAATTGTGCAGTCTAAGAGCTTCAAGATGTTCCTTAAGCCTCTAGTTTTCAGTTACTCTCAAGGCATTGTTGCAAGGAAAATTATATCATTCCTTTTGATCCTCCTTTAATCTTATTTTAGAAATAGAAATATTAGAATTTTGATCTTTGGAAAATTTCTTCAAGGCTTGCTTTACCAATTTGAGTTTTTACATTGATTGGAATGCCTTAAAGCCTATAACAGGTTGATTCCAACAATTTAAAATAGTTTCTATGAAACCTTCATTGTGAGCTAGACCATTAAAAAACCTAAAAGGAGAACCCACCTTTGCAGTAGGAAGAATATTTAGAATGAGGACAAAGAAGTGATCAGAGCAAGCATTTTCTCTAAAATGAGCATATGATTATATAATTTGGGTTAACCGAGCATGATTGACCAAAACTCTATCTAGGTTTTTACTTTTAAACAACTCACCTTGTTGCTTGTTAGACCAAGCGAATAATCTCCCTGCAAAACTAAGATCTACCAAATTCACTCTTTGGACAAATTTAGTTGACTCTCTATAAGTTCCTAGATTACATCTCCTACCTCCTTCATCTTTATGTGATGAGAGAGTACACTAGAAGTCACTTGCTAGTAGCAAAGGTTCTGAGTTGCTAGAATAAATTGTTTAGAGATCTCCCCATAGTTTCTACCTTTGGAAAGAGAATTTGGAAGCATAAATAATAGTCAGCTCGAATTTAGTACGTAAACCAATCATTTTACATTTCAGATGCATAAATTAGTCACGTATACAAGCTACTTGAACTTCAAGCAAGTTTGAATTATAATAACAAATAATCCTTCCATTATAGTGGAATAGATGATTAGAAATAACCTTCCATTTTGCACCATAAAAGTTGAGGTCATATTGTAATTGAGTGGAATTTATTTTAGTGTTAAGAAACTCACTAAGCAAGGTTTCTTATGAAAAATGACCTCCTTTACAAAAGATTTTTCAGAGGGTCATTGAGCCCTCTAACATTCCACACCATTATTTTCATCAAAGGTACGGTCCCTTTTTAATTTGTTCTTCTTTTTTTCCTTGTAGATTTTCTTCTTGTGCTCATTACTAATTCTTTAACTAGTTCCTTATTTAGTGGACTCCCAACAAGTTCTAGAGGTTGTCCCATATCCAATTTAGGTTCCACCTGAGGCTTCACAAATAAAGGATCCCTAATTTCATCAGTAACTGCAGGTGTTTTAGGCTCTACCTCCATATTATCTCCTATACCCCTCTGTTGAGCACCTTTAGTATTTTCCAAGCCCAAAAGTTCATCATGCTCACTAGTCTTAAATACCTTTCCTGTAGGTTTCCACTTCTTCAATTCATTATTAGGCTTCCAAGGGTAGGTAATTGGAATGTCACAACTCACTATTTCCCCATCATCTCCCAACTTAGTATTGGAATACTTTCAGGAAGCTTAGTATTTCTTTTAATTTCAACATTAATTTTTGCATAGTAGATTCTCTCCGTGTTTGCATTTTAAGAGTCTATGCTTTTTGGTTTCCCGAGTGAGCTAGATAAGTAACTCAAACCTTCAACAGTTCAAAATTCTAAAAGCACTTTATGGAAACTAATCCAGATTGGAAATGAGTTAATGTTACCTATAGCACAATCTATCCCTGGTTTCCATTTTTGTATAAACATGGGCTAACCACCTATATGTCATGGACCTTGCTCTAATATCTTAGTAAAGTAAGCATCTGCATTGAACTTGAAGAGAAAGGATCCATCTTCCATCAGCATAGTTTTTTCAAACACATTTTTACTCCATCTAGCAGTTGCCCAAGCTTAAACAATAAGGAAGGCAAGTCTTTGATTCTAAAAGAATCTAACTAAAGTTGAAAACCAATCATAGCTCCAACTTTTAGCAACTCCATGGAAGGGTTAACACACCATTTTGCATAACATTCTAAAAGTGTTTTAACTGTCCCTTATGGTGTTGAAAATTCAATTTATTCCTCCAAGCCCCAACTGACTTAGTTACATTCAAAAGGGAAGTATTTTTGTCATTTGCAAGAGGTTGAACTGAAGGAGACATTTTCATGTCATTTACAAAAGGTTGAACTGAAGATTCTCCTTTTCTAACTCCTATTGCTTTTTAAAAGAACTATGGACATTCTTCCATTGATAGAACATGTGCAGAAGCTATCTCATTATCCTCATTTGGGCAATGTGAAGCCAGAAGATGACTTTCCATTAAGGCAAGGCCTTTCAAAATTTCACACAAGGAACAACAACTCAATAGCAACAAATTGAACATAGAGATTTAGTTGCCAAATAAGGAAAGAATAAAAGGTAAAAGGGCAATTAAGGAAGAGAGAAGTCAGAGAAAAATAAGCAAGAGAGAAGTCTAGTTGATGAGCCTATAGGTAAGCCTTGTGCCTTGTTCCTTTAACCATCATGTACTTTTAGCAATGATAACAAAATTGAACCAGTTTGATTGATTCAATCACAAAATTATTAAATCAGTCAAATCAACTTTTTAGTTCAGTTTAACTTAATGGTTCTTGTTGTTAAATATGATTCAATTTATTAATTAACCAATCAGTTTTCGTTAGTTGACTGATTTTTATAAACCAAAATAGACTTTTTTTAAATTTTATAGTCTCTTTCTTCAATTAAACTTCAATTTTTTCAATGGACAAGGATAGTCTCCTTATTTATTCTTATTTCAAATTCTTCAACTTTATTCAATCTTTATTTTATACCAATTTTATAGTGGTCTATTACCAATTGAATCTTTTAAACATCAAATTTTTTTCTTACTGGTTTAATTTCTAATTCAATTTTTTAAATGTTGGTTTTTCATATATGCAATACTTGCACTCAAGTATGTTTGTGATGCAAATGTTCTCTAAACTCATCAATCATTGTTTGAAACCATTGGATAGCTTAAATCATTTTAGTAGTTTCCATCTTATTGCTTTCGAAGTTCCAAGCCTCGAATTTTGAACTGAGTGCACTAAATCCTGACAAACCTTTATCAGAGACCGCTACTTTTATTCTAAATATTCCAGAACCTCCTAACTAGATTATAGGAGAGTTGGTAACATATTGAATCATGTTCTGATTGTTTATAGCTTAAACTTGACTCATATTTCATTCAATCTAAAATTCGATCAGATTCAAAAAGTTTAATTTTAAACTTGACTTGAATCAATTCACTTCATTTATTTTTCAAACATTGCTCACTATCATTCTTCAAAAACTCTAAATATAGAGGTTATCCATGCCAATTTCAAGTGATTCATTTGTCCATCTTGATGCAAAGCTTCCTACTTTCAAACTCATTTCCCCATCTTGCTCTAAACTTATTTGCAGAAAGAAAGAAACTTTTATGCTTATAGAAGTATTTTTGCTTCCCTAAGAAACTTCACAAGGCTTTTGAAAAGCATTCTCGTATATTTTATTTGTCATACAGGAACAAAACTCACGCTACTATTTTTAAGGAAGCTTATTATGATGCCATCCCACATTGGAGGTAAAAAAGAGACATGTTGATTTGATACAAGTTTTCGAGAAAATTCGCAAAATTAGATTTTAATTATACTATTGAGCAAAAAAGAGGAGTTATAGAACCTTGTCTTAATTTAGATTAGGGTCAAAATGGTCATAGTTATAAAAACTCTCAATGAAATTTGAATTCATTCCAATTAAAAGAATTACTTAGAAACTAAATTCTCAAAGCCTAAAATTAAAACAAATCGAATTTGTCTCAATATCCCATCGTTTAGAGACTAAACCCCTTAGTTTTAAATCGAATTGAACCAAATTCAAACTATTTTACCATTCCTTAATTATAGAATAGAAGAAGAACAATCTCAACCATTATTATCAACTTATTGGTCATTTTGAATTTTATAAAAAATATATTATTAGTTTTTAACTTTAAAATCTGAAGTCATTATTTTATGTTATTTAACATGCAACTGAATTTGATTTTATATATACTTCATCAATTGTTATTATGAAAAAATTGACAATTTTATGTTCCTTGTTAAATTTTACGTTTTGATTATTTTTCTAGTCTCACGAGTTTGGATTTTTATCAAAAATTAGAAAGTTTGTGCAAATATTCATAAACATAAAAGTCCCTTTTCATTATCGGCTTATGAGTTAATGTGATAAATTCTTCATTTTATTGTTAAGAATATAATGATTTTTTAGTATTGTTAATGATATAAATTGATCAATAAAATTTAACACATGGAGCTCCATCAATGAACAGGTGACATCTATTATCTATATAAACATTAAAAAGGAGTTATTGTCCAAAAAATTTGATCAGCGGTGATCTAAGACATATATAATTAAATTATAAACAATAATCCACACAATTTTAACTCATACTAAATAAATGGTCTATTGGCATAGCAATCAATGAGATGTAATCAACTATTCACTCTCCAATATCTTACCATGCAATCAAATTTTATGAGCTCATGAATTAGTAGAAAAACCACATGATACTTCTAGCTTTTATGTCTTTTTTCTACAAATTAAATTAACTTCATATTTTATATTCTTAATATAACGAAAAAAAGTTATGTGCAATTAATAGATGAAAATGAATTTTATTTTTCTCTATATTTTAATTAAATGGAATGTAAGATTTATTGCATAAAATTGTTTTGTTAACCAATATAATAAAACTACATTCGTTAATTTGATTTTCTTTTTAATAGTAAATTCATATTTACCATTTAGATTGTATTGTATTTCTAATACTTAAAAATTATAAAATAAATTGAATTTAGTTAACGAAATCATTAATCACATAAGAAAAAGTAATTATAAAAAAATCTTGTTATTAATGAATTTGTGAATTATATAAGTATAATCTTGCAAAGTAAATTAATTATCATAATTTTTTCTAATAAGTACAACTCTCATTATATCCAATCTTATAAAAATTATACGTATATGAAATACAAAGAGACGTTTTGCAGCAAAAAAAATTAACGGTAAAAGACATAGATCGTCCATGTAGTTTGAGAAACCTTAAAATTTTCATGATCTATAAAATTCTTGAGAAAACTTCTTTTAAGTTTTAGTTTTTCTAAAAATCTTTTTTTCTTAAATTTGGGTAAAGATAACTATAAAACACATATAACATTAAAATTAGGTATAGACTAGTCAAATTATATTTATATAACAATTCAACTCAGCTCTTAAATTTGAACTAAGCTAATTAAATTTAACTCAAACTAATAATTAATTATAATTATCTTAAATTATTCATTTAATTCAAATTTAACTAGTTCAAATTAGGTTTAAGAACTGAGTTAGATTAATATATTAATAACATTTGATTAGTTCATATATGATGTTTATATTATGTGTGTTTTATTGTTATTTTTTAACTGAACTCTAAGAAAAAGATTTTTTGGAAAACTAAAAACTAGAAAGAGTTTTTTCAAGAATTTTAAAGATCAAGAGGTTTTTCTAAGATTGCTTACAAGGGATATCTATGTCTTTTATCCAAAAATTAAAGATGCAATAATATAAAAACATATCCAGTTGTAAAATACAACTAGTTATTTAAAATAGCTCTATTATTTTCTATGAGAGCCAACAAAGCTTGTGATAGGTGCAAGGGGCCTGGGGGATACTCTTCACACTTGCAATGGAGGTGTTAGTAAGGTTGATCAAAAATATGAATAGCAGGGATTAGAGTTTCAACTTCCATTCAAAGCGTAGAGTAATGAGAATTGCAAGTCTCTCTTTCACTGATGACTTAATTTTATTTTCTAAAGCTGATTTTAGCTTCATTAGTATCCTAATGATAGTCCTGAACACTTCTAAATCATTATCGGGCCTAGTCATTAAAAAAAAACACCCTCTCTATGTCAGCAAGTGTAGGTGGTATCAATTCATCGGTTGGTTAGCTAGCATAACTAGGATCAATTCATCCAAGCCTCCTTTATGTTATCTAGGGGTTCTAATAACAACTTAAAGACCCTCTTATAGAGACTTCAAATCTCTCCTAAACAAGATTAAGTCAAGAATTTCTGGTTGCAACACTCAGTGCCTCTTTATAATAGGTAGAATTCAACTTTTCAAAGTTGTCCTTAATAATCTATATGTCTACTGGTGCTCTCACATATGGTTTTATAAGAACATTTCTAAAAGCATAAAACAAATGCTTAGAAGATTCATGTGGAAAGGAAGTTTGGAAGGGAAATATATGGCTTAAGGTCAAGTGGAGTTAAATTTGTGGAGATCAAAATGAGGGAGGAACAAACATTCTACTAGTCAAAATTATGAACTAGGTTTCGATTCTAAAAAGTATGTGGAGAATCCTAGTTGATAAGAACTCATTTTGGGTGTTAGATCCATGAATACTTGTTGTTGTTATCGATCAATCATGCACAGATAAACGATTAAGAAGCTGGAAATGTAGTGAGAGAAACTAGTGTGAGAAACGGAATGAAAAGAGAGGTGAACAGAGGATGTTAAGAACTCAGTGAAAAACTGAGATTTCATTCAATGATTCGTATGTTACAACTTCAGTAATCAACTACATATTTATAGCTAATTTCTAACTGTCATCTAACGGATTTTAACCTACTGTTCTTGAACATCTTGAGTCTTTTACGTAGCTGCATGGTTCGAACGTCATTATGCTGTCCGAAAATTCCTGAGGCATATAACCTACAATACTACTTAAAAATCAAAATGTATGGCTATTCAAACCCAATCTTGATTGCTAATAGACCTTACTCAAAATTTTCACACTCAAGGAGAAGTTTAAAGGAGATTTTGTGCACCAGATAGGAAATGAAAAAAAAACTCCCTTCTGGTATGATAGATGGACTAGCTTAGGACCTCTACATGACGTTCATGAGCTTTATTCTCTAAAGAGATCAATACAAAAATACTTCTCAGTTCAACAGCCTTTAACAACATATGGAACTAATGTATACTTTCCATCTACCAATTGGTAAGAACTAATATTGAGTCTTGAAGGACGTACTTTTGCAAAAATGTGTTCTGTTTATATTGATTGCTTAATACAATGCAACTACGTTAACAACTGTTAATTTTCCAGAATTAAAATACAGGTAGAAAAATCAAATAAGCAACAAATAAATTGATAATCAAAATTTGGTAACATAATTTGGCACACCCAGCTTACGTCTGCAAGGTTCTCACCCAGCTTAATCAACTTCACCGAAGTATAATAGTTTTATACAAGATTTTACTGAGCCGACACTACTCACCACTTGACACTATTCACTCGTCGTGAAATCCCGTGAAAGTATTTCACTCCCAATAGTATGACCATGTCGTGCTAACCTCAACAGAGAATTTTTCCAACAATGATCGATAATAAAGACGAGAGTAAAAACTCAAGTGAATGAATAAAAAATAATACAAAAAGGAAATACTTGAGATAAAAACACTCCTCAATATATGCAACTTTATCAACTGAAATTGGGAGTGGTTGTCAGAACAACAGTTGCTATAAACCTTTCGTCCAAAAAAAAAAAACAGTTGCTGTAAACCTTTAAGAATAATCACAGAATAGTTCACACACAACAGCTTTAAAAAGTCATCAATTGGACAAGTATTTCACCACCGAAACATCACAAATATGTCTTATCTTTACTAGGATTTTATCCTTCTTGCAATCTTATCTTCAAGAATCTCACACAAAGTAGATTATTTATCATAATAATATTCCACATATATATAACTATGTTTAATTACAAATAATGCCTAAAATTAATTAATTAGACATCTTAAACAAATATCTTAACAAATACTATGGTCTTGTAGGAATCACAAAAAGGAAGCAATGGACTAAATAGTTGCAAAGTTGGCTTTGAGTAACACGATTTACATCATTTGGCTAGAAATCGAAGAATTTTCTCTAAGGTGTTAAGTGAATTTCAAAGTCTAACCATCACAACAATAAAGTCAATAAGAGAGCAACTAATTACATATTAGAGACAGGTAGATTATAATCAGGAAACTGTTATGAAATGGAGAATACTCCAATTCCATATACTAGGCAACAATTCACGCAATGCAGAGAATAAAGGAATTATATTGTAAACGAGGTGAAACAGTTCATGCGGCAATTTAAATAATCATTTCAACAAAGCGAAAACAACATATCATCAGTTGAAGTCAAATTATGTAAGCCAAACATACACGCAAGTAGGCAACAGTTCACTTACAAAAGTATGAGAACAAATGATGATCGAATCCGCAAACATAAGAAGCAAACAGTTAACCCAGAACATGAAAGGCACTTCTCTAAACATTAAAAGAACATGCTAGTCCAGATCAATCAATAGCGGAGAGCGCATGCTGGCAAAAGATAATGACCAGCTGCAAATCCAGAGACTAAATAGTAAGAAAGTCTAGCAATTACAGGTTGTAAGACGTAAAAAGATAAGCCATATGTTTCCCCAACAAACTATTTTATAAGCACATGCTTTTAATCGCTTGTGAATGAATTATTTTTAGTTTTCAAAAAACTAATTATTTAAATACATATTTTAATAGTAATATTTAATATGTACAAATTTATGATGATCAAAATATACTAATAATTAACATTTTACATTTTCTAAATTAATTTTATATTTTATCTTTATTTTATAAGCTTATTCATTTGATTGTCATTTATACACTGCCCTTAGTCTTTAACAAGTGCTCTTATATGGAAATTCGGAATTATTTGTATTAGTAAAGTACTACCTACAACTTATTCAATTCTTTGGAAATGACCAAACTGAATATAGATTAATCTCGTTTGGCCATGCTAGTAGACATTACATTTCTACTTTTATTTAAAAAATAGGTAAAAAACATCTAATTTTTATTCTAATGTAGATTACACAGAAAAGAGTTTTATTTTTTTATGATGTAACCATGCATTCATATAGTGAGAGCTAAGAATTAAAAAGCCAAAATAGAAAAAAAAGAAAAATCTTGTGACTAATTTATTAAATTAAATATTTGCTTGTATTTAATGTGAACAATAGCATATACATTACAAAAGTAATAGACATAGTAATATCATATAAGAATATAAATGATTAACTTTGTCAAACTCTAAAATAACTTTTAGATAAAAGATATAAATATTTTATGTGATTTTAATTATTTTAAAATATATTTTGAATTAATTAAAAATATTTTTAGTACAACTATATATATTAATGTCTATATATATACACACACAATTATGTCGTATACAAAAAAATATATAACTTAATTATGAATCTTTTAAAGTATAAAATTATATAAAAAAGGGTACAAATCTCTAATGTCATTCATAAAACTCAATTACTCATTTCAAATAATTTTATTGTAGACGCGCACACACATATATACATTTATTTAATGTATATTAAATAAATAATATAATTTGTATTGTTTCTATTTTGTCAATTGAAACTTCTAACTAACTGAGCATTACACAAATTTATACGATTTGTCATTTCTTTGGCAAAAATTTCACGAAATTGGAAAATGCGATTGGATTGTATGATGTTAAATGTAAAGTTATAATATGCTATTTGAAAACTTCTACTTTTTGCTTTTTTTAATACAGTTACACGAATGAACAAGCCATGAAACGAATGATTGGCCAGAAAAAGGTCTTAATAGTTAATATGCCTTCATTCCATATGGATGAAAAGGTTGTTTATCCTGATAATTTACTATGAAAAGTCATGACATGTTGATGTAAAAAGAAGTGAATAAACGAAAAGAGAACATGATTTGACGTGGAGAAAGCCATAAACTTTATGGGGTTGAAAATTGAAATGTAGTAAGTAAGATACCCATTACTTGTATTGTATTCAACGAAAAATAAAAGGAAATAAACTGGAACATCGGATCGGAAGCACGCGTATTCGGGTCTGGGTCCCCGCCGACATAACCCGAGATTCGTTCTAGGATTCTCTTCACTCAAATTCGGTCAACTAACTTAACCCACACACTCTGGGGTTGGGTTTGAGTCACTCTGACATTATCAACTGCTCCAGATGCTCACACGCATCCTAAGAGCCTGACATTCACACATCATTCTCATACGTCAGAGGACAGAGACCTTTCGAAATCCTCAACTCCACATCCACAATGAGCGTGGGTGAAAGTGGGCGCCGCAAAAGCCGAGCATATCTTGGCCCGAGTGAAGCACGTGACATGTTCGTCCCACAAGCTTCTCGTTGTTTATATTATCAGCCCCGGATCGTCTGTCCCCTTCCCTGGCATATTCTGGCCCCTTTTATTTGAGCCATCTATTTATGTGGGATCCATCTGAGTGGATGGTTCAGATAAGAGGGGGCTAGAATAGGGTCAGGGGAAGGGGCCAGAGAATTTCCAGTGATTAATATCGTGCGCCGGTTTCTTAGGTGCAGCTAAACCGCGGTCAAGCCCACTCTATCCCTGGTCAAGTTTATACTTTTCCTGGACTATAAATTTATAACAAGAATACGAATATTAATTTTCTGAATAATTTATTCAATAAATCACATTACGAACTGTCCCGTTATAGCTTGTTTGGTTCACCTGTTAGAATAGATAAAGAATGAAATAGTTATTTTTAAAGAATAGAATAGACGAGGAATAGAATAGAATGGCTATTACTTTGTTGATTTATGCCTAAAAAATGCTAATGATAATGTATGTTAATGTTTAGTTTAAAAACTAAAATTTAGGATGATAAAGGAATAATTAACAAAAAGACCAAAATATCTATTAACTACATCATCATCATCATCATTATTATTACTACTACTAATAATAATAATAATAATAATAATTAATATTATTTAATATTAATTATTATTATTATTATTATTATTATTATTAATTTTCTTTTTCTTATTATATTAATTTATAACAAGAATACGAATATTAATTTTCCAAATAATTTATTAAATAAATCGCATTATGAACTTTCCCGTTACAACCTATTTGGTTCACCTGTTGGAATAGATGAAGAATGGAATAATTATTCTTACGGAATAAAATAAATGATGAATGGAATATAATGAGTATTACTTTATTTGGTTTATTCCTAAAAATTTCTAATGATGATCTATGTCAATGTTTGGTTTGAAAATTGAAATTTGGAATGATAAAGAAATAACTAATAACAAAAAGACCAAAATATCCATTAACTACATTATTATTATTATTATTATTATTATTATTATTATTATTACTACTACTATTACTACTACTACTATTAAATTAATTTTCTTCCTCTTCTTCTTCTTCTTCTTATTATTATTATTATTATTATTATTATTATTATTATTGTTGTTGTTATTGCTTGAGCATTCTTCAATCTTTTATTAGTGACCCTGAAATTGGTGGTCTAGGAAAGATGGTTGCAATTTTAGAGGAATAAATTGTAGAAAAACTTTTAAGCATGTAGTTACGCAGGAAATGCTCTACATCAAGCTTTCTTCTGATCAATTTTCTGTGGCCACCATTTGCCACCTTTAACTTAGGATATCTGCGTTATATCAATTCTCCAATATTCTATTGCCCATATAACAGAAGCATTGTTTCATATGTTATGCAGTACATGAACTCCAAATCTTTTGTCATCAAATCTATAGTTGGATTGAACGATAAAACCAAACTTAGCAATTGTAATTATTAAAATAAATAAGAAAATTATTCATGTACTTTATTTTACAACATTAACAGATACAGAAAAATAGACAAATATATGGAGTCTGGACAGCCATCTCTCATACCAAATTTTAGTCTTCGTTATTTTTTGGACCTTGATTAGCTCTTCATCAACTACAACAATTGCTTCAAGGACAGTCTTGTCATCCCCAATCACCTCTTGTTCAACCAAAAGAACACTAATATTTTTAGGTACAGGAATCTTCCTCGAAGTATGGAGCTTTAACAATGTAGATTTTCCCTTTCCATTGGGTCCAACCAAACCATATCTCTTTCCATGTGATATATTCACTGAAGCATTCTTCAAAAGTTCCTTACCTCGTGCTGAGACACAGAAGTTTTCTATTGCTATATTTTTGACATTAGCATTAGCTTCATCACTGCCTTCCAGTACTAAAGTTCGACTACCAACAACAACAAAAAAAGCATCATGATCATCCCTCTGGAGTTTCTTGTTTGGCATGTTCTACAGCATGGACAGCAACTAATTCCTTCTTTTCCCTTCAAAAGATGATTATGCAGCAAAAAATGACTTCAAATCATACACAACATAATAAAAACTTTACTTAAAAGACCTTGAATGACCGATAATTGCACTTAAAACAAAAAGAAATTTGCAGTCCTAAAATTCCTAAAGCATAACAAGACGAATTCTGGTATCACAACCTCAAAGTGCCATAAATTACACTCAACATAACAAAAACACTAACCCAAAGGATCATCATTAACAAACAATTGGAATATCCCCTATCATTATGTAACACCCCATGTTAGGGGTTAAAATATTGAGGAATTTCAGTGCATTGTATGTCGACACATACAAATTATTATACATGCATTCATGACATTTTCGGGTAAAATGGATTGATAAATGTGATTATATTGTGGAAAGCTCATTTGGGGACTATTGGAATTATTTCAAAATTTTAGGAAATTTTAGGAATTTTTCGAAAATTTTGGAGTATTTTAGATTAGAAATAAATAGACAAATGACATTATGCAAGGTGGCATTTCTAAATGCATGACAAGTGGCACACATGTAATGAGCCATGTGTCAATTAGTAACTATACACGTGGTACAACACACGTGAGTACTTGTGTTAGAAAGGAAAACCACAGAAGCCTGGTTGTTCTTCGAGTTATGTTGACGTTCTTTGAAAATCACTGAACCTTTATCACTAAAGCATTAGTTTGGATCCTTATATTAGTATTGAACTAGGCAACTCAAATAAGTTGGTCCAGATGGTAGTTTGCTTTTGTTCCTAATCTTGCTCTTTCAACCATCACCGAAACCCTGGTGACCTTCTGAAAAAACAAGATTAGTAAAGTTTTAGCTTTCTGAGTTCTATGAATGATTCTGATGATGTGTCAGTATTGGAAATAAATACATGCATGAGTTGGATGATGTTTTATGTGCTGGAAATGATCACATGCATGAGTTATGAGTGAAACTAATACGGTAACAGTGATAAAAGATGAGTTGATAATATTGTGCAGTGAAGATTGCATGTAGCTTAAAGAGAAACTTAGAGAAGAGATGGAATTTAGAGTTGGAAAATGGTTGAAAGATGATGGTCTGAGATGAGAAAGATCGTCCAGACGAACCCTGCTATTGTTCAGACCAACCCTGCTATCGTCTCTAGACGATCGTAAACAACCCTGCTATGGTCTTCAGACGATCGCCACATCAATCCCCCTATTGTCGTTAGACGATCGCGGACACAGAAGATCACAGACGATAGCGAGTTCAGACGATCGTAGCCCGCTATCGTCTTCAGACGATCACCATATCAACCCCACTATTGTCTTCAGACGATCGCGACTTTGAAGATTGAAGGCTGATGCAACATCCTTCACTCTTTTGGCTAGATCTCCTTCGTCCGACCTCTAAATGACTTAATTCTTGAACCAATGGACTCATAAGACATTGATCTTCATCTCCACCAAAAATTAGGACATTCTGAAGTTTTTGATGAATTTAAGATGGAAATGTGATTGTGCTGAAGTATGATAACTGGGATGATTTTTACTGAACATACTTCGATAATTGGACTATATCTTGATCTGTGGACCTTAAAATGATATGATTGTTAATTATGATTAAACTAGAGACAATAAAGCAACAGAGAGCTTTTGAAAGTAATTTAGACGGTAAATTTTGTAAGTAATTTAAATGGTTAATTTTGATAGTTTTGCTCTGACTGTTTTGTTGCTACTGATTTTGATCCATTGAATGATTTGCAAAGCTATCTGATTGATATGTGAATTGAATTTCAGAAATTTCTATTTTCAGTCCTAGTTGTGGGTAAATAGGCATGCCTAGAAGGGGCTACAGCTACTTCTGTGGCACTTCGGTGTCAGGACTTTGGTCTCTTCTGTGGCACTTCAGTGTCGGGACTTCGGTCTATTCTGTGGCACTTCGGTGTCGAGACTTCGGTCTCTTCTGGACACTTTGGTGTTGGGACTTCGGTCTCTTATAGACACTTCGGTGTCAAGACTTTGGTCTCTTCTGCTTAGTGATACCAATCATGGTATCTTCTGTATAAGTCCCGTTACCCATTTCTATTTATCGATTTACAGTCTAACTCGTTGTATTTTGATCTCTGATAAGTTTTGATATGAAACAAATCATATGTTGATCTAATGGGTTAACACCCTATTCTAAAAATCTATTCTATATTTCTGTATGTTCTGTTCTGCTACTGAGATATCTGACTTTAGCATGCGAAGTTTTTTCTTTAATAAATCTTATTCTGTTATGAATTTTAGAATGTTGGGATGCCTTTGTATAATATGATTCAGTATCTGTTGTGGTCGGACTTAGTTTAGTTATTACTCACTAAGCTATATGCTTAGCACAGTAGATTTGCCCTGTGTAGGTTTAGAGAGAAGGACTTAAGGACTGGGACGAGTCAACCGCAATGGCCATTGTAGTCTGAGTCTCGTTTTGTCAAAAATATATTTTGAGTTTATTTTGGCTTATATTTAAATAGTATGACTCTAAATTGTTGCAAGTTTCTGTAATGACTATTTTCAGGCTGGTTTCAGTTTTTAGGACAAATTTTTATTAAGTCCATATGATTTAACGTATGTATGGTTTGAAACAAGTTTGTTTTAAGTTCAACGTATAATATGATGTATGTTTAGTCTGAAATTGCTTCCAATGGAAGATTTTGAATGTTTTGCTTCCGCGAAATGTTTTGGTTTGTTTGTACTGTCTTGTGTGGCATCCACATATCCTCCCAGGGGGTATTAGTGTAACGACCGAACTCTGGCCGGTCCGTTACTGTGTAGAGCCCTGCCTCTACCACCGGCACTCCAGGTATTGTCCTCTTTGGCACCCTGGGTGAGCCACTGCTCGAACCCAGGACCTCAAG
>JAOTBA010000006.1:8827345-8838672 GCA_025629845.1 Erythroxylum squamatum | reverse complement strand
GGCCTCAAAACACTGCATACACAATCCTACACTTAAGAGCATTTAAAAGAAAACAAAGACAAATAACCTTAACTTCAGAAAATCATAACTCTCAATCCCGATATCGAAAAATATCAAACTTTATGGCGACAGAAAGCTCTCAACAAAAGCTACAAGTTTCAAGAATATCATTTTCTCAAATTTGGCCTAAATCAAAAAGTCAACTCTGTACTCCAAAAAGTCAAACTTTCTCAATTTTTCATATTTTAACACTTTCACTCTTTATTTCTCAATTTTCAACTTCGATTTCAAAACAACTCATTCACTTTACTCTCATAACCCATAACCCATACAAATCTATTCAAATCCCAAAGACATCAAAACTAATCAATTCTTTTCTCATTAATTTTCTTAAAGTACAAAAACATCTCTAACACAATGCCTATACAAAAACACTCATTCAATTTTATTTCATATCTCTAAATTGTCACTTAAGGATCGGGGTCCAACAGTATATATATAAATATATAAGTGTATACGTTAGTTGATAAATCCTTTAGAGATGATCAGGAAAATGTTTTTTTGAGTTGAAGAGTAGTTGTAAAATGATGGTCTGAGATGGGAATGAGTATTTAAATGGAAGATGAGAGGAAACATGGATTTTAGATAATGAAGTCTGGAAATTTCTGGGAATGAATAGTTAAGAGGTTGAATTTTTGATCTAAAACTTCTGTGAATTTTCTGTACTGATCTAGAGAGATTTTAACAAAGTTGTCTTCATGGAAGTTCTATATCTTTCTTTTATCTTTCCAACGATATAAAGTATGGAATTTTTAAACATCGGAGTTGAAAGTTATGGTCCTTATAAGGGGAGATGCTTAGGAGTATAGATAATATCGTCTGTGTGACATTATATCGTCTATGATGACGTCATATCGTCATTGAAGACGTTTCATCTGTGATGACGTCATATCGTCTATGGTTGACTTTTTGCTTCTTCTTATGTTGACCGAACTTCTTCTGTGCACTGTTCGTCTAATCCTATCATCTAGTCTACTTTTGGCCCTACAGATGTTATAATTTGTCTTCAAGGTCTTCATAAAAGTTGTAGATATTGAAGTCCTCTTTCAGACCATCCTAAGAACACCTTAATCCATTATCTCTAAAGAAAGTTATGGCTATTGTCCCGAAATAGGTTCAATATGATTGAGGACAAAACCAGGTTTAATTCTTTTGGCCATAACTTCTTCTCTAGACACCCAAATGACTTGATTATTGAACCAATAGATTCCAAACACATTTTTCTATCTCTCCACAAAAATTTGTATCATTCTGAAATGATTTAAAAAATATTGATCAAATCAAAATGTAGAATCTATTGGAACAGTGAAATAGGATTATCTTACTAAACACCCCTTAGTATTTTGATTATATCTGGATCTATAGGATTCCAAATGATATGATTTTTGAATTGGAGTAAACTAGAGGTATAGGCATACAAATTGTCTCAAGAAGTTGAATTATGATTCAGTTTCTAAGATGTTGAATTTCTGGATGGAAGTTGTGCATAGTACACTATTTTTGGACATCAACCCGATAATGTTTGAGGCATATCTTTCAAATTACTGAACCAAATTGAGTGATTTTGTATCAATAGAAAGACAAGATATAGAGGAACACTTGTATAGAAGAGAGTATGACCAAATTACCTCATTTTCACCTTCTGATTTAACATGAATTGTAGACCCGAATGGGGTGTCTTGGAAAGATCTGAATTGATTCAATGGGAAAAGAATAGAGATTTTAATGGTTTTAGTGAGGCATAAACCTAAGTATTAATTACACTTATAAAAGTTTTGATATGAGAATGACTTTGTGATGGAATTGATAATAAGATACCCGGGATTTTCATGAACATGCATTTTACATATTTCATTTCATTCATGTGCATTATTAAACACTTATGATTGTACAAATTGTGATATTTGTGTCTGTTGTTTGATAAAGAGGAGCAACTGGAACGTCAACCTCCAGATGTTGCCAAAAATTCCAGGAATTAGTTTCGGGAGCAACTAGTGAGTAACCTAGATGGTGTCTCTCAATTATTGTTTGTTTAAATTATGATTTGAATGATAAATGAATGTGTTTGCTTGTTGATTTTCGGACAGGAGGTCCAATGATTGTGAAATGTGGAATGTATATTGAAGTGCTGCTTGAATGTAAATGTGAAGACTTATGTGCTTTATAATGTGATTGAGTGTGGTACATGCATTACATTCATGAATTCACAAGTAAATAACGACAGTTGTGACCTGAGTAGCTACCGATCAGAGCTTAAAGCTCAACGAGTGAAAAGAGTATCGAGCTCAGACACTGACTAAGGGCCTAAGGCCCACTATGTAAATTGAGCCCTATATTCCCATCATATAAGGGACAGTTATTAATGAGCCCGTTATCCAACTTGGATACGGGACAGTTCAGGCATTCGGTCACAACAATGTAATAATTGGAAAAGTGTCTCATGAGCATTTCATATGCATTTTGGTTAAGTATGATTGATTGATTGAAATGCATAATTGCCTATGCTTAAGTGAAAATGTGATATCTATGTAAAATGCAATATGTGATTGTATATTATGTGAAATGATGTGTTGCATGAATTGAGTGAACCATCAATGATGGTTACCTCATTGAGTTCGCAAAACTTACCAAAATTGCAACGTTGTCTTTTCAGGACCGGGAGATGACTCTAGCTACTGAGAGGCTCTACCAGCTGTGTAGATTGTGATTGGAAAGAGAAGTCATGGCTCAAAGGTCGGTCAGCTGGAATTTTTGGACAGATTAGTTAGACTTTGAATATTTTCCTCTTTCATATAGTACTTTTGTTTTAGGTTTTGATGATGTACATGTAGTAAAGGTTGAAAGATACAATGTAGACTTTTGGTATGTGCAATGAAATGAGGAAAAGTTAGTTTTTAAAATATTGTGATTTTCTTATGATGCTTTACAAGTGAAAAATGATATGATGCCATGTGGAGTGAATGTAGTGATCGATCGTAGCGCGCTATTATCTTAGGATATGTATCGGAATGACCTCTGGGCGTCCCGGTGTGTACCCTATGGTAAGGGGGCGCTACAGGCATAATTGACCAAAACTCATTAAATTCTGATGTTCTTTAATTGTCTATTTAATAGCTATTGTCGGGTATAGTTGTAGTGAATTATTGTTTTATTAAATTACATGTCTAGGAACATTCTGTCTAGGAGGTTGGGTTTTAAGTGGGATCATTTATGACCCCTCCACTCTTTCCTAGGAATTTACTTCGTGTGATTTTTCAGTATAATCGTTTACACTCTATTCACCTAGGCAATAGTGCTCAAAGTGAATTTGTTATTATTGGTGAAAATTAACCCGAGTTTCACAACACTTGGTATCATAGCTAAGGTTTTTTCTTAGTATGCTATGTGGTTACAGCGGGGTCTGATCTTCCACATCAAAAAAGATTTTTCCTTGGGCTATTGACATTTCGTATTGATAGTTATTGAATAGAAATTGCAGCAGAATGACAGAAATTAAAGATATGACCACATTAATAGCTTCCACCTTGTCTATTCTAGCTAAGATTATCGTAACAAATACAAGATTTGCGGTGGAGATTTTTTATGGCACAGGTCATTTCAGGATGTTGCAAAGTGAGGTTCAAGACGCTTTTTTCAACAAGGTCTTGACGTTACTATTGAAGAAAAGAAATCAGATGATGTTGAGGAGAAAGATTAGAAGACTATAAATCGTTTGGCATGTGGTATAATTCGATCGTGTCTTCCCATAGAGCAAAAGTTTGCTTTCTCAAAAGAAACTTCTACATCTAAATTGTGGAACGCGTTGGAGGAAAAATTCTTAAAGAAAAACAGTCATAATGAACTCCATATGAAGAAGAGACTGTTTTGTTTCTCTTATGTTTCAGGTACCACTATAAATGATCATATTACCAGTTTTAATTAGTTAGTTACTGATTTAATGAATTTGGATGTGAGGTTTGAAGATGAAGATCTGACTTTAATGTTGTTGGGGATCCCTTCCTGAGGAGTTTGAATTTCTTGAAACTACTCCACTTCATGGGAAGGTTGTTGTGTCTCTCATTGAAGTTACAGCTGCTTTGTATAGTCATGAATTGAGAAGGAAGATAAAGGAAAAACGTACAAGTGGAGTAGCAGAAGCTTTGGTAATTAGAGGCCATTCACAGAACTACACTAAAAGAAAGAAAGGGAGAACAAAGTCAAAGCTCAAATTGAGCAAAGACGTAAGTGCCTTTTGTTAGGAAAAAGGGAATGCTGAATGTGAAAATGCAGACTCAGATCTTTCATTGGTTGTTACATCCTCAATAAGGCCTTCTAGTCAATGGCTGCTCGATTCAGGTTGTAGCCATCATGTGTGTCCCAATCGGGATTGGTACTCTGATTTTAGAGAACTAGGAGGTAGAGTTGTCTACACAGCAAATGACAATCCCTGCACTACAAATAGGATTGGTTCAACTTTCTTAAGGAATTAGGACGAAACAACCAGGAATCTGACAGATGTCAAATACGTGCCAAGTTTGACGAAGAACCTCATTTCTGTGGGAGTCTTAGAATAAAAGGATTACGTTGTGAATGCAACAAATGGAGTAATGAAAGTCATCTCTGGTTCACTTGTGGTAATGAAAGGAATTCGAAGAAATAATAGCCTGTATTATTACCAAGGTAATGCAGTTATTGGACACAACATCAGTAGCTTCTAATGATGATCAAGAGTTAGAAGTAGCCAGGTTGTGGCATGTGTGCTTAGGACATGCAATTGAAAAATCCTTGAAGATATTAGCAAATTAAGGATTGTTGAAAGGAGTTCGGGCCTGCAAATTAGACTTCTATGAGCATTGTGTCAAAAGGAAAACAGACAAAAGTGAAATTCAACACTGCAATCCATGATACGAAGGGTATTTTGGATTATGCTAACTCTAATGTGTAGGGACCTTCCAAAACAACTTCTTTGGAAGGAAAAGATTATTATGTGACCTTTATTGATGATTTTTCTTGAAAAGTATAGGTGTATATTATAAAGACTAAGGATTAAGTGTTGGGAGTTTTTCTCAAATGGAAGAAGATGGTGAAAACTTAAATAGGCAGAAGGATCAAGCGTCTCCGTACAGATAGTGGTGGGAAGTACATGAGTGATTTATTTTTAAAAGTCTGCAAAGATGAAGGTATTGTCAGACACTTCAGAGTCAGGGATACACCACAACAAAAAGGGGCGGCAGAATGTATGAACCGGACATTGCTGGGAAAAGTTCGAGGTATATTGTCCAATGTTGGGTTGGGTAGAGAATTTTGGGCTGAGGCTGTTACATATGCTTGTCATCTCATCAATTGCCTTCCATCAATTGCTATTGGTGGTAAAACACCTTTGGAAAATAGTTTGGGAAACATGCTACAGATTATGGTTCCTTACGTGTGTTTGGTTCCACTGCATACTATCATGTTAAGGAGTCAAAGTCGGATCTACATGCAAAGAAAGCAATTTTTATGGGGATCACCTCTGGTATGAAAGGATATCGTCTTTGGTGCCTAAAGTCAAAGAAAATAATCTTCATCAAGGATATTACCTTTGATGAATCTACTATGTTAAGAAAGGTGACAACTGAAAATATTGAACAGACATATGGTACTCTAAAATAGGTGGAGTTTAAAGCAAGAATTGCTACCCTAGCAAATGATAAAGCAGATGCAAAAACTTATATGGTAGAAGAGGAGTCAGATGAAGAAAAGGTTCCAACCTAAGAACCTCCACAACAACAATTACCAATTGCATTGAGAAAGCCAAAAAGGAACATTCAAGCACCTGTTCGTTATGTTAATATGGTGGCTTATGCATCTCCAATTGAAATTGATGACATTCCTACCACTTAGAAGAAAACAATCCGAAGTTCATAAGAAGATAAATGGAGGATAGTTATGAATGAAGAAATACATTCCCTTCATAAGAATCAGACGTGGAAGCTAGATAGTCTCCCAAAGGCAAAGAAGGCAATTGGATGCAAATGGGTATATGCACAGAAAGATGGATTTCCTTATAAGAATAATGTTTGCTACAAAGCAAGGTTAGTAGCCAAAGGCTATGCTCGAATGGAGGGAATTGATTATAATGAACTTTTTTCTCCAGTTGTAAAACATTCCTCTATTCGAATTTTGTTGGCTTTGGTAGCACATTTTGATATGGAACTAGTTCAATTGGATGTAAAAACTATGTTTTCATATGGAAAATTAGAGGAGAAAATCTATATGACTCAACCTGAAGGTTTTAAAGTTGCTCGAAAAGAGAAAATGGTGTGCAAGCTTGAAAAATTGTTGTACGAATTCAAGCAATCTCCGAGGCAGTGGTATAACCGATTTGACAAGTTTATGATGGGGCAAAAATACACAAGAAGCAAATATGATCACTATGTGTATTTTTGCAAGCTACAAGATGGATCCTACATCTATCTTCTCCTGTATGTTGACGATATGCTGATAGTTTCAAAGAATCTAAGAGAAATTGAGAGATTGAAGATTCAATTGAATCAGGTGTTTGAAATGAAGGATCTAGGTGAAGCCTAAAAGATTCTTGACATGGAGATAAGCAAAAATAAGGAATTGGGGAGACTTTGTTTGAATCAAAAACAATATCTGAGAAAGGTACTAAAACGTTTTTGCTTGAATGAAAAGACAAAGCCTGTTAGTACTCCACTCGCTCCTCATTTCAAGCTTAGTGCATCTTTGTCTCCAAAGAATGATGCAGAACGGGAATACATGTCAAAAGTACCATTACAAATGTTGTTGGTAGCTTGATGTATGTTATGGTGTATACAAGTGTTGATATTTCATAGGTAGTTGGGGTTATAAGCAGATATATGCATAATCATAGAAAGGAACATTGGCAAGTTGTGAAATGGATTCTACGGTATATTCTGAACACTGTAGATGTTAGTTTGGTATTTCAGCAGGATAAACAAGATGATCAATGTGTAGTTGAATATTGTTATTCTGACTATATCGGTGATTTGGATAGGCGTCGATCAACTACTAGCTATATTTTTATTCTTGCAAAGGAACCAGTTGGTTGAAGGTCTACCTTACAGTCAATAGTTGCTTTGTTAACTATGGAGGCAAAGTATATGGTAGGTGCAGAGGCTGTGAAGGAGGCAATTTGACGTCAAGGATTGCTTGGTGAATTAGGGGTTCGACAAAAGCACATCAAAGTCCATTGTGATAATCAAAGTGCTATACTTTTAGCAAAGAACCAAGGTTTACCATGCATGAATGAAGCACATTGATATTCGTTATCACTTTGTACAAGAGGTTCTATAAGAAGGTGGAGGAGCAATCCAGAAGATTTAAGACCACTGAGAAACATGTTGATATGTTGACAAAGGTGGTGACTACGGTCAAATTCCAAAATTGTTTGGACTTGATCATCATTGCTAAAATTTGAAGATGGGCGCTTTGAAGCGCATTTGAAGACACAACTAAAGATGAGTTTTGTGAGAGATTTGAAAAATTGGAATTCACCTAGGTGGAGATTTGTTAAGTAGTCAAAAATTGTGACTCATCCCACAATCCCACATTGAAAATTTGTGGGAATGGTGGAGGTTTCTAAAGCCATAAAAGGAGCCTCCCCTCTTTAGTTAAACCATCCCAAAATTGGTTATCTTTCCTTAAGACAAAATTCCCTCTCTCTTTTTGTAATATTTCACCTGTATGATTTTCTGAAAATAGTGAAAAATTAATTTAGTAGTGGTCGAGGAAGTATGCATAATTGACTGAACCTCGTTAAATTCTGGTGTTCTTTATTTGTCTATTTAATTGCTATTATTAGGTATAGTTGTAGTGAATTATTGTGCTATTAAATTACATGTCTGAAAAAATTCTGTCTAGGAGGTTGAGTTTTAAGTGGGACCATTTGTGACCCTCCAATCTTTCCTGGGTATTTACCTGGTGTGATTTTTCAGTGCAATCGTTCACTCTCTATTCACCTAGGTAATAGTGCTCAAGTTGAATTTGTTATTATTGGTGGAAATTAACCTGAGTTTCAGAACATCATTCTCATCCAACCCAAAATCTTTTAAATCAAAACCTCTGAATATGACCAAACAAACATAAACTAAATACACATTAAATATGCCCTTTCTTCATATACTCAATGCTATAATGAATCAAATTGGTAGCCAAATCCAAATCTCACCCATCTTTTCTCATCAGATGAATCAAAACCATGGTAAATTTATGCATTGTCCTACAAGCACCACTCAATATAAACTAAAAACTTTGACAGAAAATGAGGCCTCTAAACACAAAATAAACCTCCAATTACGGGATAGTCTTTTTGAAAGTTTGGAATTGAACTTCTGCACATCACCTAATTTTTTCCTCAAATTTAAAATTTCATTATCCTTTTGATCAATCTTTGCTTGCACTTGGTCCAAAACAATCCTTTAAACTCTTAACTTGCTTTGATTCTCTTGTACTGAGCTTTCAAGAAAGACCAATAGTCAAATCTATGGAAAAATCAAAATTCCAATGCAATCTTTGTAAAACCTATAGAAGTTCAACAAATTTTGAAAGTGTGAAACCAAAGCCTTATTAGTAGATTTTATCCCTTCTTTGTTGAAAGGAATGTGAGTAGTTTTCATTTGTAAGACGAAGCTTTAAACGAAGATTTTTTTTTCTTAATTTTGAGACTCACTTATCATATAAGCACAACAACAAAGTAAAAAATTGGCTAAAAAAGTATCTAATTGACTAAAAAATGTCGCCTATAGTTATTTGTGACGTTTTTGTTTCGACATATAAAGCGTCATCAATTTCCTATGGTGAAAATTATAGGCGACGTTTTTAAAATCCTAGACAAAAAGTATTAGTTACGAAAATTTTTTGTAGCTAAAACATTACAAAAATGTAGCTAAAAATCGAATCTTGGCAAAAAAATTTGGCACCAAATGATTGAAAATGAAAATAAAACATAGCTAAAAAAATTTTAACAGCAAATGATTGACGATGAAAATAAAACATAGCCAAGTGTTTTTGGCTATGTTTTCATCTTCGTATCTATATATTATTAGCTACATTTTGTATAATATAGCAAAATATTATTAGCTACGTTTTTTATACTGTAGTCAATTGTCATTTGTTATGTTTTTAGTAATGTCGCGGTATGTTATTTGTTACATTTTTAATTCATGATATTGAATAATATGTTTGTATATAATGTATCAACATTTTTTATTGTAAATTATGTACATATTATTATAAAATTAAATTGTAGAAAATTATTATTAATTCAAAATATTAAGCATTGTATATATAAAGTAAAATTATTAAATATCATTAAATTATACCAACAAAAAGAACATAACATTAAAGGATGATCATTTGTTCTTATACAAGATATTAATGATAAACTGAACAATTTTGATAAACAAAACAATAAATAAAGAGAACAGTTTACAAATTATAATATGTCATGCTCAGATTACAAAAATATTATAGCATAACCCGAATGACTATCTAATGTTGTTCACGTCCATGAACATGTAATTATTCAAAAAGCTTAGTTAAAATCAACTAAAAATATTGTGAGTATTGATACAATGATTATTTAGTTCCAATTACAACAAACACCATATAACTTTACCATTTACAGCATAATCACTCATTAGTTGCATCTTCATTTATTCTGTAATATGAGAAAAAAGTATTAAATTTAAATTATCGTACACACAAGAAATGAAAGAAAAAAGTATAGGAGATAGAATTAGTACCCTTCACTTTCCTCTTCATTTCCAATATAAACCGAGCCAAGTAATCTTTTGAATAACATATCATGTTTTGCTAATTTTGTTAGAGTTTCTTGTCTCTTGATTACTTCAGGTTGTAATGCAACCTTAAGCTTGTTGTTTTCCTCTTGAAGGTTGAAAACTTTGGTTTAGGGCCACAGTCAAGGCCTTTCATATAGCTAAAACGAGTACCAAGTACTATATCACAAATGTCTTCTACATTGAGCTCATTCCCCTTAAACATATACTTCTCTAATAACTCTTACATCTTATTCTAAAATTTGAAAAAAAAGAAAATTAATATTCATTCCATATATTACTACTTACTACTACATTAATAAATGAATAAAAATATCGAACAAACTTTCATACTTGCATAATTATTTTATGCTTCTTCTAATACTCATATTTTACTTTCCTTATAGTGAGTGACTTTATACAATGTGATCCTATCATACTCTTGTCTGTATAGTTGCTTCTCACTCTATTTTATGAGACAAAAATACAAGATATAATAAATAATGTATTGTTTATTGATTTAAGTATAATTTACAAACATAAATCTTAGATATTCATTTTGAACAACTACAAATGGCTTTGACCTTTGATTATAAAGTGTTTTCATTTTTGATCTACCTACCTTTGCCTTCTCACAATTGTCCTAAATTAAGAAAAAACATAAATTAATCATTAAATTATCTAACAAGATTAATGCCAGCAAACGTGAAGGCAAAAAAAAAACATGAACTTTTGGGTTAGCCCAACAATCACGCAAACTATTCAAATTTTCTTCAAACATTTGATCAGGAATGCGGCTTCGTGCCTCCGTATCGAAAGGAAAAGATTTGTAATACTAATGTAACTTGAAATAGTGATCCTTGGTCCATTATTTCAATAATGAAGTAACACAATTTAAAACAGCTGGGTTCTCAATACCTATAATATTCAATTTCAATTGTGAACAATAAGTAAAAGTGTAATTAATCTTAAAATCATTGAATCAATATTGCATATAGTTAAAGATTTTGAAAATTTACCACAACTTTATCCAAACATTTTCAAACAAGTTGTCTTCCTTCAAGTCCTTAACATTTTTCAAATAAGGTAATTTTGTTCTCACAATAATCCCCAACTCATTTGACAGTTTCGCATATTAGACCTTGTCTATAAGATGACCTTTCTGGGTATCAATATATATTGATAACTTACAATTCGTTATGACATTCATTCGTTGCTACTTTTACCTCTACCTTTTTTTCTAATACTACCATTGGAAGTTGGCAAAAAATGAATAATGATAAGAAAATATTAGAATATATAAATATATATTTGAGCATAAGTTTAGTTGAAGGTGTTAAATATTAACAAACCTGCACTAGTTGCTTCATTGTTGTTTGAGACATAATGAAGTTGTTATGTATGACTTAAAGGCAGAATATTATTGTTACTTTGTTATGGCAATGTACTAGAACATGCTTTATTTCCAATGGTTAAAAAAAGAAT
>JAOTBA010000006.1:8781669-8793444 GCA_025629845.1 Erythroxylum squamatum | reverse complement strand
TTTGCAGTGTCTCGGAATCCGAAAAAGAAGCAACCTACACACGCAAATAAGGTATTTTCGTTGATCCTTCGTGTTTTTGATTATACGTGATGTTTTTGTATGGTCTATTCCGCAACGTATTGTGAATACTCGGACCGTACGCGATCCAACAGATATCACCAACGATATCGGGTTCGGGTCACGCGGGAGTGGGGTGTTACAATCATGGTCGTCATATGGTGATATGGAATAAGATACTTACATGATTGGCTTAGTGTAAGTGGGAGATTGTTGGTTTATGCCCTAAAGCCAATCGATTGGTTATAGTTTAGTGAAAAAATAATTTAAAGGCATTTTTAATCTTATATGTACTTAGACGTATATGATAAAGTTTGTGAGATAAATATACAATGTAAATTAAATCATGATGAGATTATAATTAAGAGATTCATATTGCATTTATGTAGTATCTATAAATTGTTCCTAGTCATTGTTCTGTTAAGACTGGATATTAATATAATGTAAAAAGAATAGTACACGTTATATTTTTCCTTATGAAGGAAGTAGTCAATCTCATAGACTAAAGTCAGGGCCATTCCTATCGTTTTAGAGGCGCTGAGCAAAATAAATAAAAGGGCCCCAATAAATCGACAATATACAAACATGTAAACTTAAAGTTTTTAGATGTTTGTATGAAACATAAATGACTCAATTTATGAAAAATAATTTCTCCATGTATTTCTAGATGCAAAATCATTAATAACATCATTAAGATCAATATTATCTAACATATCCTTCTCCATACATAACATAGCAAAACCATTTAGCCTTTCTTGTGACATTGATGACCTCAAGTAGGTTTTCAATAATTTTAACTTTGAAAAACTTCTCTCAGTCGGTGCTACAGTCACAGGTATAATTAATAGAATTCGATAATCAATTGAAACATTTGGATAACAATCTGCAGCTTTAACAAATTCTAAAATTTCAACTAATGACAAAACTCATTTGGCAAAGTCATCTACAACACTTTTCATTCAGAAAAAAGATCATCTAAATCCACATCTGACACATTATCATGAGAAAAATTCGTTGTAAAATTGGTGCAATATTCTTTTAATTCATTATCATGTAATGACATCAACTTCTTTGAATCAAATAAGAATTCAAAAATGTTATCAAATGTTGTTAATTGTTTAAATCTATTCTTCAACAAAGCAATTGCCATATCCACAACAACTAATAGAATCATAACATGTTTAATAGAATCATAATTCATACATATTTTTATAATAAAGGAAACCATTTATGTAGTCTTTAATTGAGTAACTTAAATTACTTAATTTAGTCATATTATCACTAAACTTATGTGAACTTTATAAGAACACAAATCTAACAATTATTACATTACTTGTGTCAAAGTATAATAAAATTACAATTAAAAAATTAAATTATTTATTAATATTAAATTATTTTTATAAATAATAAGTAATCTAAAAATAAAAAGGAAAACACAAATAAATACAATATCATTTAATATTAATGTTATAATTTAAAATGCTAATATGATGTCCACGTTAATGACAAATTACAAATTAATTATAACGTATTCAAATATTTAACAAGCTTAAAATAACTTAAAAAATAAGAAACTTTACTTTAACTTTAAATTACACTCGGAACTTAGAAGATAGAATCGTAAAAATTATTTGCTGCCAATTTTTAAGTTGGAGTACCTTAGATGCATATATTGATGAAAATAAAAAATTCAGAGGGTAAAAATACACCAAAATTCTTCAAAACTATTTATAACTATCATAAGTTAACGTTAACTTTAAAATTTAAGGTTAACTTATGATAAAATTAGTTAGTTAACGTCACAATTCAAAATGAGTTGTAAATTTGTAATAATGCAAGGGAGGACTTGGCTTCCAAGAGGGGGCCCCTTTCGTATTAACTGAAGTAAAATATTAACTGAAGAATAGATTTGTTCAAGAAAATAACAGAGGAGAAGCAATACAGGTCGTCATGCAAATCCAATCTAAGAGGGGGCCTCTTTTATTGATGGGCCCTGGGCAGGTGCCCTGCCTGCCCCTACCTAGGGTCGGCACTGACCAAAGTACAGATATACTTAAACAAATATGTAGGTGTTTGTTAAAGAACAAGTTCACTAAACTGACCCTATATGAGAAATCCATTTGGAACATTACTTGTATGTCCATAGAAATTCTCATTACAGATATGTGGGTGCTTGTTAAAGAACAAGTTCACTAAACTGACCCTATATGAGAAATCCATTAGGAACATTACTTATACGTCTATAGAAATTCTCATTATGATGATTGTATAAGTGATCATTTGATTTGAGATCTCCAAAGTTATCTTATAAAGGGATTGCTATGTTTTGATACTACTTATGACCTTTTCTAGTCAAATATAACTCAAAGGTATTCATTAGATGTAGCATGAACTGTATGGAGGTAGTTGAGTGATCGATATATGATCCATTACCCTAAATTAATTAGGGAGAATGTTTCATTGTTTTCGATTATTATTGATTCAGGAAATCCTTGGCTAAGGTGGAATGACATTTTGTAAATAGTTTACAATGTCATTAATTGAATCAATAGATAATGGTGGAGAACTAATATGATTGGAGACAAAATATATTAGACATTAATTCCGTACTTTATGTTTAATTGGTACATTATATGATGAAAGGATTGAATTGTATGAAAAAATCATGCACACAAAGGTCAATAAAAACCAGTTTGACATTCCTAAATATTTGGGTGGTTATAATGTGCTGTTAGATGTCAATCTTAATCTATGGATATAAATTGTTTAATTAGAGAATTAAAGACAAATTAAATGAGTTTAATTTATCTAATCCTAAATATGATTTTGGGTTATAATTTATATCCATTGTCAACATATTTGGAAACCTAATAGAACACATATAAATAAATGGTTAAAGAGAGAAAAGATATTTTAATAAAGTTAGACTTTACTATAAAGTTTGAGAAACTTTATAATTAAATATGAGATATTTAATAAATAAGGATTAATATGAGATATTGGATCTTATTTGGGTATAATTGGTATTTAATTTGAATTATTTATAATTCTAATTAAAGTTAAATTCAAATTAGAATTTAATTTCAATTCAATTATTAAAATTTCCAAAACTTATTATAAATAGTCTTAAGCTCTAAAGGAGCTAACACTCCTAACCTAACTTCTCTGAAATAGTTGCAAAGTTCTCTCAACTTGTTCTGCGGACATTGTTAGAGGCTGAACACCTATGCAGCTACGATGGTTGAGATGAATCGATTTCAGAAATGGTTCATAGGATGTGACAAGAAAATGATCAAGCTTTATAATAAGGTACAAATTAAGATTCACACTTTATTATGATTTATGTTTTAATCATTTTATAGAATTTAAAGTGAACTTGGTTTTTAAGAAATCAAAATATGAAAAAGTTTCATAATTATTCTGCTGCATGCAGGATCAAATCCCGCCCTGATTTCCCAAGAATGGTCCTATATAATCTTATATGATTTATGCAATGACAATGCTATATGATATTTACATCATAATTTGATATGTCTAAAATCCACCATTCACAATTAATCATAAATAAGAGAACATATTGCATGTTATAACATATTATAATTGGTATCATTATTAAATTCCTTCATTATCTGAGCCCTACATTTTATTTTCCTCATAAAATATAAAAATTGATAAATTTTGTGCATTATCTAATTATTGGAGATTAAATTTCAATCATTCATTTTATCATATATAAACATTTCAATCATCTTTAGAGGAAAGAAAGATCACTATACCATCTTGCTTTTTTCTCTTAAGTTCTATTTATTTTGTTAAGATGACTATACCATCTTGCTTTTTGCTCTTCAGTTCTATTTATTTTGTTATCTTTTTTAAAATAATTGACCCAATTTTTGAATACCACCGTCATATTTTCATATTTCAGTTGAATATACAATAGAATATGGGATTGTAAAAGCCAAAAATTGAACCTCTTCTTTAAAAATTGTCATCATAAACCCAAAAATCTAATAGCTAACTCCAATTACCCATTTGAATTTTTAGCGAGACAACAAAACCATCCTAATAGTAGTAAGTCTCAATGGAAAAATTAACTCCATATAATACTGTTTGTTAACGTGGAAAGGATTCCTTAGTTCTTTGTTATTGTCTCTAAGTTTGTAATTTGTTTCTTTTGAGTGTAGGTTTCTTCCTATTGATTTTACTTTGTTTTCTTTTACATATTTTTTATAACAGTTAATGTAAAAATAGTGTAGCTAGTATCACAAGGGCAGAAATGGTATGTTAACAAAAATCAAATATTTAGGAGATAATTCTCGATTTTCATTTTTGAGTTGTAGGCCAATATCTTTTTCTTTTCATTTTTGATTTGACAATTTTTAAGATACATGCTATAGAAATTTTTGTTATATCATTTTCTATTAAATAAAATTTAGGGTTTTGTATTTATTTTATTTTCAACATAGTTTCCTAATAATTTAGAAATCAATATTTATAGTTTTACTAGTTCATAATTAGGTTTCAAAGAATATTTTCTATTATGCTTAGGATTTGGTTTTGCTTGACTGTTCATGATCATGTTTATCATAGTCATAACATGTTTATAAAATTAGTTAATCATATAGGTTTCTTCGTTTCAGTTCATATTTTAATTTTCTTGTTAGACATTTTTGTGATTTCTTAAGATGAAATATTTTAGTGTCTTTGTTTTGTTTGATCTTATTTAAGGACTAATAGTGATAAGTCAAAATATTACAGGTTAATGGGATTTTGTTATTAGTTTAAGTATCTATTAAGTCCAAATTGTTTCATATAATAAGGTCACTTAAGCTTAGCTTAAGTATGCCAATCAATTTATTTATTAAAATATTTTTATAAGCCCAATACATTTTTAAGTCTACTATGTCTCTTTTCCTTTTAGGTGGGTTAAGAGGGTTCATCACCTTACATTTAAAGATGAACAGAAAAAATTCTAACATATTTACGTCATTTTATAATATTTTATTATTAAAAAACATTTAAGAGATCTTTCAAGCATTCCAAGCACACATATTCAATGTGAATAAATTGTGAACCTATAACAATAAAGTGAACAAGCAAGCTTTTTGAACTTTTCAAGTTTAATTTAGGTAGCTATTTCTTTTGCTTATTTAAATCAAGAAGGCTTGTGGTTAATCTTTACCATTATAGAAGGTTATAGAAGGATCCTTTTTTACCAAATACAAGCAAAGAGACTTTTAAGAAAGTTCATCTTCACCTAGTTGAAAGAAGAGTTTAAAGGAAATCAACTTAACATGTGGGAGTGGAAATAAATAATGTTTTTTTTGTTTATCGAAAAACAATAAAATTTTTTTTCTACTCTCTTCTCTACTCTATTTAAATTATTTGTGTTTTTATGATTGCACTCAACTATATTTTCATTCTATATTATCATCATATTAGAATTTGATCAAACTGTATTAAATAGAATTTTTTTGTTTTAGGCTAAAAGTGTGTGTTGCACCTTAATGTTTTACAAAAAGTCTAATTAAGTTTATACCATTATCACTGATATCACTTTGCATCATAATGTTACTAAAAGAGTACTTAATGCACCCTAATGTTATCGAAATGGTAATCATTACACCCTAAAAGTTTTAATAGAGATAACGATAAAGGCTTATTTAAACTTTTTGTGAAACATTAAGGTGAAAATCACAAATTTAGCCATTTTTTAAAGAAATTATTTTTAAGATCATAACTAGTAGGTCCAAATTGCCTAGTTGTGATATGAAATAGGTTAAATTTATGACTCATATACTAAAAGATACTAAAAAGTTAACTCAGTTAGGATTTAGGATGCTACTAGTACAATTTTAAAAAAATTAAGGCGTGATATAACTAACTTATGTTTTTTAAAAAAATATTGAGTCCTTGAAAACTCAGGTCCAAATTCCTAGTTTAAGAAAAATCAAGGCTTAAGTTAGAGTTCGTGGAAACTAAAGCTGAGCCAAATTTTACTAAATATTTCTTGAAAAAACTATTAACATAATTACTAGATGAAAAAGAAAATAAAACAATAGTTTGTATGGCTTCACAATAAGTGATAATATGACAAGGATTAGAAAGAAAACATGTGAAGGTTAAAACTCAATAGTAGGTTTAAGTTAGATCTTTCTCACTTGTTTTGTGATATATGGATGCCACTTTTCTAATTGATTTTTATTAATTTTTCTTAGCTTTTGTTCCACCTTTAAAAAGGATAATAAAAAAGAAAATTTAAATTAAAGACAAAAATAAAATAAATAATACAGTCCAAAATTACTAAGAATGTAAGGGTTTTATCTTTAATAACTCTTCAAATTTATTCCCATATTACACCAATCATCAGAAACACCTATACCAGTGAGGATAACACCATTTTAATAAGCCAATTCCAAAGATTTAGAATGATTACTATGACATCCATGGGACACTACTCTTATTTATAACAAACTATAACTCTCACAATTGCTTCATTTCTTACATAAAACAACATATCTAAATGGTTAAGTTGTTAACCCAAAACATCACAGTTTCTTATGTATACCCATGAAACTAATCGTCTTTCCAAATTTATGACCGCTGATCCAAGATTGATTCCAACCTTTTCTTGAGTATAATTAAGCTTATAATATACTGTTTGATTAGTGCAATCAAATGCACCATGTCTTTTGTCATTTTTAATGTAGCAGGAGGTTAAGAGAAATCAAATGGTTTTGTGAGATATGCCTTGAATTTTGGTGAAACAGAATTTTAGTGACTTTAGGCTTCTGATCAAATATAATTTTAGTAATCTTAAGCATTTTTGAAAATAAAGTTTCAATAAACTTGGAATTATAGTGAAATTGAATATAAATTACCTAAAACATCTACAGAAATAAAGCCTTATTATACCTAGACTTCTTACATGTAACTCTATAAATACCTTGTTATGGATTGTATAAGGTGTAGCAGTTTTGGTCATAATGTTCCTTCTATTATCTTTCTCACTATAATAAAAGAATCAATCTCCTTACATGGATGTAGGTCATATCAGTTGGCCAAACTATATAAATTAGTGTGTTATATGATTCCTTATATATTACTTTAGTTTACAAAAAAATTGCTATAGAACTAAGGTTTGCTATTAAGATATCTCTGCACAAGTTTGATATTGAGAAGTTCAATAGATCAAATAAATTCACCTGAAGGTGAAGATGAGAATGGTTCTTATTTAACAAGTGTGCAACAATGTTAGAAGGAAACAAAAATATATCAAAAAATTTGGGAGTAGAAGGGAAGGAAGAGATTATGTCAAAGGCACAAAACATGATATTGTTGAGTTTGGGTGATGAGGTCTTAAGAGAGATGTTTGATGAAACTAGTGCTGCTTTGTTGTGAAAAAATCTTGAAAGTAAATATCATAAGTGTTAATGAATATATTAGGTAAGTTATAATTTAGGGATTGATTTTACAAAATAGGAAGTTACATCATAGGGATTAATTAGAATAAAAAACTTCCTATAAAGGATGACCAAGTTATATATATATATATAATCTACTTGTATCAATGATGTATATAAAGTAAAACACTTCTTTCTTTTACATGGTATCAGAGCATTTGGTATTTTTGTGGGTTTACCAAGAAAATTTCCTTTTTCTTGGGTTTCCATTTTTTCCCTAGGGAGTAGAATTTATGTAAGTTTTGGGTCACCCTTGTAGAGTGATCGTTTGTCATTATCACTAGCATAAGAACGAGCATCTCTATTAGTTCAACTAGCCCTGATAGTCCAACCACCGAAATGTTCATTCATGAGCCTTACCAGTCGCTCAAAGTTGTCCATTTGTCCTTTATACACCGACATTTGTAGCTATTTTTGTCAACAAAAACTTCTCTGGTCACCTTTGATTGGCTTACATGGTTCCCTACAATCCATATTTGTGGTTAGATTCATCAGAATTTGTCCAATTGTAGGGTTCAATTCTTAACTAATTCAAATTTGGTCTCATTTTTCAGTGCTTCATTTAATTGAGTAGTACACATTAGGTTCTTGTCCAGTTTATTTTCCATATGGTTGATATTAAACTAATAATTCTTTTCGATTTAATTATGGTGATGTCCAGGATCACCAAACACAAGCTAAAAAGGTCTAATTATTTAGATTGGAGTATGACCATACAACTGTGCTTGTGGTAAAGGTGATCACTTAACTGATGATCCACCTAAAGATGAGACAAAACAGAAATGGTTGAAATATGATGCTCATTTATTCCTACATATATGAAACTTCATTGATACTGATATATAGGTTTAATCAATCATTGTGAACTTATTAAGTAACTAATGGAAAATTTGGATTTCTTATACTCTAAAAGAGGGAATATTTCTCACAATTATGAGCTTCTCCAAGCATTTTATCATGCAAAAAATAGGCAAAATTTGTCACAAGTTATTTAATAGATTTGTGGAAAACTTATGAAGAGCTTTTATGTTTTTGCCTTTTAGTCCGTACATTAAATAACAACAACCTTAGTGAGAGAAGATGGCTGTTATAAGTTTCCTGGCTGGTCTTCCGTCTGAATTTAAAACTGCAAAGTCTCAAATCCTTGGTAGTTCTAAAATTACTTCTTTTTAGGATATATTTAGTAGAGTGCTTCGCATAAAAAAATACTCCATCTGTTCAGAATGATAGTGCTTATATCAATCATAACAATAAAGGAGGGAGATTGTGCACCTTTGGTAATAAGGGATAAGATTCAAGAGGGATTGTGTCATTACTGATATAAGCTAGGACATAGAAGACATGATTACAGAAAGTTGTAGAATAAGAATTAAAGAAATCAGTTGACTAACGTTGCATCTACTACCGATACATCTAAAACGTTTGTCTTAATTTCTACAACAAATTTGCAAGTTTTCTTAATAGCTATAATCATCGAAGTCTTCATCTATCCTTGTCACTGCTATTGCTGACTCAGGTAAGCCAAATACATGTTTCATTACATCTTCTTAATGGGTCATTGATTTTAGTGCCACGAATCGTATAAGAGGTAATTATAATCTCTTCATCATGTAAGAGGTAATTCCAATCTCTTCTCTATGTTTAAGTCTCATAAATGTAATTCTCCTATTACTTTAGCTAATGAACTCTCATGTTCTTGGGTTTGCACAGTCATCCCAACTCCTTTAATGCCCTTGTCATCTATCTTAAGTTTGCCTTATTTATCTTCTAATTTAATTTCTATTAGAAAATTACTCATAAACTTAATTATTGTATATCGTTCTTTCCTAACTATTGTCTCTTTTAGGATCTTATGATAAAACAAATTATTAGTAAAGAATATGAATATGGAATTCATTACATCCTTGAAATATAAGTCTACTACTTATTTTGGGGTTATAACTCCCTTTAAGATAATTATTGATTAGGGAGTCCTTCTATTCCTCTGCTCAACAAATTGTGTCCTCAATATCATAACTTGTCTTCTTTAGATTAAAAATTATGTCACTTTGCAAAACATCATTCTCAAAGTTTGAGTCCTAGAGTTAATAAAAAATTTAGTTCTCCTTTTGAATTGATCCATTCAAATGTTTGGGGTCCTTATCCAGTCTTATCTTAAACTGGATATATAAGTATTTTGTTACCTTTGTAGATGAATATTCTCAAGTGACTTGGTCATATTCAATAAAAAAACATTTTTAATTTTTCTCATTTATGTGACTTTTATATCAAGATTGAAACCCAACGTAATTTCACAATTCATCCAATCCTATATGTGTTGGGCCCTGAAATTTTTCCAATTTTGTGACATGCGTTTAGACTTTTACTAGGTCTTGGGTTATTTTTCTTTCAATTGTTGATTAATTTTTAGAATTCAATCACAAATTTAATGCTATGAATAAGGATTAGAAATTGATGGAAGGATTTGAATTAAGTTAGAATTAATGTGGGAAGGTTAGAAGTTAGCTTAAAGGAGATAGTAGATGGATTAAAGTAAAAGAAGGGGCAAAATGGGAAGCACAAGGTAAATGAAGGGTAACATGGGGAAAAAGATCATTCAAAAGTGGTTTTGTATGGGAAAAAGAGAGAAGTGTCATGAGAACCAAGAAGAAAGAAGAGAGGAACGAAAATAAGAGAGGTTTCGGTGAAGAAGAAGAGAAGAAGAAATCAAGTTGTTGAGGTAAATTAACCATTTTTTCTTCTTGCTTTATTAAAAGAATGGGTTATGTTGGGGATGAAGAAGTTAGAGAGCAAAGAGATTCTTTTGTGGAAAGAAGATGGATTAGGAGAAACCCTAGGTAGATTTTATGGATTTCTAAACTAGGTCTTGTTTTTTCTAACCTAGATGGGTCATAGGTAGGTTAAATCTGTGTTAAGTTTATGTTTGATGAAACCTTATGATTTTGGAAGTTTATGAACTTTATTGGAATGTTATTTTGATTTGAAACCTTGGTTGTTTTAGGAAACCAAGGAAATACTACCCAAGAGCAACGGGAAAGGCAAGCTTGACTTGGAATTCCGCAAGCTTATTAGGTGGGTAATGTATTTATAGTTATTGCATAATTGGGCAAAACTCTTGCCTATGTGTGTGTGTGTGGTTTTGCTTAAAGTGTTATGCTTGAAATTGAAATAATTGTGAATACATGGAAATGCATGATGCATTGTGATCATGTTATACCTTGAAAAAGGTTATGACATTTTTAATTGCAAGGAAAGAAGAAAAGCATGAAAATATAAGAATATGATGAAATGAAAGAAGCACGAGAGTGCAATTTGCGATTGGCTAAATTAAGCATAAATTGATTGTGTTTGGGCTAGAGAGGAACCGTTTTGTAAGTCACGTGCACGTCGATGTAAAGCCTTCTCCCGGCTGCCCGCTTGTGGCTCACAAAATCTGAAAAGTGGATTCGTTTTATTCGCGGAGTAAACTTCGGTTTCTCTATTTTTTTCACGGAACCCTCGAGCCAATTGATATGCATTGCATCTTTAGATGTTCGAGTAAAATGCATAACAAAGTGCTTGTGTTTGATGCCTGAAGTGTATCAAGTTGAGTTACAATGATGCATATTTAAATTCTTGAATAAAGTATGAATGCTAGATATACATAAGCATATGCTTGAACAAGTGGCCAGTTTGTAACACCCCACTCCCGTGTGACCCGAACCCGACATCATTGGTGATATCATAGTCCGTGACCCGCGAGGGTGGCATGCTACATCACCTAAAACACGACAAAATCATTGATACAAATACACTGTATCTCTATCGATTTACCCACCCATTTCCCATTTCTGTTTCCATATAGACAGATTCAACTAATCCAGAATTTTCCGATGCTCAATCAGTAGAAATTTCTAGTCTTCCTTTTTCCCTACTATCTTCTTATACTGATTTACAAACTCTTAGCACAATTCTTCGCATAACCATTTTGGTCCCAAACTCATGCGTTCAAGATCATACCCGTTTCACGAGTCCATTTCAGTTTATCAATACACTTTCGTCTTACTATTTCTACTTCTTCCTAACCTTATAGTCACTTCGCTCTTTCATTGAAAGGTAGAACACTTCGGTGCAATATCGATCTCATTACAATCTCGCTATCATCATCCATGATATACGCTATCACAAATGTAGCGGAGCCATATCTGCCTGATCGGACCATATACTTTTTGCTCATTTCCAATTGTTCCCATTTCGTCGAATATACAAGTCACAA
>JAOTBA010000006.1:8767946-8778461 GCA_025629845.1 Erythroxylum squamatum | reverse complement strand
ATGCCGCGGTATCACCCGCAAACACACGCTGCAATATAACCTGCAAACACCTACGGGTGGGGTGTGGGGTCCAACATGTACTAACCCATAAAAACACTTAAACACAATTAATTAACAAACTAACATGATTTTAACCTAAACACATGCTAAACAATTAAGTTAACAATGAAAAACATATCAAACTAAGCCCTAAAACATGATGCAATTCACACTTATCAACATCCCGCGCTTAAAAATTTGCTTATCCTCAAGCAAACAAAACAATAATCACAAAGAAATTCACACAACACACAATGCAGTAATGAGACAATGGTTTCAACTTCATGAAATAAGCTTAATTTTAAACACAATCATTTAGGTCATTTCAATTCATTAACATGCAAATTCTGCGTGTTGGGGTTTCGAACTACATATACTTATTAATCCAGACTCAATTGTTAAATTGTTTAGCCTTTTTCAATTGCACACATACATTAATAATTCTTTGGTCATTCAGACACTATAACTACTCCTAAGTACATTTTCATGAAAAGTCAAACTATTACAAGTTCGGTAGGTTTTTATTTGAAAACACACTTTTTTTAACTTTTTGTGAACATGGACTTAGTCTTTTTATGCAGAAGCAAACATTGGTAATGAATGTCGATCCAGTTACTCAACTAAGTCATATTTTTTATTAAGCTACTTGGTTGGAACGACATTATAGCCTTTTCATACGAAGGCACACATTTGTGATACGTGTTGATCCAGTTATTCAGCTACTCACGTTCTCAACTGGCTACTAGCTCTGTTCATAACCCGAAGGCCAGCGGAATAGTTATTTATGTAAAATTAACAAACAATTTTTTTAAAAAATTTTTGCCTACCTTGTTGCTTTAGCTACTCGTTTATATGAAAAATATTAGCAAAGTTACTTAAGTTGAAAGGCCTCAAATTATGAATGAATGTGACAATTTAAAGGGTGACAAACTAACACTAAATCCTAATTAAACTATATATTTAGCCAAAGACCCCAATTCACTAATTTTGCGAGCTAATGATTTGTCACAACCTAATAGGCTATATTCAAAATTAGATCATTTCCAATCCATCTAAGTCATTGACATATTCAGAAAATATAACCTAACAACTATCATACAATATGCAAATTCATATTCAAAGTAAAACACATAATCCTCTCCACACTTGAACAAGACATTATTCTCAATGTGAGAAGGGAACAAACAAACACACAAGGAAAGATGAACCATAAAATAAAGTAAAACAATAACAAAAATAAACAAAAATAAAAATGAAGACTAACTTTAAAAAGAAAAGGGGTTAGAACAAAGCCTCATGGTGATGGAGGTAGGGATGGTGTTGGAGGTGGTAGCTGAAAGAGTGAGGGAATTAGTTATCCTAGCTCAACACAAATTACTAATGTTTTATTGAAAGCCCAAAGCAACTTTAATTAAATCTAACGATTTCAATTAAACTACTAAACATGGTAATTTATGGTCCTTAGCTTGATCTTGCATCTATGGAGGCATCTTAATTATTCGAAGAGAAGGAAATCACCTCCTTGTCTTTGGGAATCGATCCTCTGAGATATTGCTTGCAATGATGCCCTTTAACCTTAAAAGTCTCCTTTTTAGCGTTTTCCAGTTTGAGGGCTCCATGATTGAAAACTTGAATGATCGTAAATGGTCCACTCCATCTAGATTTTAACTTCCCTGGAAATAACCTCAACCTTTAATTATATAGCAGAACTGTGTCTCCTAAATTAAATTCCTTTTTTTAAGACAAGCATCGTGCCATTTGTTTACCTTTTCCTTATAGAGTTTGGCATTTTTATTCGCATTATAATGAAACTCTTCAAGTTCGTCCAGTTGCAGAAGTCTTTTTTCACCTGCTTGTTTCCAATCAAAATTTAATGCTTTAATCACCTAGTATGCTCGATGTTCTAATTCAACCGAAAAATGACAAGCTTTCCCATACACAAGCCTATAAGGAGTTCTGATAGGTGTTTTGAAATTTGTCCTATAGGCCCATAAGGCATCGTCTCACTTTATTGTCCAATCCTTCCTGGAGTTGTTGTATGTCTTTTCCAAAATTCATTTCTGCTCGTAATTGACAACTTCAACTTGGCCATTAGTTTGCAGATGGTAGGGTGTAGCAACTCAGTGGTGCACTCCATATCTTTTTAAGAGGGCATCAAAAGATCTGTTGTAGAAATGTGTGCCTCCATCACTTATTATCATACATGGCACTCTAAATAAGTTGAATAATCGTTTATGAACTTTTGCACTACCTTCCCATTATTGGTTGGAGATGCTACTGCTTCAGCTTAATGCGAAACATAATCCACTCCTACTAGAATGTACATATTTCCCATTGAAGATGGGAAAGGACCCATAAAATTGATGCCCTTTACATTGAAGACTTCTACTTCTAAAATGTTGGATAAAGGCTTATCTCTTTTGGAGATGTTACCTATTCTCTGGGATCGATCACATTATGCTACGAAGGTCTGAGCATCCTTAAACAATTGTGGCCAATAAAATCCACTCTCAAGTATCCAAGCTGCCATTTTATTGGCTCCATAATGGCCAACATACTGACCATCATGACATTGCTTTAGGATGTCTAACATTTATTCCTCTAGAACATATCTTCTTATTAACCATTAGCACATGCTCTATATAAAATTGGCTCATCCTATATATATCGATTACAATCATACAAGAATTTCTTCCTTTGTTGGTAAGATAGATCTGACGAAAGTTTACCAATGGCAACATAATTTGCGATACCGGCAAACCATGGTGTAGTTAAATTTTCAAGTAGCATTAGGGTTTCATCGGGGCAATTTTCGTTAATATTGTTGCTTGGCTTGCATTCCCCTCCTTTAAGTCTAGATAAGTGGTCGGTAACCATAATTTCTACTCCTTTTTTATCTCTCAGCTCTATTTCAAATTCTTATAAAAGTAACACCCATTGAATGAGCCTTGGTTTTGCATCTTTTTTGTTGAAATGGTATTTTAATGCCGCGTGATCGGTGAATAAGATTACCTTTGAACCCAAAAGGTATTGTTGAAACTTATCTGGTCTATAAACAGAAGAGGAAAATGATCTTTCTTAGTCAATGACTTGAGTTTGCAATAATCTATGCATACTCTCCATCCTGTGATTATTCTAGTTGAAATTACTTCTCCACTATCACTTTTTATTACCGTCATTCCACCCTTCTTAGATACACATTATACTGGGCTGACCCATTCACTATTGAAGATGGGATAAATTATTCCTGCATCTAAGAGTTTGATTATCTCTTTATTGACCACCTCCTTCATGTTAGGATTCAACCTTCGTTGACGCTTCCTCACCATTCTACATCCTTCCTCTAGGTTTATTTGGTGTATGCAAACATTTGGGCTTATGCCTCGAATGTCAGCAATTTGCCATCCGCTGGCTTTCATTCACTTTGTAACAATTTTTACCACCTTACTTTCTTGTTTCTCATTTAATTAATTGGAGATTATTATTGGTAACGTTTGACCTTCACCTAGAGAGGTATATCTGAGATGTGCAGGTAAAGGTTTAAGCCTTAATATTGGTGGTTTTTCTGAAGATGGTGGTATGGGTGCTTTAGTTCGAACCAATTTATTTTGATGCATTTGAACATCTGACTCCTCCATCTCATCATCTCCTTTAGATTCAAGTTTCTGATATCCATTGTCTATCTTCACTTCCATTGACTGCACTTCTGTGATACAACTTTTAACTTGTTTTTGGACATTTTGATCCATAATTTCAACCTTCATTCATGCGCTGCTCATTATTGGATTCTTTAAGTCCTTATTCATATTGAATTCGATCTGATCCTCACCTATTCGAAGTGTTAATTTCTTTTGTGAACGTCAATTATAGCCTTCCCTATATTCATAAATGGTCGACCTAAGATTAGTGGACAGTTCTTATCTTCTTAAAAATCCAGAACCAAAAAATCTACAGGAATAGTGAACTTGTTCACTTGTATCAAAACATCTTCTATTATTCCAAATGACCTTTTAATGGATTGATCAGCCAACTGAATTAACATCGATGTTGGCTTGACCTCACCTAGTCCCAACTTCTTTAATATTGATAAAGGCATAACATTAATGCTTGCTCCTAAATCACACAAACACTTTATAAATTCAAACTCACCAACCACACAGGGTATTGTGAAACTCCTTGGATCTTTCAATTTAGATGGCATTTGAATGGTAACTATAGAACTGCAGGTGCCAGTTAGAGCTACCGTCTAATTATCTTCCCAAGTATGGTTTTTTGATAATATGTCCTTTAAATTTTTTTTCATATTAAAGCATTTATTCCAACACCTCTACAAAGGAGGGATTTATTTATAGCGTCTTTAATTTCTCAACAAATTTTGTAAATTGTGCATTTAACTTCTTCATTGTAATCGTTGAGGAAAAGGGATTTTGGGTTGATATGGTGGAGGTGTGACATAAGGAGGGTATTTGCTCATATTAACTTTTTTCTCCTTTTCTTGATCTTTCTCAACTCTATTGTCTTTATGGGTGGTTCAAGTTCCTTTCTACTTTGAAGTGTAATAGCTATTAGTTGATCCCTTGGTTTTGTTCCCAAAGTGTAGGAAGACTTCCCAAATTTTACGTAGAAAAAACGTTTAACAATTGCTGTAACTGGACCTCTAGATTGTGTATTAAAAAGGCATGGTTCTTTGTTACTTATTCAAATTTGCATTCCAACTTCTTTTGTGCATCATCTAAAGTTCCAAGCTTATCTAAAATCCTATCCATCTTAGATTCCATTAAGCTTGGTTTGTCTTATTAGAAATCTGATTGTCTTTGAGGTCTGAACTATCCTCCAACATTATTCGTCCAAGGAAGTTAGGGTGATTCTTCCACCTAGGGTTGTAGGTGTTAGAGTAAGGATTATTTACCCCTCCTCGTCCATATTAAGCTCCCATAAAATTCACTTGCTCTGGATCACCTTCCTTCATCAAGTAACAGTCCACCGTATTATGGTCCAAGTGTCCACAGAGTTCACACTTAAGTTACACGGCCTTCATGTTGTTGAGTTGTCGAGTCAAGTTGTTAATTTTAGCTTACATTTCTATCATTTGATCAACAACTACAATTCCTTTTTGTTCTCGGAAGGTGGTAGTTTGTCAACTTCACTCGTTCGTCCACAAGCAATTATTACTTGTCATCTCCTCTATCAGCTCTTCTGCTTCATCAACCATTTTTCTCATCAGTGATCCTCCTAAAGCTGTGTCAATTGTGCCTCTCGTATGTGGGATTACTCCATTATAGAATGTTTATAATAAGAATTCCTTGGGTAAGTTGTGGTGTGGGCACTTCCGTTGTAAATCCTTGTATCTTTCCCATGCTTTGTAAATCAATTCTCTATCACCTTGCCGGAAGTTAGTAATTTTCTTAATGATCTTAATGGTCTTAGTCAAGGGAAAATATTTGTCTAAGCAAGCATGAACTATCTAATCCTATGTCATGACATTGGTTGGGTTAAGGGAATGATACCAAACTTTTGCTCTATCTCTAAGGGTAAAAGAGAAAAGCCTAATTCTGTTGGGCTCGATAAGGGAATGATAAGGAAGTTCACTATATGTGCATTGGGATCTTCGTTCGTTAGTCCATAAAACTATACATTCTATTGAAGCATGTTTAGGAGGGTTGGTTTGATTTCAAATAAGGCTACTTATACAGGTGGCCTAGCTACTCCTTGGTTAGCCGCATTGAACCCTGTTCTTATGAAGTCCATAAAGGTCCATTGTTTCCTTCCTTGGTTTGTTCCATGGTCCAAATTTTGCTGCAATTCTTCAACTATTGTTGATTTCGCGATTTCTTCTTCTTCCTAACGCCGAGCTTTCTTGATGGTTCATTTTAGTCGAGTGATGTCTAGCATGACTCGAATTTCTCATGACTCTTCTGTTCATGCAAGAGCATGATTTCAGAAGTAGAAAAGAAAGAACAAAAACAAAAATTAAAAACTAAATAAACGCCTTAAACTATAGAAACAAACTAATTGCCTCCCTGGCAACAACGCCAACTTGATCGTAATTTTTTGATATGTGTAAGTTTTAATATTTAACCTCGATAATCCACAAGCATACGGGTTGTTCATGTAGTACCTAAGGTTTCGATCTCATAAGGAGGGTTAATCTAATACTAAAATCTAAGACCAAAACAATGTTAATATTCAAAATGTAACGAAACTAAAACAGGAATGCAATTCAATCAAGTAATTCAATTAAAGAATTAATCACGAAATATTAACAAATTAGCAATTGTAATGCACACACTCAAGAATCAACCTAAAGAACTACCAATTGAGAGAAAGGGAAATTTTTACCTATCTTAATACTAACCTAATCGATTATGAATTACTGGATCGATGGTCCTAGACAATTCTAAGGTTAATTACTCTCTCTCAAGTTATAACCATTAACCCTAAATTATAAACCCTAATCAGATTATGGAAAATTGCAATTTCTCAATTAACAATGTATCCAAACCCTCATTAGATCTAAAGTTTTCCAATAGACTACTGGGATCCTATGTGAGATTTCTCTTCACACAATTACCGATTTGATTAATTTCTCATTCTTATTAAATCACCTAACTCTCGTTAGCCAACTTAATTATTTTTCATTCGATTTACCCTCTCAGTCTATTAGCGAATTATGCAATCTTAGAAATCAATCACTGTTGGATCCCTCTTGTTTCCGGAACCCAAATCTTGCACTGATACCATACATGTTGGATCCCGCTTGTTTCCGGAGTCCAACACGTGGTTCCTAGTAATCTCCTTAACCGTCATCGATTCATCTTCTCTGTTGGATCCTTTCTGGAATCCAACTCTTGCTGAATCATAACACTTCTTCATTACCCCTTATTTTCGGATTTCTAATACTCTTCGGAATCATGAGACGTGTGCGTATTACCCTGTAGGGTTAATTCATTTAACCCTCATAAGCCATCATTGGTTCCACATCGTTCATATAACATCTCAAGCCACAAAGGCGAGCCCACACAACGAAATCACAACAATGATAATTGACTTCTTCAAAATGGTAGCTCTTAGTCTCTAGTTTTTTTTAGAGCAAGAACCACCTCATTCTGAGCTTTATAGCTCAAGATATGCTTGAAAATCCAAAGTATGTTCATGGTCTAGTCACGCTCTCCCAACTGACCCCTTACTTTATATCAATCAAACTTTTTTAATTCAACACCAATGGATACCAATTTTTATGGGAATGTAGAAAAACGTGTTTGGAATCTATCGCTTAAGGAGTCACCTCAATTGGAGGTCAGACAAAGAGGTTATGGCCAAACGAATCCAACATGTTTATGACCTTACTTATATTGTGCATGCCTTGGATCGATTGTCATAACTCTCCCCAAAAATATCGAATTGACCTCGTTTTTGGACAGTTAGAAAGACGACTTCCAGGGCTACAACTTTCATGAATACTCAAAATTGAAATTCTGTCATTTTGAGGGTCAAACAACACAGAACGTGTAACCCAACACGGGCAGGCCGTGTAACCCAACACGGGCAGGCCGTGTAACCCTCGGGTGTAACAGTGCTCCTGTGCTGGAAACACACGGGCTGTGTGATTTTACACGTGTAGGCCGTGTAACCTTCGGGTGTAACGAAATTTTTACCTTCTAAGACCCCTCCAAAGGATCCTAAACCCATCCTATCATCCCTTTTACTCATAATCTTTCCAAATTCAACTCTTTTTAGTCCGATATCGCTTCATATACTCTAATTGTTCGGGATACACATCCTCTACGACATCCTAACTTGTAATGATCATAACTTTCAGGCCCGATATCCAACAATTTCATACTTTATATCTTTGGAAAGATAGAAAGACAAGATACAACTTCTATGAAGACAACTTGGTCAAATTCCTCATAGATTAATACAGAATTTATCCTAAAATCAGAACACCCATTTTACCCTCATGAAAAACTTGGAAATTTACACTATACAAACTTGTATTATCATGAACATAACCATTCAACTACCAATTGGAATTCATCAAACTCTCAACCTCAATTCATTTGACTCCTCATATTCAATAACATTCATCATTCACCAAAAATCCTATGTTTCTTTTCCATAATATCTTACTTATATATATATATAACAATAGTTCATATTCAAAGTTCATCAACTCATCATCTATACACAAATTCACATTTCAAATCCATACACAAATCCTTATTTCATTTACATCATAAATTAAGAGTTTTACAAACTTCAATGGCATTTCCAAGCCACATTACATCATCAATATCAAAATCCAATATACAAAGCATGCAAAACCCAAAAATACTCAAAATACATCTGAAGTCTTGTTTTACATCAATCTAACTTAAGATACAACATATGCATAATCAAACAAATTCCTTGACTTTGTTTCACCCGATCTCTTTCTCATCACCTGGAGATGGGAATGAAAGGGGGTGAGCTTAAAGCTCGTGGGTAGCAAGTTTATAACCGAGAAACAAGAAAAAACCCTTGAAATATTTATTTCCATTGTAAAATTCACATTGAAATTTATGTAACACATATTTCGCAAATTCACAACTTATCAAGCAATTCATAAACATCATAAATCATGAATTCATCAAAACCTGTCACAAATCATAAATACATAAGCACATCAGAAATGGTTTGGGTAGGTCCATATTCATGATGCACTACACATTCTCATATAATGGTCCTGTGTAGCCGTAAACTTGAGGGAGTCCTTAAAGGAGCTCCGTGCCACTAGCGAGCAGGCGGGAGAAACCTATTCTTGGGTCAATGTGCACGTGATGGTTCTTGAGGGACTACCACAAACCCACATAACATGAAATTCATGACTTGAAAATGGATTGCCCAAATGGAAAAATTTTGAAAACTTGTTTTTCATGAACATGCAATTTTTCGAAAAACCCTTTGATGTTGCAATTCACAATTCATCATCCAAATTCATACACAAAACATGTAGCAATTTTGCAAATCATTTAAAAGCAATAAAAGCAAAACTTATGAAGTAATTGAAATCATTTTATCTTCTTGATTTTGAAAACACATTAATGGCTCATTACTCAAATTATAAACATGAAACCCACCTTGAAATTCCTTGCTTAATACTTCTTCAAAATGCATCCCCTCTTGTTCCTCTTGCCTCCCTTAATCTCCTTCATCAATGGCAAAAATCCCCAAATCAATAGACATTCAAATTGGATAACCCATAATACATAATCACATAATTGATCTTAGAAAACTTAAACCCATACTTTTCTTAAGCTATATGAACCAAAACCCTTTCAAAAATCCAAATCGCCTTATGGTACCAAGGTATACTGATATAACAAATTACATTGCATTTGGTATCCTTCCCCTTAATTTGTCTTATAAATAATAGAAAAGGTTCTTGTATGAGTGCCTTCATTACTTGTTGGATGAGTTAATCCTTTATAGAATTTACGTTGATGGGTTAATTAGAAAGTGTGTTTCGGAAGAAGAGATGTTAGACATACTAACACATTGTCATAATTCTATGTATACAGGGAATTATGGAGTGAACAAGATGGTAACGCGAGTATTGGAATGTGGGTTATATTGGCTAAACTTGTTCAAGGATGCTCATAAATTTGTAGCAATATGTGATAGATGCCAAAGAGTGGACAACATCTCTAAGAGAGATGAGATGCCATTGTCTAACATTTTAAAGGTTGAGGTTTTGTATGTGTGGGTATTAGACTTCTTGTGATCATTCCCATCCTTTATGGAAAATATTTATATTTTAGTCGAAGTGGATTATGTATCACGATGGACTGAAGTAATGGATTTCGACTAATGACGGTAAGATGGTGCAAAAATTCATCAAAAGCTTATTTAATATATTTAGAGTGCCACAAGTTATAATTAATGATGAAGGAGCACATTTTTGTATTAAATCTATCGATTCTCTTCTTAAGAGATATGGAATCTACTATCATGTGGCCATCTTGTACCATCCACAAATAAGTGTTTAAGTGGAGGTTGTTAACCATGATCTTTAAAGAATATTACAGAAGAAGGTCAACCGTTCAAGGAAAGTTTAGGCATTGAATATTAATAGAGCATAGGCTTATCGAAATGCATTCAAGACTCTAATTGGTACAAAAACTTCCAGCTTGTTTATAGAAAGGCTTGTCAATTGCCCATGGAGTTAGAGCATATTCAGAGACAAAGGCCTTGAATTTTGATTGGAAGAAAGCTAGTGGAAAGAGACTCCTATAATTAAACAAGCTAGTAGAACTTCAATTGAATCTTATGAGAATGCCAAGTTATATAAGAGAAAATTTAAGAAATTGCATGACTCTTATATTAAGAGAAAGGAGTTTAAGGTAGGAGATGTGGTGTTATTGTTGGACCAATGGTGGTTGACAAATTAAATCCCTTTATGTTTTGATAATAATAAAATATCTAGAATTAGTTAAG
>JAOTBA010000006.1:8755698-8767846 GCA_025629845.1 Erythroxylum squamatum | reverse complement strand
CACAGAATCTCAACAATTTATCTTTCAGCCCTATTTGTTCTAGCACATCAAAATTAAAATATGTAGGTACTTCAATGATTTTAGTCCTCAGAACACTGTACCTCACACCTTCTTCATCTGAGAAAATGAGAAAATGGCCATCATAAACAGCTGCAATGTCTGCAGCATTGTTCCCTTTGAACTCAACTACGATGGTTTCCTCAGATTTTCTAGATCTTCGAGGGGGCATAATGACGTTAAATGCTGTAAATTTCAGACAACAACCCACTACCAATCGGCAACGACCCAACTCCAGTGGTATAACCCTCAACTTTAGATATCCAGCAATAAAAAATTCACGCACAAATTGACGTTCACCGGAGAACAAATCTCAGTCCCAGGAGAAGATGAGAGAACGCCGGTGAAAAAGGAAGAAACGAAAAAGATAACCTAATTTCTATCTCAAAGAATTTCAACAGTGAAACTGACGACTGATACTTGCCGTTTTATTTTAATTTATTAAAATATTTACAAATTTTTAATTTAACATATTCATTTCTAATATTTTAACTAACATAATTGTTATTATTCTATCATAATAAGAAGAATAATAAAATTCATAAAATTCATAAATTCAGTAATAAAAAGAATAAAACTAATAATAATGAGGAATTTACTAATAATAATAATAATGAGGGTGCAATGACCAATTTACCCTTACATGTAAGCCTTGTAACTTAAATGGCTTAAGTGTTCTTCCCAAAAAGCCCTCATACATATATACTCTTACAAGACTATTTTATTTCAATAGAACCATATGATAAAATCATACAATCATTTACTTACTAATAGCTCCAAAAATAATCCATCAAAACCTCATAATTAACTAGTCTTTCCATATTTACCCTTCTTTTGTCTTTACAACTAACATCTTATACTTCTAATTTCTTGACTAATGATTATTGAAAAATTGGAGGAATTTGATAACACTTCCTTCTAGAAAAATGTTTCTCATTGTCTCAATTTTCTAATGACACCAAAATCATTCAATTTGGTTCCATAGTCTAAAATTTATACACCAAACATTTTCAGGCTTTTCATATCTGAAAACAATATTCTGTGCTCAATTTTCATCTGAAAATTGATATTACTAGAGACCGAATTAAAACCCAATTTCATCAGGCAATTTATAGCCTTATCTTTCTAGTTTAACCCAAATCAAAAATCATCTCATTTGGATAACTAGAGCAAAAGTTATGACTAAAACGCTGAAGCATACTCAATGAACATGTTTCAATTACATTTTTTCCAGCTTTTAACTTCCAACATATCACATATAACCCATCTTGTACTTAAACCATCTTTTCTATTTCATTTCAAATTCAAGAATTCTCCTTTTCTTTACACAAAAATTACTGCCAATAATTTCTCATTTAATAGAAAAGTTCGGGGTCCAACAATCACAATGAATCCAAGTAACATAAATCAATCAAATTTTTATTAAATCAAAGATAAAAACAACTCGAAGGTGAGTCTAGACATCCTCAACATTCATACAATCCTATCATCGACGGTTATTCCAATTCTATACATTAATAAAATTGAAAATACACCGAAAAATTTTTTGAATGGAAGATGGAGGTAGCAACGTCAGGAACTCTCATGTTTCGAGAAGTATTTGGCGTTTGCTTCTTCTCTACGTCTCTCTTCCTTCTTTTGTTTCTCAATCTCTCAATGAACTCTCTCTAGGGTTTCTCAATGGTGGCTGATGCAAAAGCTCCCTCCTCTTCTTTGTCTTATTCTTTATATACCTTTTGTGTTTTAGGAAGCCCTAGGGTTTTTTCAAGGTCCAAAAGGTCCAAAAACTCCCTCAAAACTTGATGTTTTTGACTGTCTACGAGTATGCCCAATGCAGGCCATGACTGTGGCCCTGCAGACCACAATTGTGGGCCACATCTAAGCCTTCTATCACGATTGTGGGCCACATCTAAGCCTTCATGTCTGGGACCAATACCTTCGTCATCAGATCAAGTTTTTATTAATGATCCTCCTATTGCTCTTCATAAAGGTAAGCGTTGATATACTTAACCTATTTCCTTTGTTGTATGCTATGATTATTTGTTCTTTTATTTTTTGTCCTTTTATTGCATTATTTGATTTCATCTCCCTTCCTAAGATTATTCATAAAGCTTTAACTTATTCTGGCTAGTGCATTGCTATGGTAGAGGAAATGGATGCTTTATATAAAAATGGTATTTAGAACTTGGTACATTTACGTTTAGGAAAGAAGGCTATTGGATGTAAATGTTTTTTTATAGCCAAACTAAATTCTGATGGATAATTTGCTCATTTGAAAGCTAACATTATTACTAAAGGTTATGTAAAGACATATGGTGTTGACTAATCTGATACTTTTTCTCTTGTTGCTAAGCTTGAATCAGTCAGACTATTTATCTCTGTAACAGCTACTCAGAATTGGCCTCTACATCAATTAGAATTTAAAAATTTTTTTTTACATGATGATCTCCAACTAGAAGTCTATATAAAGCAACCTCCAGGATTTGTTGCTTAGGGGGAGAATGGAAAAGTTTATTGGCTTATGAAATCTTTGCATGGTTCGGAAAACATTCCTTGAGCTCGGTTTGGAAAATTCAATAAGGCAATCGAAACATTTGTATTTATAGACAATCTAGAGTTGGCATACTTCTATTAATAGTATATGTGGATTGTAACATCCCGTTACCCACGTGGAGGCTAGAATAGGAAATATGAGAGATTACTGGGAGGTTGGAAATGCATTTCGTGTTCATACATAATATGCCATACTCATACATGTGAATATAGATATTTTTGCATATGAAAATGATTCTACATGTATTCATTGACAGTCCGGGTATAATTGACTTATATATGTGAAATGTGATTTTTATTGAGAATCATGGTTTATGTGTATTGAAAAATTTAATTGGAAGGTGAGGTTAGTGATTTTGAATTTTTGGTGAATTTAGGAGTAATTTCCAAAATTGTTGATTATTATTGTATTAGAGAAATGCCACTTAGCAAGTAAGTTGATGAATGGAATTAGAAATAGGAGTTAAATAATATTAGAGAATTGCTAAAAATGACTTTAGAGATCATTGAGAAAATGACTTCGAAAATTTCGGAGATGACTTTAGAATTTGTAAGAAGATGATATTGAAAATTTTGGAGATAATTGAAATGAAAAGATGAGAGTTAAAGGACTAGTTCAATAAGAACTTAGTTAAAGCCTTAGATGTTAGATAAGTGAAAAGATGAGAGTTAGAGGACTAGTTCAATAAGAACTTAGTTAAAGCCTTAGATGTTAGATAAGTGACAAGTGTCACTTGTCTAGTTCAAGTTTAGCATACAATTACTTTGAAAGACCAAGTACTGCACTCTTGTCTTCATCTTCCTGGTAGCTTTCTTCCTCAAGTTTTTCCTTAACACAGAGTTTTTCATCAAGCCCCCAACAAAGTTACTTCCATTGCTACTCCCAAAATTGGTTTACTTCCATTTTCCTTAAGAAAAACTGAAACTTGCCAACCTTAAATTGGTATATAGGAGTTGCATGAAGATTAGGGCTTCTTGAGTTTTTGAAGATTTTGGAGTTTTATCAAGTAAGTATCTTATTAATCCTTTAAAGTTGTTGGCTTATGAAACAAAAATGGTGATTTATTGTCATGACATGAATAAGAGAAAAATGGACATTTTTCATTTTCACCGTGAATATAATATGAAAATATGGATTTGTTGATTTTTCAGTTTTGATGATCATTATTCTATAAGATAGTGTAGAAATGATTTTGGAGTTGAAAGATTATAGAAAACGTGTATAAGTAGGTGTAGAAAATTTTGGAGAAAAGAACAAGTAAATGCTCTGTTATGTTGTTTCTTTACTGTGTACGTAAGTTTTGAGTATTTTTAAGGATGAAAAAAATGAATTTAGAGTTGAGGAATAGTGGTAAGATGATGTTCTGATATGGGAAAGTGATTTGAAATGAAAATTTGAGAAGAAAAATGAAGAATGTGAAGGAAATAATTATGCAGAAAAAATGAAAGTGTTGAAGAAGGAAGAAGAAACGTAGAGAATGAGAAAGAAGAGTGAATGAATTTTCTGTTTGATGTATGTGTTTTAATATGGAATTTGGAGTTTTTGGTGAATGATTTTAGTTGACTGGAAGTCGAAAATGAGACTAGAATCAAGTTAGAAATGTTAGATAGAGAAAAAGAAGAGTAGAAGATGAATAAAATGCAGAAAAATGAAGAACATGCGTGGAATTTTTTGGTTTTGATATTTAGTGTTAATTCCTTTTTTTAATATGTTTTTGAATGCGTTGGGTTGCATGGAAGTCGAAAATGGTGTTGAGACGAGTTAGAGAAGTTGGTTTAAAAAGAAAAGAAAGAAGAAGAAAAATTGCAAAGGTTCGGAAGGAGAAGAAGATGCACTATCGTGTCTTTGGGAGAGAAAGTGGGAAAGCACGATCGTGACTTTCCGCTAGCATCTGGAAAAGTACGATCGTGCTTCTGCACAATCGTGACTTCCTGTATGCGACAGAAAAATCATGATCGTGACTTCTATGGTTACTGAAGGGAGACATTTTTTCGAACATCCTTTGATCTTTTGGCCATATCTTCTTCTCCCGACCTCCAAATGATATGGGACTTCAACCATTAGACTCAAAACACATTGTTCTACATCCTCACCCAAAATTATATCCATCTAAAATCATTTTGGAGAGAGAATGTGATAAAATTGGGATGGAAATTAGTTCTTGAGATTGGGTGTGCACAATCGTGCATTAAGGTTGCACGGCCGTGACTTATTTGTTGGTGTGCACAGGCATGTGTTATGGTTGCACGCCTATGACTTGATTATTTTAGAATGCAAGGCCTTGCACTGATGTTGCACGGTCGTGACTTAATTTAACAACTCAACACGATCATGCACCTAAGAGGTTTTTGTACCCCAAACATCCTTCAGCTTTTGCCTATAACTTCTTCTATAGTCATCCAAATGGAATGATTTTTGATTTGGAGTAAACTAGAGACATAGGACTACAAATTGTCAGAAGAATATAATTTTAATTATGTCTCCATAATTCCATATTTTGAATTAAATTTGAGTACAGGATAATGTTTCAATATAAGAATAGTCCAAAAATGTCTGGGGTATAACTTTCATATTTCTAAACCAAATTGAATAATTTTAGTGTTATTAGAAACTTAAGAGATAGGGGAATAATTTTCTAAAAGAGAGTATTGTCAAATTACTTCAGTTTCATTATCAAATTGATCATGTACAGTAGACCCGAAAGTCAGTTTCTGGGAAAATCTAAAATGATTGAATGAGTTATGAATTATGATTTTAATGGTCTTATTGAGGAAAAAACAATAAGTATAAATGATACTTAGGTGAGTTTAGGTATATGAATGTCTATGTGACGAGAATAATGGAAAAATACTTGGGAATGTCATGAACATGCATTGTGCATATACATACATGTGCATTAACAAACATTTATAATTGTGCAAATTTGTGATATGTGTATGTTGTTTGATATAGAGGAGCGACTTGTGTATAACCTAGACGGTTTCTCTCAATTAACTGTTTGCTTAAAAGTATGTTTTGAATGATAAGATGAATGCGATTGATTATGTTGATGCCGGACAATGTAGGTCCGAGATTTGATATATTTATGTGATATTGAAGTGCTACTTGTATGTGAATGTGACGGAATATATGTTACTCAACAATGATGTTGAATGCCGGACCTTGGGTCCGATGGAAAATGTGATTTGACTGTGAATGTGCAACCATGTGACCGATTGAGCATATGATATGTGAAACATTCCGATACATGAATGCATGTAAGATAAAGGGAGTTGTGAACGAAGTTGCCAGGATAAAGAGCTTGAAGCTTAGAGTGTGATTAGAGCCTCAGGTTCAGTTGAGAATGTACTCGGTATCCACTAAGAGATATGGGACATAATTTGATGCAGCTAAGTATCCACTAAGGGATATGAGCTAGTAAAAAGGCATTTGGCCATAACGACAATAATGAATGAAAGTGAGTCTCACGTGCATTGCATTTGTACTTGATATGTGTATTTTTACATGAATGAAATGAGCATTATGATTGTTCTGAAAGTGAAAGGTGATATTTTATAAGTATGCAAATATGTGAATAATATGTTACGTGTATTGATGTGATGCATGAATATAGTGAACCATCGATGATGGTTACCTCATTAAGTTCGCAAAACTCACCAAAATTGCAACGTTGACTTTTCAGGACCGAGAGACGATAATAGCTACTGAGGGACGCTACAAGCAGTGCAGACTTGTACTTTTGGGAAAAAAAAGAAATAGCTCAAAGGTCAGTCAGTTGGGTTTTGGACAGATTAGATAGAATTTTGTGTAATTTCCTCTTTCATGTAGCACATTTTGTATTAGGCTAGGATGATGCACATGTTTGAATGTTTGAAAGATACATTATATAACGTTCGGTTTTATGGAATGAAATGAGGAAATTTTGGTTTAAAATATTGTGACCTTCTTGATGATGTTTCATAAGAGAGTAAAGATAGATGATGCCATGTTAAATGAGTGTTGTGATTGAACGTAGTGTGCCCTTATCATAGGTTATGTGCTAGAATGTCCACCGAGCGTCCCGGTATGTAACCTAAAGTAACGGGGGCTACATGGATGGGATTTTTATTTCTAGAAATGACACTACATGGATCCTTTCCCTTAAAATTCTTTCTCCACTCTTAGTTTCAAATAAAAGATTTGGGGAGAATTAATTTTTTTCTTGGGAGTTGAGGTAATCAAAAGTAAAATAGGATTATTCCTCTCTCAAAGGAAATATTTACTTGCTCACAAACTAGAACTAAAAATCGGGAGCTAAACTAAGTAGTACTCCAATGACTCCTAATTTTTAACATACATAAGATGGCAAGCCATTTGAAGATCTTGCAAAATCTAAAAGTTTAGTTGAAAATTTGAAATACCTTATAATAACACCTCTAGATAGAAAAAGCAGGATGTGAGCGAGAGCGTTAGCGAACGCTGGTCCTATACTTTGTAGCTCACCGGTGTTTTTGACCCTTTCTCCATGGCTGCTGCTATTTCGCCTCTGCCGTCTTCTTCTTCTCGCCCGCCCCTTTCACAACTCCTCGAGTCTTCTCCTAAACAGCCCCCATTATCTCCATCGTCGCCCTCCGTTAGCCCTAACTCCCCAATCCTTGATCCTAGCAAACCCCATGGCTCTCCGTCGGAGATCCCCGACTCATAGAACATCAACCCTAACCTTCCTCTCATCGCCCCTGTTCAGATCGCCACTGGTTCGCCTACTCTGAGCCCGTCAATTCCTAGCCATTCCATACCAAAGGAGCCCCTAACTTCCCAACCTTGTGGACCTTCGCTGGAGCCTTGTCCCAAAACTTGGAAATCGGTGGTGACCGACTCTGTGGAGGACCCATCGTCTGTCAAGGAATTGGCCTTCTACCCTCTAGAGATTAAGGATGAGCAAATCCTGGTTATCCCGCCACCTGAACTTGCATTGCAAGGAGCCACTAAATTTCGTCATTCACTGATCGAATTTTTCATTGGTAAGTGGCCTGTGTTTTCAGTTGTGAACCGAGCATTATCCAAGGCATGGTTACCATACGGCTTGTCTGAGATTCTGGTGACTAGTGCGAATAAATTCTTATTTAAGTTTGATTCTGCCTGTGGTTTGAATGAGGTACTAGAGAAGGGCCCCTGGCATATCCAAGGGAAGCCATTATTCTTACGCAAATGGAGTTTGAACGCAGGGGAACAGGAGGAAATTAAGTTTTCACCAGTCTGGATTCAGTTTCATAATATTCCCTATGAATATTGGACTACCGAGGGATTGAGTAGGATTGCCAGTGCTGTCGAAAAACCCCTGCTTATGGACTCCCATACAGCCCGCATGTCCAGGATTTTCTATGCTCGAATGTGTGTTGAATTAGAATTGGCAAAAAGCTGGCCTTTTTCCTTTCAATTGGCAACCTATAACGAAGAGGGATAAGTGACCTTTAGGGAGATTGACATCGAATATGAATGGAAACCAGATAAAGCTCCACAGAAGAAAGCTTGGAAACCTACTGGTCGTCTGTTTGAGACTGGTACTCAGCAGGAATTGGACAAAGAGAAACCTTCCATGGAGATATGTGACCCACAGCCGCAGGAGGGAGTTCAGGAGACAACACCAGAGGCCAATCAAGTGGTTGCTCAGGAGCCCATTCTAGCTGCCACTCCAGTTGAGCAGAACATAGACAATGCTTTGCCTCCACCTCCGAATGGTTCTACTGGACATCGTGAAGGTGTTGATTGTCCTGGGGTAAGTCAAGTAGGTATCTCCAATGTCTCTCTTTTATCTGATGTGATTCCCATTAATAATTCAACTGATCCTCAGAATCAGGGTGTTTTGGAAGGGGCAGAAGGGGTTTCTACAATTCGGAAAAGTAGAAAGCCTAGGAAAAAAATAATAGTTGGTGGTCTTGTCTTTTTTTTTACGTTATGGATTTAGGGTTTTGGAATATACGTGGTCTCAATAACAAAAAAAAAACAGTTAGCTGTCAAGTCTTATCTTAGAATGTGGTTGGTGTCTTTTGTGTGTTTGATCGAGTCTAGGATCAAATCTCAGGTTCTTTTGAATACTATTTGCTCTTCTTTGTTCCCTTAATGGGATTTCTGTAGTAATCTTGATTACGCTCCGTATGCCCGATTAGTGGTGGCTTGGAACCCAGTTTCTTTCTTGTGTGCCCCTCTTCTTACTACTGATCAAATGATTCTTTTGGAGGTGACCCCTATCAATTGTGCCAATGGTTTCTTTGTGTCCTGCATTTATGGGGCGACTAATGCCAACCATAGGAAAACCCTCTGGTCTACCCTCTCCAATTCCAAAACCTTAGTTGGCAATCGTCCTTGGCTTATAGTTGGGGACTTTAATGCCATTCTATATGCGCATGAAGCTGAACCTCTTAGTGCAGTGGCTCTTAGCGGGATGAGAGACTTTAGGAAGTGTGTTGAGGAGTGCGAAGTGTTTGACCTCAACTCTAGTGGCCCTAATTTTACCTAGTCTAATAAGCAATATGGTGATTCCCACATAGTTCGGAAATTAGATCGAGCGCTTATCAACTCGGATTGGAGTTCTCAGTTTCCTAGAACCTTCAGTGAAATTCTCAACCCTAATGTTTCAGATCATTCTCCGGTGGTGATAAGGTCCTTACCTGTCCTTAAGAAGAGGCCCTCTCCTTTTAGGTTTTCCAATTTCCTAGTCTCTCAGCCAAATTTCCTCCAGCTAGTGGAAGAGGCTTGGCACTCTCCTATCCATGGGACACCCATGTTTTATGTCGTTTCTAAGCTCAAGATTGTTAAGAAGGCTCTCAAGTCTCTCAACTTTAATCAAATTGGTGATATCAATGCTCGAGTGGTGACTTGTCAAGCTACCCTCAATTCCATACAAGACCAAATGCGAGCCTTGCCTAATAGGCCTCATCTAGCTGCTGAGCAACATGAGGCTTTGACCAATTTATTTCAGGCTTTAAATGACCAAGAGTCTTTTTACAAACAAGCTTCTCGTGTCAAGTGGCTGCGCGAGGGGGATAGGAACACCAAATTCTTCCACAACTCTGTCTTGTCAAATAGGAACTGAAACAATATTCACTCTTTATTGGGTAGCAATGGCCATAGGATTACTGACCTCGAAGATATTCAGAACCTTTTTTGAAAATTTTTCAAGATTCTATTGGTACTAAGAAAGACCTAGCTTCTTCTCGGGAGTATGTGTCCGCTCTTTTTCCTCACCTGATTCCTGAGCCCCTTAGCCTCCACTTGGTAGCAGAAGTTTCTCATCAGGAGATTAAGGAAGTCTTCTTTTCTTTCAATCCGAACAAGGCCCCAGGGCCGGATGATTTTAATGGCCACTTCTTTAAACACACTTAGCACATTATTGGGAATGATATCACTAGGGCAATCCAAGACTTTTTCAAAAATGGGAGGCTTCCCAAAGAGCTTAACTCGACGTTTATATCCCTTATCCCTAAGACCTCTCATCCATCTACAGTGTCGGATTATAGACCTATTTCTTGTTGTAACATGATCTATGAGGTGATCACGAAAATCATTTCTAATAGACTCCGCGTGATCCTCCCCCTCCTCATTAGCCCCAACCAGAGTGCCTTCATCAAAAACCGTCGTATAGGGGACAACATCCTTCTCGCTCAGGAAATCTTTAAGAACTACCATCTCTCCAATAAGCATCAGAGATCCGCTTTTAAAATTGATTTGGCCAAAGCTTATGACTCCATTCAATGGGACTTCCTCCTCAATGTGCTGCTAGTTGTAGGGTTCCCCCTATGTTCATTAGGTTAATTGAAGAGTGTGTAACCTCGCCCTCCTATTCTATCTTGATAAATGGGTCTCCTACCAACTTTTTCTGTGGGAAATCCAGTTTAAGACAAGGCGATCCTCTCTCTCCTTACTTGTTCATCATCTGCATGGAAGTACTTACTCGGAGTCTTAATGCTACAATAGCAGACACGCCTAATTTTCAGTTCCATTGGCGTTGTAAAACTCTTAAGCTGTCCCACCTTTTATTTGCTGATGATCTGCTACTGTTCTGTCATGCTGATCTTACTTCGGTGAATACCTTGCTTACCTGCTTACGCACTTTCTCCTCTTTCTCTAGGTTGGATATTAATCAAAGAAAAAGTCAATTCTTCTTATCTGCTTATGTGGATCCTGTGCTCCTTCCATTGGAAACCATTTCGGGGCTTACAAGGGGTACTCTCCCTATTCGATATCTCGATGTGCCTCTTATTACAGGTAGATTGACTAGGCAAGAATGTCTCCCGCTGTTGGATAAAATTGATGCCAGAGTCAACAAGTGGACCCACAAAGCCTTATCCTACGCGAGTAGACTACAATTAGTAATTTCTGTCTTTTCCACCTTTCAGGTCTACTGGGCTAGCCATTTCTTGCTTCCTGTCTCTGTCATTAAAGAAATTGAGTCTAAACTTAGGAACTTCTTGTGGTCTGGTAAGGTTGAGTCTCACTCTCATTCTAAGGTTAAGTGGAATGATCTTTGTCGTCCTAAGTCAGAGGGTGGGTTGGGGCTTAAGCATTTGTCTACTTGGAACAATGTCTTACTAGGAAAAAGGATATGGATTTTGTTTAATGATAAGGAAGCGTTGTGGGTCAAGTGGGTACACTCAATTATTCTTAGAAGGTCTACTTTTTGGAGTGCTCAACCCACTATTAATAGTTCTTGGAGTTGGAGGAAACTTCTTCAGGTTCGGAATATTATTGGGAATCATTTCAGATTTAGGATAGGCAATGGGTTATCTACTCTCTTATGGCAGGACCCTTGGCACCCCAGCAGTATCCTCAAGGATTTCCTAACACCTAGAGCCATCAATGGGTCAGAGCTTCCAATGACTGCAAAAGTTGCTGACATTATCAGAGACAATATGTGGTGTTGGCAAGGAGCTACAATTGAGACCATTCGTACCCTTGAGCCGTTACCTTACCAGCTAGATGGGTCCCAGCCAGATCACCTAGAATGGACTACCAGCCCTACACGAAGTTACACTAATACTTTAGTTTATACCTTGATGAAACCTTCTCTCCCAAAAGTACCTTGGCATAATTTAGTGTGGCCTAAACAGGCAAACCCCAGGTATGCCTTTATCTTGTGGCTTGCTGTCCTTAATCCAGACTAGGGATTAGCTCCTTTTTACTTATATCCCTAATCATTGTGTTAAGTCAAAATAGACTTTACGTATCGAAGGATTTTGATGACAAACATAAAGAAGACAAAATGAAAAGCATTTGAAATATACATCTACGAAAATCAGACGAAGCAGAAAATAGACGGAAGAGAAATTAAGACAAAACAGACAAAGCAGACGGAAGCTTTACGAAAAGCAGACGGAAGTTATGTGAAGAAAAAGCAGACGGAAGCTTTACGAAAAGCAGACGGTAGCTTTACGAAAAGCAGACGGAAGTTATGCGAAGGAAAAGCAGACAAAGCAAATCTCAAACGATACAATTATCAGACAAAAGAAGTCGGAGGTATCAGTCTATGGAAGTTACAGAGCGCAACTGCCTAACCGTTTC
>JAOTBA010000006.1:8719701-8744622 GCA_025629845.1 Erythroxylum squamatum | reverse complement strand
CACGCCGCTTCCGCGGGCACGAGCTCGGACATCCCTCTCGATGTCGGGTTCGGGTCGGCGGGAGTGGGGCGCTACATTTGTGGTACCGTGTTAGCACGCCGCGTCCGCGGGCACGAGCTCAGACATCCCTCTCAATGTCGGGTTCAGGTCGGCGGGAGTGGGGCGCTACAGTGATAATGGTTGTTGTAAGAAAATTTAAGCAAGGCTATATACTGATCCTATGCTCCTTGAAACTCCAATACACATGCCCTGAGCATATCCTCAACAGTTTTAATTGTCCTCTCACTTTGTCCATCTGTTTGAGGATGAAATGCAGCATTAAAGTTTAACTTCATACCAATAGCTGACTAAAAACTCTTCCAGAATCTCGAAGTAAATCTAGGACCCCTATCTAATATAATGGACATTGGAACTCTATGTAGTCTAATTACCTCATTCACATACCTCCGGGCTAAATGGTTTAGTAAGTTATTTTCTCTTACAGGTAAGAAATGGGCCGACTTTGTCAATCAGTCCACCACGACCCATATAGCATCATATTTCCTCGAAGTTTTTGGCAACCCCATAACAAAATCCATCATAATTTGCTGCCCTTTTCATTCCAAAATAGGTAACGAATGTAGCTTCCCAATCGGAATCTGATGCTTGGCTTTAATCTGCTGGCAAGTTAAACACTTAGCAACATACTCCGCTACTTGTTTCTTTATCCCTGGCCACCAGAAATGTTGCTTTAGCATTTTATACATATTGGTGTTACCAGGATGCATAGCGTAAGCTGCTATATTAGCTTTCTCTAGAATTTCTTTCCTCAGATTATCAATGTCAGGCACACATAACCTCTGCTTTAACTATAGTGTCTCATCTCTTAGTTCAAATTTAGAATTTGGAATCATTTTCAACTTCTCAATAAGCTTCACTATTTCAGGATCTTTACTTTAAACTTTTCGGATTCTATCATGCAACATCAGTCTCAGCTTTATTATAGCAACCAATGCCTCATTCTGCTTCTACTCTAGATTCAACTCGACATTCAAGGCTTTCAATTCAACTAAACTCAGTAACCTCGATATCTGAATCTGAGCTAAACTACTTTTTAATTTTCTACTCAAAGCATCAGCCACCATATTATCTTTTCACTGATGATACTCAATCGTACAGTCATAATCTTTTAACAACTCTATCCATCTCCTCTGTCTCATATTCAATTCTTTTTGACTCAACAAATACCTTAAGCTCTTATGATCAGTGTATATTTAGAATGTCTCTCCATATAGATAGTGTCTCCATATCTTTAGAGCAAAAATCACTGCAGCAAGCTCTAAATCATGTACCGGATAATTAATCTCGTGAGACATCAATTTTCTCGATGCATATGCTATCACTTTACTATACTACATCAGTACACATCCCAATCCTTGATGTGAAGCATCACTATAAATCACATAATCTCCTATTTTCGATGGAATAGTTAACACCGGTGTCATAGTCAACTGATGCTTCAGCTCCTCAAAACTCTTCTGACATTCAAAGGTACATTCTTCCTCAGAAGTTTAGTCAGAGGGGCTGAGATCAATGGGAACCCCTATACAAACCTTCAGTAATAAGGAAACTCCGGATCTCAGACACATTCTTTAGAGAATCCCATTTTATTATTGCTTCTATCTTATTTGGATCCACTTGTATGCCTTGTCCAATTACTATGTGACCCAGAAACACTACTTAATCTAGCCAAAATTCACACTTACTGAATTTGGCATACAACTGTTTCTCCCTCATGATCTGTAAAATTATTCTCAAGTGCTTAGCATGCTCTTCTCTGCTCTTCAAATACACTAAAATGTCATCTATGAACACAGTCACAAAACGATCTAGGTAGGGCTGAAACACCTTATTCATCAATGTCATAAATGCAATTGGGGCATTAGTTAACCCAAACAATATTACTAAGAACTCGAAGTGCCCATACCTGCTCCTAAATGCACTTTTTGATACATCAACCTCTGCTATCTTCAACTTATAGTACCTAGATCTTAAGTCCAACTTAGTGAACACTCAAGCTCTTTGCAACTGATCAAGTAAATCATCAATTCTAATCAACGGTATAATTTATGCACAGTCTTAGAGTTCCATCTTTCTTCTTCACAAATAAGATGGGAGCTCCCCATAGTGATACACTAGGTCTAATGAAACCCTTTTCTAACAACTCCTATAACTGAGCCTTAAATTCCTTTGGTTCCATAAGTGCCTTCCTATATGGAGGAATAAATAAAGGAGCAGCACCTGGAACTAAGTCAATCGTAAACTCTGTTTCTCTATTTGGAGGTAAATTAGATAATTCCCTAACAACAGCACATTTTGCTCAGTTCGGGTATCGATTACATGGGCTAGATAAGCCTCACATCCTCCTTGCAACATCCTTAAATCACTCGTGAAAGAGATTAGTCTAGCTAGCACTGCCTGACTAATACCTTGGAATACTGCTCTCGGCTAATTAGGAGATTTTAATATTATCTCCTTAGTATTTATCACAATATTATCATAATGGCTTAATAAACAGTGAGCCAATCTATGCCTAAAATAATATTTATCCTCCTTAACTGTAATACAATTAAATATGCCTCCAATTCTACCTATTCAATTTGAATCAAACACCTCTTACAAACTTCTCCTATTACTGTGGTACTACTTATCAATGTACTCACCTCTAATCCATGTTTCAATAATTCTCTATCACAATGCAACCTAGATGTCAGATGCGGTGCGATAAAAAAATGTGTAGATACAGGATCTAGCAATGCAAATGCTTCATAAATAAAAATAAGTAACACATATGTAATGACATCTGAAGAATTCTGAGCCTCTTATCTAGTTATTACATAGACTCTAGCTTGAGACTGTGGTTGGTTGCTTCGCACCTTATTCTTGACAGTAGGACTCCTGGAATTCATTCTGCCTCCACCACGACCTCTTTGCCTCGACCCACTAGCTTGGCTCTACTGGATAGTTGTTTCAATTACAACTCCTCTCCTTCTAGACTATACTCCGTACACAACGGAACAATTTCTGATCTGATGATCAAAAAAGCTGCATCGAAGGCAAGCTCCAGGCTATTTCCAGCATTCACCAATGTGCTTATTCCCACAATGCTCACAATTGGGTAATTGACTCGATATTGCACCTCTTCCACTGCCAGATTGTATAAAACTACCCCTTTGTCTAAACCCCGCCTGTCTTGATCTAGCCGGTGGTCGAAAAGATCTGTTCTCGCGCTTACTAAACCTTCTGCCAGAACTACCTTGAGATTCACTAGGCCTCTTCATTCTAGACTCTTGTCTATGTTCCCCCTAATCATATCTCAATAGTTGCTCTATTCGGATCGAGGCTGGTCTCAACTCAAAGAAACTGTTCAAGTTAGTAATAGCTAGCCTTGTTTGAATTTCCATATTCAGGCCATCTTTGAATCTCCCACACTTGTCTTCCTCAGTAGGAATCAAGGCAGTAGCATACCCCATCAGTTCATTGAACTTTATCTCATATTCTACCACAGATAAATTGCCTTGTTTCAGATCTAGAAATTCCTTCATCTTTTTGTCCAAGTAGATCTTGGGTATGTAGTTCTCCTTGAAGACCTTCAAAAAGTCTTCCTACTTCAAGTTACAAGGCCTGGTGGTACTACCTAGAACAGTTTTTCACCATTGGTATGATGTGCCTTGCAGTAAGGAAACTGCATAGTCGAACTTCTCGTCTGACTCGCAGTCTATTTGATCGAAGACTCTCTCTGTTCTCTCTAGCCATCCCTCGGCCTCTGCAGGGTTTGTACTTCTGTAGAAGTCCATAGCCCCTACTTTCTTAATTTATCATACCTCCTTTCCCTTCTTTAAGGAATTCTCAGAGGCATTATTTTAGGTCGAGATACAGAAAACTTTTTACTGGCTCATACTGATTCTAGGTCAACTGATTGTCCCACTTGATCACCTATGGCGGATGACCTATAATAGACAATAATGGTGATCACTATTCAAGCTTCTCATTATATATCATATCTATATGCTTATATCTGTCCATATGGATGCCAAACTATGCTCTGATACCAAGGATTGTAGCACCCCACTCCCATCAGATATTTGTGTCCGTACATGCTCCAGACATTCGAGCATATGTCCGGTGGAAGCAATGCCCTAGAGCAGTCACATTCACTTCCCATGGCATCATCATTAAAACATAAATATCACAATATTTAGAAACCCAATTCCTCATTTTCATTTCATATGACCAAATATACATTGTCGGATTACATACTTTATCTTTATATACAATATCAAAGAACTATCAGAGTTTATAGCTCTATTACAAAATATGCTACATGCTACATGAATGAGGAACTATACAAAATTCTATCTAAATCCTTCAGTCTTAGCTGACTGACCTTTAAGCCATTTCTTCTATCCAAAAGCAATACTAAATCTCTTTTAAGTTTTCTTAGAAGCTAAGCCCACACTCTCACACCTGCAAAGTCAAAGATGCAATTTGATGAGTTTTACGAACTCAGTGAGCTACCCATCATCGATGGCTTACTCATAACACATAACACATACAGTTCATGTTTCAAGTTCACAAACAATTTATGTCATCATATATTGCACATCTTTCACCAATTATCAAAAAGCACCATATAACACTTAGTTCAATTATTCACCTTTTATATTCATAATAGTTCATACAATTCAATTCAATAATTCATATAATGCATATTAAATTGTGAGTGAGGGTTGTCAAGGTCGTGAATGGAGAAAGAAAAGAAGAAGAAGAGAGTTTGTAACAAATTGAAATACAATGAAGATGGTCTTGCAAGATGAAAATATCATGGGCTTAAAACATAGTAACTAAATGCTTGGTGAGTGTCGTGACACATGTCATGACACTTACCATATAAAGAATAAAATTAACATACTTTTAATTATGGTACTCAATACCATTTAATCTTTAGTCCATTTGTCGCCAATTTCTAATCCAATTGTTACCCAATTTTCAATGTCACATTCTCAACAAATCCTAATACCATTTGCCAATTATTTCAACTGCCATTTGACACTTATTTCTATTACCATAAATCAATGGTCTTACCACTTGGCATTTTTTCCTAGTCCAAAATTCTTCAAAATTTCCTAAATTGCACCAAAAATTTTAAATCATAAATTTTACTTACCGAATCAATTTTCAAGTCAAAATATTCACTATTCACATCTTAATCACATTTATAGATCAATTATGATCAATATACTCGATAAATGTCAAATGAGTGCATGTACAGTTATTGTAATGTGTACAATTATCAATTTCACGTGTATGTATGCTAATATTATGCATAAGCATGAAATGCATTTCCTAATTTTTTCAATAATATCTCTCATATTCAGGATTCTAGGGTTTTAACCCTTAACATGGGAAAAACGAGATGTTACACCATTGACATATTTAGGCTTACCAATCACTTTAAGGATGCCATCACAGCCGTGTTACATCCCTCTTATAGAAAAGATTCAAAGAAGTACTAAAAATTGGTGTAATAGAATTCTCTCACAAGTTGGATTATTATACTTTTTAACTCTATTATAAGTAATCTTCATATCTATTGGTCTCAAAATCTGATACTCTTTAAAGGAATCAATAAGACAATTGAGAGATTAACGAGGAATTTCCTCTTATCATGGGATCACTCCAAACATACCCTAGCTAAAGTAAATTGGAGCAAGCCATGTCTTCAAAAAGATGAAGGATGTTTAGGTATTACTTCTATAAGAATTACCAATAAAATGATTAAGATAAAGAGAGTTTGGAGACATTTAACAGATAAACAAGCCCTTTGGGTAAGATGGATTCTTACTTTTTATATGAGAAAAGTAAACTTATAGATTGTTAATCCAAAAGCCAATGCTTTATGAAATATGGTCAACTTTTCAAGCTAATGGAGAGGCTTATAATAAAGATTAAATATTAGATTAGGAAGGGGGAGCTGAAAAACTTTTAGCAAGATAATTAGCTTAGTTCTTGACCAAATAAAGGTAAAGCTGAGTTACAATATAATCCCTGAATTAGCTTTAACTAATGAAGTACTTATGAAGATGAGAGATCACATTGAGCAACTTCCAAGAAGTTATCTTACCTTTGTGATTCTAAACATAAGAATCAAAATTAAAAAAAGATAATGCTATCTAGTAGAACAGAGACACTCAAATGACTTATAAGTTATTATTAAGACCAATTACTCTAAAGATAAAATAGGCTCAGCTACTCTGGTTTAAGTAGGTTAATCCCATATTAGCCTTCACTCTATGACTCATAATAAAATTGAAACTTCCAACAACATATAGAATCAAAAGAGTTATGGATTTCTTAGGCTTATGTTCCTTATGTAACCTTAAAGAAGAGTCAATAGAAACTTCCTTTTCAAGTATGGGTTTCCTCCTTTCTCTGAAGAGGTGTTCTCTAACTCAGCATCTTGGCACAGGGCCCTACTAACTAGACAGATGTCATCACATTGTCTTCCCAAAGTCATAAAATTTGTAAAGGGGATATACATATATACAAGACCTCCTTAGCAAACATATTGTGCGCCTTGTGGAAGAAAAGAATAGGTGGATATTTCAAAAGCAACATAAACATAAGAAATTATCCTTTATAAACTTGTGGAGCAAATTGTAGAATAGTTATTGGTCCATAAAATTCATTTAGAATACAGCTCAACTATATTTAGCAAGTGGAATTTACTTACACTAATCTCCTAATTTGTGAGCTTTAATGTACGTAGACATTGAACATGGTTAAGGCTAGTTGGAGTGGAGATATTGAAGTAAGGGCATTATCTGATTCATCTAGTTAAGAAGTTATTGGACAACAAGCTTTTGTCTGTTTTGATCGTTAATAGAGCTTCTTTGAAGCTCCTTGTAATCAGAAGTTGTATTCTTATCTCTTTATTATTATGATTATTTAATTTCTAAGAACTTTTTATTATTTTTTTACTTTTAAATTATATATTAATTATTATAATAATATTATCATATTTTACAAGTTTAAATTCTAATTCATTTTTCACAAGATATAGATTTGAGGAATAAAGAAGACAGGAATGCTTGGCAGAATAAATAAGTTTTAGTTTTACCGACGGAATACATTTTCGTCGGTAAATTTCATCGGTAAATTTTAGAGGTACACGTCATCATTTGCTTCAGGTTCAGAGTTTTAAATAAAACGAAAGTCCCCCCCCCCAACAATTTCCCCTCCTCCATCGCAGTTAATTTTTTTCTTCTCTTCTATCATCGCCATCCGACCACGCCTCATCATCATGCTACCATAAGTCCTCAACGTGCCATCATCCTCAACGTACTAGCGTCCTCATCTCTATCGCTACTGAAGGTCACCACGCATCCTAACTGTCATCGTCATGTTTTAGGTGCTGTCTCTCATGCCATATCTGCTCCAAGGATGATAAGTCAATTTCTAAATTCCTTTATCAAGCTAAAGCCATATTTGACTCTTTGACTTTTACGGGCCAATCTATTTCTAGTGAAAATTTTAATGTTATTATCTTTCGCAAACTTAGAGCTGAATACAATAGCATCATTGGAGGATTACAATAATGCACAACACTAATCTCTGTTCAAAACTTTATCATGAAAATAGCTGGATTTTTTAATTTCATCCTAATTATTGTTTTATGAAGAACCAAATTACTAAGAGAATCATGTTTCATTGAACAAGTTAACTAGGGCTTTCTTAGTCATGTTAGAGAGTTTGTAAGCTAGGTTTGGTGATCCTAGTTTTCAATACAAAGTTTAGTTTGTCAACTTCAGTAGTCGTGTTCTTCTTCCAAGTTGTCTTCGCTAAGTTTCCTTTTTATGTTTAAGCAAAATTATATAGGATTCCATTATCTCTTACTTAGCATTGTAGCAGTAAGGTTTTATAGTTAATTCAATCGAATTTTTGGAGACCAACTCCCATTTGTTCTTACTCTAGATATAAATATTTTGTTTTCTTAATTAATGAATATTTTCTATTTACTTGGTTATTTCCTACAAACAATAGGAGTCAGGTGTTTGAAATATTTTGTCGTTCTAAAGACTTGATTGAAAAGCAATTTAATTCTTCCACTAAAGAGTCATGACAAACCCTAACCCATTTCTCTAAAAGTTAAGTATTGACGAGCTGGCATGGATTTTTCTAATTAATTAGTTTTTAGATGGGTTGCTTGATTCTAGAGCTTCTTTAGTAAGTTTAATGTAATAAACGAAATAGTAGTTAAAGAAAGTTGAAGATTAGTTATGTAATAAGAGAACAAGCCTTAAGCAGTCGATAATTAGATACATATATAACAGAATATAATAGTCAAAGTATTTTTATTTTAAAATAATAGAAAATAGATTATATAGGTTTTGATCATAAAGCCCATATTATTTTCATTACTTATAATAAGACATTCCTTGATCGATGTTCTTTCCGATTCAAGGCAATGGGCTTCTTCATATAACCTGTAGAACTCCAAATTATGTTGCTCTTAGCATGTATATACTAGTGTTTCATATCCCTTTTTTTCAAATCTAGAATGAAAAATGTAGAACTACTACGTTTGGTGCATTACGTTTTTCTCATTTAGGTATTTAGGGACAAAAGTTATAGTGTTACAACATTTAATATATGGACTTGTGAGTCATTCTTTACATTTATGGCAAGATATTTCCTTTTTTAAATTTTTTTTATTATTTTGTTTGGTATATTTTGGTTATAATTAATTACTAATGGTTAATATAGAGAGTAGGAGATTTATATATGAAATAGTGGTGGTCATTTTCAAATTAGAAAGGGAAAAGAAACTAAATTAAGTTATAATCCTGCATTATGTAACTTTAAATAATGCTTGATCAAATATTCAAATGAGCATAACTCATTCTGTTTACATAATAAGGCCATATCCTTGTTTATTACATGTTAAAAGAAGAATATAACACGCTCATTCAATTCAAAATTTGACTATTGGCCGGTTATATGTTTGCACAAATGATTAGTAAATACCTAAAGCAAATAAGAAGATTTGATTTATGTTTCTCATTTGAAATTATTCATGGAGAAAAATACACTGAACAAATGATATATTAAATGCATTATCACTTGGTGCATATTATTATTACAGACCTAAATTGTTTTAAGGAGTGAAAATGGAAACAAAGGAAGAGAACATATAGAGGAAGGACAATTTACTCCAAAGAAATAGTTTTCATGGTATAGTAGAGTTATTGGAGAAGCATGACTTATCATGCACTATACTAATACTAAGGCAAGTTATTTTGACAATTTTATGAAATTGTAGATATTGTCTTATTTTTGTTTCATCTAAGAAGAAAGTCTAACTGGTGGAGGGTTATAAAGAAGATAATTTAATAGAATTTACAATATAATTGTAATAAAGATCATTTATGAATCTCCATGTAAATAATTTCAAAAAAATGAGAAAAATGCTAATATTCTTTTCTGAAGGCCCTATTTTGTGTTGAACAGTGTCGCTCATCCATCTTCTTTATAGTTTGTAGTTATTCACCCATCCAGGTAAGTCGTCCAACTAATGTCTACCATATGTGTAGCTTTAATAATACATTAATTAGATGCATTTGAGTTTTGTGTAAATGCAAATAAAGGAGGTCTTGATTTTCTATTGTTATTTAGAATTTTCTTATAATTATTGATGAGTTTTTATGTTCTTCTTTAATAGTCTAAGTATTTATATTTGATTTATGTTTGAATCATTGATTAGTAGATGTATGCCTACATAAGTATTTACTGTATGTGGAATGAGTTTGAGATCTTATGGATGATTTGAGGCATAATAAAACCCTAGGATGGTATATAGGTTGGAAACCTATGATGTAGCTCCCATGAGGCTTATCGGTGAAAAATTGATTCAGAAGTGTAAAAAATGTCACATACCATAGTATTGAAATTAATTGTAGGTGATTAATTCAAGTGATTAATGCTTCAACTTCAATATGGTTAATTCAAACTTAGTATTCAACACAAGAAATTCATAGGTTTAATAGACATGACAGTTCTTTGCATAATAAACCTCTAGGACAATATATAGGCTGGAAACCCATGATGCAGATCCCATGAGGCTTATCGATGAAAATTTCCACGAGCCTAGGAGTTACAACGAAAACTTGCTTTCTTGATTCACAGGTGTAAATAATGTCACGTACCATAATATTGAAATCAATTATAGGTGATTAATTCAATTGATTAATACTTCAACCTCAATGTTATTAATTCAGACTTAGTATTTATCACAAGAAATTCATCGGTTGAATAGACATGACAGTTCTTTGCATAATAAACCTCTAGGACGGTATATAGACTAGAAACCTGTGAGGCAGATCCCACAAGGCTTACCAGTGAAAAATTTCACGAGCCTAGGAGTCACAGCGAGAACTTGCTTTCTTAATTCACAGGTGTAAACAATACCACGTACCATAGTTTTGAAATCAATTATAGGTGATTAATTCAACTGATTAATGCTTTAACTTCAACATAATTAATTCCAACTTAGTATTTAACACAAGAAATTCATAGGTTTAATAGACATGATAGTTCTTTGCATAATAAACGTCTAGGACGGTATATAGGCTGGAAACTCATAATGCAGCTCCCATGAGGCTTATCGGTGAAAAATTCCACGAGCCTACGAGTCACAATGAGAACTTGCTTTCTTGATTTAAAGGTGTAAACAATGCCATGTACCATTGTATTGAAATCAATTGTAGGTGATTAATTCAATTGATTAATACTTAAGGGATGTTGTGTAAAGTTTAAACGTTCTATAAACTTAGGGGACATGAAAGATAATAACTATGATATCACTTTTTAAAATTAACAGTTTTGTAGAAATGAGTAATGTTGATAGATCTTAGATGTATAGATGATTAACACTTGATGGTTTCATTAATTCTGAGTTTGTTGAGGGAGTTAAAGCTTTTATTCATTATGCATATTCTCAACTTGCAAATATGGAAGGCCCAAAGATTATATGTCTATGTAAAAAGTGCAAACATATTCATTTCCTTCATATTGACAAAGTGAATGGCCATTTATTGAGAAAAGGGTTTGTTCCAAATTATTTTGAGTGGACACGCCATAAGGAGCCATTGATTTGTAGCACCTCAAGGGGTAATGAAGTAAAATCATCAGTAAATGTGGATGAGTTTAAAGGGGGATTGGATTTAGAACAAATAATGTGGGTGTAATTGAAAATCCTTACATGCAAATGGTTTAAGATGCAGCTGATTATACCTTTCAGGAAAATATAGACAATCTTGAACAAGAACCAAACCCAAATATAAAACAATTTTTTGACTTGCTACACTCAGCTAACCAAGAATTATGGCCAAATTGTGAGACAATGACTCAATTGTCTTCAATTACTCGAATATTAAACATAAAGTCTAAAGGAAATATTTGTTAGCATAGTTTCCATAAATTCTTAGATGGTATAATGAATCATTACTTCCTGATCATACAATGGTTGATAGTTTCTACAATATGAAGAAACTTATTAAGGGTCTTAGTTTGCCTGTTGAAAAAATTGATTGTTGCAAATTGGAATGTATGTTGTATTAAGGAGATGATATGGAATTACAATAGTGTAAATTTTTTGGTCAATCTACATTCAAGCCTAGAAAGCGTTATATAAAAAAAATTAGTACCCTGAAAGCGGATGTATTATTTTCCGCTAACTCCGAGACTTTAAAGACTATATGTTTCTGATGTTACTGCATCTCACATGAGATGGCATAATGAACACGAACAGGAAGATGGAATAATGAGTCATCCATCAAATGCACTAGCATAGAAACATTTCAATAACACCCATTATGAGTTTGCAACTGAAAGTTGAAATGTTATGTTGGGATTATCGATGGATGGACTCCAACCTTTTGGTCAATCCGACCAACAATATTCATTATGGCCAATCATAATTACTCCTTATAATTTGCCTCAATGGATGTGTATGAATGAGGCATATATGTTCTTGACAATGATTGTGCCAGGGCCTACAAATCTAAAATATAAAATTGATATATTCTTACAACCATTGATATCTGAATTGTAGCATCTATGGGAATATGGGGTGGAGACATATGATGTGTCTCTAAAACAAAATTTTGTGTTGAGAGTAGCTTTGATGTGGACTATTAGTGATTTTTTAGCATATGCTATGTTCTCTGGATGGAGCACAACAAGGAAATTGGCTTGTCCTTATTGTGGCAATGATTCTAATGCGTTTTATCTTCCAAACAGGGGCAAAACATATTGGTTTGACAATAATAGGAAATTTCTTCCTCTAGATCATCCATTTAGACGCAATAAACAAAATTTCATTAAGATTAGGATGGTACAAACACCTCCTCCCCCTCACAAAGTTGGTGAAGAGATATTGCAGGAGATTGATTTAGTGTTAGCCCTCGAATTTTTTTTTCTTAAATTAAGCATGATTTAAATGAATTATGAGGTTTTGATGGATTAATTTTGGGATTTTAATTATTATGTTAATGATAGTAGGCTTTTATTACATGGTTTAGTTGTATCAAAGTAGTAAGAATGTTGAAGGGCATTTTTGGAAGATCACTCAAGCGTTTTAAGACATGATGCATAAATGGAAGGGCAAATTGGGCATTGCACACTCATTAAGGGTAAAATGGGAAGAAAAAGAGTAGTATTGCAATTTAAAGGAAGAAGATAACGAATTTGAATAGAGAAAGAAGAGAAGTTGTGGAGAAGAAAGGGAGAAGAGAGAAAAGAAGAAAGCTAGGGTTTTTGGAGATCTTGAAGAGTTTGAAGATCTTGAAGCTAAACAAGTAAGTATAAGCATTAACCCTTCTTGATTTGTTGAATGAAGCATATTTGGTGATAGTAAGAAGTGAAAATGCAGTTGAATATGTGTAGGAAGTTGTTGATGAATGGTAATGTAAATGTTTTATTTTTGGTTAATGATCAAATAGAGATTATGAATTGGTTTGTGAATGATATCAAGTTGAAAATGGAGTAGAAAAGATGGTTTAGGTTCAAGAGGGGTTATATGTGAAAGGTGGGAAGTTCAAAGCTGAAAAATGTAGCAAAACATGTTCACTACGTATGTTTTTGTCAAAGTTCGTCACAGCTAACTTTTGGCTGGCCGCGGCAAACTTTCCTACACAGAACATGCTTCGGTAATTTGGGCATAACTTTTTCTGTAGTTATCCAAATGAAGTGATGTTTTCTTTGCTGTAAAAGAGAGAAATAGGGCTACAAATGGTATGAAGGAATTGTGTTTTAATTCAGCTTCTAAGAACTTCAAGTTTTGGACGAAAATTTGGCATAGAATATTGTTTTAGTATAAGAACAGTCCAAAAATGTTTGGAATATAACTTTCAAATTTCTGAACCAAATTGAATTATTTTGGTATCATTAGAGACTTAAGACAATGAGGAACATTTTTCTAGAAGAAAGTGTTAGCAAATTTCTTCATTTATCTGATCCGAATGATCATAGAAAATTGACCCGAAGGTCTAGACTTTTGGAAGAGTTTGATTATTTAGCATTTATCTTAGTGAATATGCTATATATATATGGTCCTCAAATTATATTCCTATTGAATGGGGATTTTTTCATTGATAAAGGGAATCAAGGAAGGAAAAGGGATCAAGAGGAGAGGCACAATTGAGCAAGTTATAAGCAAGGATTTTTAAGGTGGGTTACATTTTTATAATTAAATAAATGATTTCAACTACTTTTATGAATGTGCATTTATTGACTTTTAAATGCTTAAGAATGTGCTACATATTTGCATATGAATTGTGTTATTGGTTTATGAACTGACTGATGGAAATGACTTTAAAAGAATATTGATTTTTGAAACGATATTATGGTTATGAAATCAAGTTTCGAAAATGTGCCATTTTGGGCAACAAGTTTACAAGTTATGAAATACATGTTATGTGGGATTGGTTTGGTCCATTCTGTATGTCAAGTGTACTTCAACTAAAGGCTTCTTCTGCCTTCCCACTAGTGGTATGGAGCTCCTTCATGTTTACGACTACACAAAACCACTATGTGGGATGGTGTTAGTTCGTTATGTTCACGAATACACGGGACCATTATATGGGAATGTGTTAGTTCATTCTGTTTATGGACCTCCCAAACCATTTTGATGTGCTTATGTGCTTATGATTTGTGACAAGCTTGATGAATTCATGATTCTTGATGTTTACGAATTGCTTGATAAGTTATGAATTTGGGAAATAAGTGTTGCATGGATTTCAATGTGAATTTTATCATGGAAATAAATATTTCAAGGGTTTTTGATTGTTTCTCGTTATAAAACTATTATTCACGAGCTTAAAGCCCCCCCCCCCCAATTCTGTCCCATCTTCAGGTGATGAGGAAGAGATCGAGTGATCAAGAGCATAAGGGCATTACTCCAAATTTGCATAATTTGGATTTTAAGTTATTACATTTGTAAAATACAAGGCTTAGTCACATTTCAAGTATTATAAGTTCAAATATTTTATGTATTTTGGGATTTTGAGACATTGATGTATTGTGGCTGGAAATGCCATTAAAGATTTGTAAAATTGTTTCTTTTGATGTTAATGAATTATGAATTGTGTATGGATAATGTTAAATTGAAATTAGGTGTACTTAAAGAAGTTATCAACTTGATGTGATCAATTTTGAGCGTCAATTGTTAATATACATACATATATATATACATATGTATATATATATATATATATAGTGAGATGTTATGGAAAAGAAAGATAGGAATTATGAATGATGAGATGTAGTTGAATGTGATGAATCAAATGAGTTGAAATTTGAGAGTTTGAGGAAATAATATTGGCAGTCGAATTGTTATGAAATGATACTGCATTTAGATTTGGTAAAACCTTTCCCGAGAGCAATTCTCACTTAATCCTGGAACTTCGCCGTGACTAACTTTTCTCGAAGGGTCTAAGCAGAAGTTCTCGTCCATTTGCCGCAGCAAACCCGCCACGCCTCCGAAGGATTTTTCATTCCAAATGAAAGGTTTTCGACAGTATTACACTTACGGTTTTACATGAGTTCCAAGAACAAGAGTTGGACTCTGAAATCGGGGTCCAACAGATATGGTATCAGAGATCACGTTTTAGGACTTAAGAGTTTGGCTCCGAAAATGGGGTTCCAACATATGGGGTTGCTGAAAGTTATAGAATTTGAAGCTGATGAAGTTAATACAAGCATTAGTAAAAACTTTGGTTAGAGAAAGCGAAGCATCTTTTGGGATTTGCCATATTGGAAAAATAATTTGATACATCATAATCTAGATGTGATGCATATTGAAAAAATATTTTTGGCAATTTGTTCAATACCATAATGAACATTGAAGGGATGACAAAAGACAATGCAAAATCACGAGCTGATTTGAAAATTTTTTTTAGAAGGAATGAGTTAGATAAAGATCTTCGCATCGGTAAATATTTGAAAGCACGTTACACTTTGGAAAAAAAAAAGAAAATTTTGTGCGAATGGTTCAAAAGTCTAAAGTTTCCCGATAGTTATGTTTTAAACTTGGCAAGATGTATGGACATGAGGAAAAACAAATTATTTGGGATAAAAAGTGATGATTGTCATCTGTTTATGCAAAGGCTAATTGCAATTGCATTTCGGGAGTTGTTACCGAATAAGGTTTGAGAAGTTATAATAGAATTAAGATTGTTTTTCAAAAGCTTAACATCATCCAAAATAAAGTTGGTTGAAATGGAAAAACTACAAAGGAAAATTCCAATATTTTTGAGCAAATTAAAAGGCATTTTCCCTCCAAGCTTCTTAGATTGTATGGAGCATCTATAGATTGTATGGAGCATCTATAGATGTACATGTAGCACATAAGGCTAAACTTGCTGGTCCAGTTTAATATCAATGGATGTATTCGTTTGAGAGGTAATTATAGTAAATATTTAAATTTAAGTAATAAAATGTTTTAATAACATAATTGTAATAACCCTATTCGCTAATGTAGGTATTTGCATCACTTGAAGAAAAATGTCAAAAACAAGGTCAGAGTTGAAGGTTTGATATGTAATGCTTATTTAGTGGAAGAAGCATATACATTTTGTTCACATTATCCATTTTCACAAGTGATGCTTATAGTAACTTATCCATTTTCACATATCCTGAACGAACATATGGACGTTCAACAAGAAGAATGTTAATAGAGGAAGAAATAGAAGCTACCCATGGCTACATTTTATTGAATTGTCAAGAGGTTCAACCTTTCATGCAGTAAATTGAAGTTGATTTTGAAATTGATTATTTAGGTTTTGAAATTTAGTGTTATTCATAACTGAAATACATAATAACATTTTTAGATTATAGGAGGAATGGGTAAGCGAGCTAATGCCCGAGAAAACACAAGATGATATCAATAAAGAAGTTGGAAGAAACTTTCCTCGATGGTCCGAGATATATGTAAGTTTTCACTTACAATTATTAAAATGATTGAATTATAAGATTAAAGTGTTCAAATGACATTATACTATTTAATATGATAATTTCTTTTGTGTAGGCCTTAGAAAATTCAATAGAGAACAAGTTAATGTATGATCTTGCGAAAGGACCTTTGCAAACTGCTAAATCATATTCGATATATTTCGTTAATAGATACAAATATCATACAGAATATCATGGTCATAACATGACAACAGTAAATAGTGGGGTTTGCATACAGGAAAAATTAATGGATTACCATGGTAAAATTATTGAGATATTTGAAATTAAGTACCCTTGCATTGCCAATAAAGCGAAGTGTGATATTTAAGTGTGACTGGTTTGATCTAACTCCTAATGTTGGTACAAAAGTGTATAACTAATACAATCTAGTTGAAATCACTTAACGAAGAAGATTTAGACAATTTAAACCTTTTGTGTTGATGATGTAAGCGATCTAGGTGTATTATGTTCCTTTTCCTAGCTTACTATGAGATAAGTCAGATTGGTTGGCCGTTTGCAAAGTTAAACCTAAAGGTGTTTTTGAATCACATGGAAAAGGAGAACAAAGAATTAAAAATGAAATGTTTTAGGAAGATGTTTGTGAAAAAAATGCATCTGTTAAATATGACGAAATGAACCTTTGAATGATCCAAATAATGAATATGTTGAAATTTCATCTTGAGAGTATGAGGAGGGCGAGAGATCTGAAAAGGAGCCTAATTTTGATTCTAATTCTTTAGAAAAATAAGATGATAATGATTTTGATTTACAATTAAGTGTTGATAGCGATTAATTTATGTTTGTAATAGAATATTATAATCAATAAATCAATTATTGAATCAACAATATATTGTTATATATTGAACTAAAATTGTTATATTTCCAGAATATTTAATAAAATATGAATTTCAGGTTAAAATATACCACCAAAGAGAAAATAGGATATGATGTGACCAAGGTTCAGACCACGATTTGGAGTTAGTTACTTTCTACGTGAAGCATCACTTTCTGTAGCTGCAATAGAATCAGATGTTGTACCTTCAGCTACTACACATGTAAATGAGGCATTACCTTCTATACCTACTGCTACATCATCCAACAACTTTACACCATCCACCACCCCTATACTGATAGAGATATTAAGGGTAAACGTTATGGATGAAGGAGGCGGCCTCCAGCCTGTAGTTGAGGGAGTTGATGAAAGAACTTACATCATAATTGTCAACAATCTGTAAGTGAAAATACTTAAAACACCATATGTTTATAATTAAGTTATAGGTTTACATTTAAAAATGATATAAATTTGTTTTTATATTAGGTTGATTTTGTCTGGACCGTGCTCAAGAAATATGACATCCAAGTTTAAGGAGAAGATTGATCTTGAGGGTTATATATAAAAAAATATCTTTTAGGCGACAAAGGATTTTTATTATCAGGAGTTTAAGGTACCAAAAATATATTTTTTGTAATTAATTAGATAAATGATATAAGTTATAAGTACTTATCGTATATTTTTTCTTTTCTTTCAGAAAGATTTTTTTAGATTCTAAATTTGACGCGGTTATTTATAAAGTATGGGAGAGACGAGCTCGTACACATTATAGAGACTTTGTTAGTTCGATACACAAGACTGGTGTATGATCTCCTAATATTTTTGAAGAAATATGGAGTCGTTGGCAACAGTATTGGGCATTACTCGAGGCAATGTCTATTTCAGAGCGTAATTCTACCAACACATGTGAAGGACTGAAGGGAGAGAGTCTTCCCGTACACACTGGAGGATCTATTACCTACCATAAGCATGCAGAGAGACTTGTAAGTATCTACACTTTACACTTATATTCTGATTTTTTTACTTTGATGTATTTCAACTTAATTTGATTTGTGAATTTTGGCATGAAAATATGTGTATTATGGAGAATAATAATGTTATAAATGTCTAGTTCTATATATGGTTGTGTTGTTAAGTTATTGTTGAGTTACTTTCTTTGTTGAAAAAAGGGTAAATATCATAAAAATAGAGAAAATTTTGCCGAAATTTTTGTAAATTGTAGTTCACTTATAACATTTTATTCTGATGCAGGAAAAGTCTATAGGCAGGAACCCTACACCCTGTCAACTCTTTTTGCACACTCACACTAAGAAGCATGACAATTTGACCTTCATCAACACCAGATGTAAAGAACTAAATGTATGTGAAATTTACGCTTTAATAGTAATGCTTAATAATTATCACTTATTAATATAAACATTGCCTTCTGATAGGATCAAATACAAGAAAGCATTCAACGACAATCTTAGTAGTCTAAAGATTTTGATGAGAGTCAAACATATCTTCACGCAGTGGGTGGTAGGGACCGTCGTGGAAAGATCTTTGGCTTAGGTTCATTTGCAAACACATGTTATTCGTAATCCTTCACATCTGGTACAGTAGCATCTATTAGGCAGTCCGTATCTAGAGAAATCCATAAGCTTCAGAGCATAGTACAGACACTGGCAACTCAGTTGCAACAGCCGACTCCGTAATAAGATGGATGAGTTGAAGAGAAAGGGCAGCACCAAATGAATAACATAGCTGTAGTCATTTTGTATGAATTAAATACTTATTGTTATAGATAATATTTTTTATCATCAATTAAGATAATGTTTACTTTATATCATCAATCAACTTTCTGTTTTAACAAATTAAATGTAGAAACAAATCAAAATATTATCAACGGATAACTGATATATGTATAAATTATACATCAATTATAAGATTATGAAATAAATATAAATGTAGGGAAAATTTTTAAAAAACAATATTTACCGACGGAAAAACAAAATCCGTCGGTAAAATGTGAATTTACTGACGGACCATCAAAATCTGTTGGTAAAATACATTGAATTTACCGATGAACTACTAAGATTCATCGGTAAAATTAGTCGTCAATGTACCGATAGATTTGGGAAATCTGTCGGTAAAGTTACCGACTGAGGAGCCTTTTCCGTTGCTACATTTACCGACCGAAACAAACCTTCCTTCGCTAAATTTACCGATAGCACAAAAATTATCGTCGCTAAATATAATGACGAAACAAAAAATATCCGTCAGTAAATTAGCGATGAAAAATTTGTACTCCATCATTAATTATTACCTACGGCCATTTCTTCGACGACTCATTCTATCAGTAAATTTCGTCGCTAACTTATCTTGCCAACGGAAAACATTCACATTCCGTTAGTAATTTTCGTCGCTAAATCCCATTTTTCTTGTAGTAAATTATCCATTCAAATATTTTCTAAATTCCTGTAACGAACAAAAAAGGTAAAATCATCAATTAAGTTAGAATATGATTTTAAATTAATAATTTAATTTTTATTAAATCAAATAGATAATTTAATACATATTTAACATATAAGTTAGTTGCAATTAACGATTTTCTTAGTTTCATACTAATAAAAAGTATATTTCAAGACCTATCAAAAGTAACTTTTACCTTAATACTTCTCAACAAGGGTTGCAACAAGGAAACGAGTATAAAATATAATAAGTTAAATTACACAATAAATTGTAAACAAATAATAATAATAAGAGGTGAATAAGATGGAGTATATTAATATCTACAATATCTTCTTAATGCAAAAACGGGTTCTTGACATCATTATTTATTTATTTTTTCATATATTCTTTATATTTCAATCTAAAAATTTTCCATTGTTGTTCTACTTCTATTGCATTTATCCACCAAATTAAACAACAGAATATTCATCATGTTAACAATTTAACAAGTCAATCATTCATATAAATAAAATTAGAAAATGTTAAAAATATACATTATATATATTTATAATAAAAATAAAATTATAAGATAGTACTTCTATTGCATTGTATTTCCCAAAAAAATATTTATTGTATTGTAATCTTTCAATTATAAGAAAATTATTTTATTTCTTTCTCTTTCTTAATAAACTTCTTCAATAATGTAATTAAACAAACTAAAGCAATCATAGAGGTAACTATCCTTCCCTATCATATTTTTTTAAATCTCCTTTTAGTTATTGTTCTTCATTATTTTTTTAACACATTAAACAAAAATGAACTCGAACTTAGAAAAATCTCTTAAACTAGTTAAATTACCTAAACAAACTTGTTCAAACTATTTAAAATTTTGACTCATTATTTTGTTGATATTTAATTAATGTATATAATATATAAATAATTTATACCTAAAAAAACCTAATAATTTACAATTTCCTTTTTCTTTGACACTATTAGATTGAAATCACAAACATTCATTTTCATTTTTGTAGAGAATTATTATTTCGTGAGTTAAATAAAGTGAGAAGTCTCTTTTTCAGTAACTTTCCACTTTGTGCCTAACAATTATTTAAATAAAACTATTTTTCAAACTTTGCACTTCAAAATGTAAAACACCTTTATAAACCTTTCCTCACCGTGAAACACAAATACACAAAAAAGTTATTATTCACCAAATAATTAAGAATTCTTTACAATAGTATATTTCAAATAAAAATTTATGTGAATATTTCAAGTTAAATAGTTAAATTTTTAATTGTTTATTTTTTTTCTTTTGACAAAGTTTACAAGAAACAATTGAAATTCATGTTTTACTAGGATTTAAATATTTTATTTTATTTTATTTTTATAAGTGATATTAGAAGAACCTTTTACTTTATTTTTATAAAATTAAAATTCTCTTTTTCTAATTTAAATAGCTTTTCTTTTAATTTTTAAAAATTTATATAACCCGTATTTATATATTTAGGTTGATTTGGTTTGGTTGGATTTTCATATGATTTAGTTTTCTTTAAAAATCATAAAATATTTTTAAGAATGATTTGGTTTAGGCATTTAATTCAAAATTTACTCAACTATATGTTATAAATTGTTATTATGAACATAATTAAGTGTACAAATGTATGTGTGTGTTCATGGTGAATATTTTTATGGATAAGAATTATAATAATAAATGATTCTATTCTTTAAAAATTAAAAATTTTCAACATAAAAAATTGATTTGATAGTGAGATAAATCATTTAAAACAATAATAACAAGAAAGTATTTAGGAAAGTTTAATAATAACCTTATTCAATAATCTCATAATATTGAATATGTCACAAGTTTACGGATAATGCAATAATAAACTAAATTGTTATCTATAACATATATTGAGTGATAATAGCTTACATTATGGCCTAATTTTTTATTGATTAGGGAAAGTTATTGGCTTTTATCTACAAGCATTAACTTAAACCTTTTATTTAAAATTTTACTCTTTTCTCCAATCTTGATATTTATTTATTGTCTAGAATCTTTCCTTTTTTTTTAACTCATTCACTTGACCTTTTTTTATGTACCTTCCATATCCTCATCAACATCTTGTTTATTTAGCGTAACTTTGAAATATCCTCAAACAAAATAGTTTACATTGAATATTAAAGAATAATATTACACCATAGAGAGTGATTATGCCTTGGTTGTTTTTAGTAATCTTCAAACAATCAATGTTTGGCATATATTGACTACTTTGGAAATTATAAAGAATGAGAGTGATTTAAATTTTGGGGCTTAGTTACAACTAGATTCTTAAGAGGCATAATTTTGTTCCCACTATTTATTTGAGTTCTCTATAAGGTTATCTTATAAGGCTTCATGCAGAGATGTAATATTCCATCATAGATTACACAATCTCTATGTAGTGATTATCTTTTAGAATGTGTAAAGATTATTAAATAAATCTTAATAAAGCAATGAATTCTTAAAAGGAGGAAAATATGCCAACAAACTATCAACATTGAGAAATAAATCATGTTTACTTTATGTGTCTTGTTATGTCTAGATTGATGTGTGTTCTATTTTACACCCAAACTTTCTTCTCTTTTTTATTTTTATTTGTTTAATTGCTTAGGTACCTCAATCACATAAGAAAGGACAACAATTCCTTAGATCAAAGGAATTCAAATAGTCCTAAACTAAGTTTCCCGATAACGGTGCCAAAAACTTGTTGAGCAAGTTTTACCTATAATAAAACTTTGAATATTAACAAGTATACGAATCATCACTTGTAGTATCGAAAGGTATTGACCCCATGAGCGAGGAACTAGATAAAACGAATTGAGCCTAACTTTTTCTAAGTTAATAAAATATGATTTGAGTGAACTAATAAAAAAATTAAAACAACTAAATAAAATCAAGAAAATAAAAAATAATAAGTGAGCTGCCACAATTATTCAAGGATGATTAAGGACAAATTTGTAGGATCTATTCCTTGTTATTTTGTTCCCCTAACGATTATTGATTCAATTATGTGTCGATCATAGATTTTCTAAGGGGTTGATTACCCTCTCTCAAGACCTAACCAATTATACCTAATTGATTAACCCTAATTGAATATGAAAATTCTAGAGTTTGTAATCTCTCGATTCAAAAAACTTTCCCTAACATTTTCAATTAATTATGAAGTTATCTATTGAATAAAGAGAGTTCTTATATAAAATCTCTCTTTAGATGATATTTGATTTGTCAATTGTGTGACAAATTAATTCACTAACTCTCGTTGCAAAATTAATTAGATTACTTTTAACTCACTCTCTCGATTTATTGCCAAAGTATGACCATGCACCATTTACATAACACTGAATATGTATTGAATTAATAAAGATTAAAGTCACAAAACAACTACGAATAAACCCTAATATGAAATTTAGAACAACTTAAACGTAATAGACATCTGGAAATTCAGTTTATACATCAAGTAATATGAAAATAACAAGGAGAAAGAAAGAAAAACTCTATTTGGAACTTGAACTGGAAAACTAGAAATCTGGACGGCTCACTCAATCTTCCTTATTTGATCCACTTTCGTAAGATGACGTCTACCTTTTTTTGTATTTCTCTTGTTCTAAAATAGTCCTTTAGGCTTCTAGAGTTCTTTCTAGGGTTTCCACACTTATGGTTCCAAAAATAGCCCCAAAACGTCAAAATTACAAAAAGAACGCGAGCTGGAAAAGTTAAAATTTGCTAGAATTGTTGTCTGCGCTCTTTATCATGATTGTGATAAGCAAGTCATGATTGCGACCTACTTTCATGCTTCTAATTCTTCTATTTCTTCAATTTCCTATTTCCATACACTCAATCACACATCATACACCTCTTAAAACTTCAAATTAAGATCCAAATTATGCTCTAAACCACACAAACACTTAGAATATAAACAAACACTAATAATAACATAATTCTAAGCATATATATATGATAATCATCTCATAAACACCAAAAAGCACACTTAAACGTCTACCAAAACATAATATAATCTACACCTATAAATTTTCTCTTACAATGGAACATCAACTCCCACTATTAATCTCTCTTTCCAACATAACAACTCCTTAATCCATATGTAAGAAGAATCCAATACCTATCTCTCATCTAGCGAATTAATGAATGCAAAGACTTATCAATTTCCCAACTTGTATTGATCTCTTATAATAAAGAACTTTGAATTTGTGAACCGACATTGTATGTAACTCTCCACTATCAAGCTTAGATAAGCCATTAGTTGTTATGTTATCCACATCTTTCTTGTATTTGATTTCAAAATTAAATCCAAACAACTTGGGTAACCAATTTTGCTGAAATGGAGTGGTAATATTCTAATTTAGTATGTATTTGGGGCTCTTATAATTAGTTTAAAATATAAACTTCCTACCTATCAAATAATTTTACTAATGTCTAATATCTACTACGAAAGTCAAGATTCCTTTTCATATGTAGATAGATGTTGATGCTTCTCAAATAAATCTTTACTTATATATGCCAAAGGATGTCCATCTTATATTAGGATAACTCCCAATTCACTACCACTTATATCAACCTCTACTAAAAATAATTTATCAAAGTGGGGTAAAGATAATAAACAAGAAGATATTAATGCAGCCTTAACTGCATCAAATACATTATCAGCTTCTTATAACTTCCTAAATGAAATTTTCTTTAACAACCATATTAACAGTTTGCCTATTTGCCCATATTATCTAATGAAATTTTCTTTAAAAATTATATTAATGGTTTTCTTGTTTGCCCATATACTTTAACGAATTGCCTATAATAACCTATTAACTTAAGGAATCCTCTAAGTTATTTCAAGGTTGACTTAATTGGCCATTACTAGACTACTAAGATTTTCTTGGTATATGTAGCCACTCCTTAAGTAAAGATGATATGACAAAGTATTACACTTTCCTTGCTCTAAGTGAGTAGATTTCTTAAGAAATAGGTGTTGACCCTCAAAATTGGCAAATCCTATAAAAGAGCCCCTGTGATATACTTGATTATTCATCTTAGCCCTTGTGTTTTTAATTCGTTCACC
>JAOTBA010000006.1:8699129-8714215 GCA_025629845.1 Erythroxylum squamatum | reverse complement strand
TTATTAAATAAATAAAATTTATAAATAATATTGAATAGTTATTAAACAAATAAGATTAAAAAATTGTATTTTAAAAAAATAATTATTAAAATTAAAAAATTATTAAATTAATTTAATTTTCAAAAAATGGAAAAATAAAAAATAATACAAATAATAATAGAAACGTCACGGAAGACATTCTGCGACGTTTTTAGAAACGTCGCAGAAGACATTCCGTGACGTTTTAAAAAAACGTCGCAGAATGTTTGCACAATCTGCGACGTTTTAAAACGTCGCGAAATGTTAGACAATCTGTGATGTTTTGAAAAACGTCGCGGATTGTGCCAACATTCAGTGACGTTTTTTTAAACGTCACAGAATGTTAGTATTTTTCGTGACATTTTTCACAAAACGTCGCGGATACTTTTTACCTACACTACATTCCGCGACGTTTTTTAAAACGTCGCAAATGCTTTTCTTCGACGTTTTTAGGACTTTTTGTGACGTTTTTAAAACGTCACAAAAGGGCTTGTTTTCTTGTAGTGTGTTTGAGAGTCAAAATCGAAGAATGAGTTTCGGAGGGAACCTGAGCCATAATACAAGCCACGATCGTGACAGAAGCACCAAGATTGGCCCATGATCATAGCTTACATGCCACGATCATGATAAAGAGCTTACTCGGGACAAACGTGGGGACACTTCCAGGCTCAAGTTTTCGAGGGACTTTTTGGTCTTATCGGACCCTAAAATAGACCCTAAGTTACCCTAAATATAAAACCCTATAAGAAGAACAAGTGGTGCGCAGAAAAGGGGACTCTTCATTCAGCCACTTTTGGAAACCTTAAAGAGAGAAAGAGGGAGAGAAAGAGAGGAGGAAGAGGAAGAAGAAGAAGCAGTCAAGATGTGCTTCCTAAATTAGGAGGATTTCTGACGCTACTACCTTCCCAGATTGCCCATTCTAAGTTTCTATTTCCTGTTTGTTTCAATTTTATTCATGTATAAAGTTGGGATGGATTGTATGATGATAGATGGTAGAATGATGATGATGTTCTAACTATCCCTCAGGATTTTATTTTGATTTAATGTTATCCAAGTTGATTTTGTGTTATTTGTGATGGGTCTCATTTTCGGAACCCAATCTCTTGTGAAAACAAGAAACGTTAAAGTATTCCCATGAAATCTATTTAACCATCATTGATTCATCTTCTTGCTCTGATACCACAAATGTTGGATCCCGTTTCTGAAACCCAACTCTTGCGAATATCATCATACCTAACTAGAGTGTGTATATTACCTTGTATGGTTATTTCCATGAACCCTTATTAGGCATCATCCCACAAGGGTGGCGTGCCCAAAACAGTCAAACATTAAAACAAACTTATTCCTCTAACTTAAGCCTTTTAACAAGGAAGTCAAAATGAACATACACAATCGAAATTACTTCAATCTATCATTTCATTACTTAAGCAATAGAGTTTGAAAAACTTTATTTACATATCAAAAGCCACACCATTGGCTTATTACAAAAATACAAAATAGCAAATGAAGCAATTCCCTTAGGCTCTTGATCACTTGATCTCTTAGCTATCACCTGAAGATGGGAAAGAAAGGGGGTGAGCTTGAAAACTCGTAGGTAACAGTTTATAACAGAAAAGTAAGCAAAACTTTTGAAACTCATTTTACTTGTCATAGAAAATTCTCATTGAGTTTACAAAACACATATTTCTTAGGCTTTTAGTCAAAAATTTTATAACGCATTTTCAATGCAGAAATTCATGTGTATGCAAATCATGAATGCATCACTCATATCAACTTATCATGAACACATAAACATATCAAATGGTTTGGGTAAGTCCAAAACATAATGCACTACACATTTCTAATATAATGGTCCTGTGTAGTCGTGAATTCTTAAGGGAGTCCTTGAGGGAGCTTCATGCCACTAGCAGGCAAGCGGGAGAAGCCTATACTTGGGTCAACGTGCACGTGACAGTTCTTGAGGGACTACCATAAATCCACATAACACATAGATTTCAAAATCTTGTAAGCTTGATGACCAAAATGGCACATTCTCTTGAAAACTTGCTTTTCACATGCTTGTTATATCTTAGAAACCATTTCCAAAAGTATGGTTTCATAATCATGCATCATTTCAAAGAATCATTTTAAAAACAACATTTTATAAATCATCACACAAATCACGTATAAGCATGTAACACAATCTTACAGCATTTAAAAACATTAAATGCACATGAATAAGGTAATTGCAAAATTATTTACTGTCATTTCTTGACAGAAAATTTTTGTTGGCTTATTACTTAACTATAAAAGTGAAACGCACCTTGAAGTCCTAGATTATGGCTTGTTCAAATATGCCTCTCCTCTTGCTCCTCTTGTCCTTCTTGATTTCCTTTTTAACATAAATACAATTTCCAAATCAATAGGAATTTCCAAATGAGAACCAAAAGAAACTAATGTAAAAAAAAACTGATTCTAGAACACTTCAACCCATGCATTTACTAAGCTCTTGAAACCAAAACCCTTCCAAAAATCCAAAGCCTTAAAATGTTCTTACCTCAAAACTTCACCAAATGAAGAAATGCTTGGTTCAGAAGAAAGCTCTTATTTTCCTCTACCTTTTTCCCTTCTTGCACAACACCTAAATCTCTCTAGAAGGCTTAGAAAGATGGAACCCTGGCTCAACTCTCTTCTTACCTATCAACCACCGAAACCTCTCCTCTCTTTTTGTTATATCTCTTCTTCCTTTCCCATGTACGTTTTTCCCCTCTTTAGGAAGAAGACAGCACTTCTGTCTCCCCATTTTACTCTTAATGATTGAGAAAAGTCCACCTTGCCCTTCCTTTAATGCCTTATTGTTTTTAAACTTAAATGACCTGCCAAAATTGGCCTTACACACTCTCACTACTTTAATACTTCAATGCCCTTAACCTATGTCATATTATCTTACCCACATTAACATGTTAATAATTCCAACATAAATTAATCTAGCAAGACCCCAAAATTACTCTAATCATGCTTATTTAAAAAAAATCAGGGGCCAACAGTTTTCCTATGGTTATGTTTCAAACTTGGCAAGGTGTGTGGATATGAGGAAGTACAAATTATTTGGGATGAAAAGGCATGATTGTCATGTGTTTATAAAAAGGCTAATTCCAATTGCATTTTGGGAGTTGCTACCGAATAAGATTTGGGAAGTAATAACAGAATTAAGTTTGTTTTTCAAAAGTTTAACATCATCTGAAATCAAATTGGCTGAAATGAAAAAACTAGAAAGGAAAATTCCAGTAAGTTTTGCAAGGTAGAATGGATTTTTCCTCCAAGCTTCTTTGACTGTATGGAGAATTTACCTGTGCATTTAGCACACGAGGCAAAACTAGTCGGTCCAGTTTAATATCGATGGATGTATCAGTTTGAAAGGTAATTTAACAAAAATGATTGTAATTGAAGTAATAACATGTTTTAACAACTAAATTGTAATAACCATATTTGCTAATATAGGTATTTGCATCACTTAAAGAAAAATGTCAAAAACAAGGCTAGAGTTGAAGGTTCGATATGTAAGCTTATTTAGTGGAGGAAGCTGGTACATTTTGCTTACATTATTTTGAGCACAAGAGAAAAAAAAAGGTTCCTCATAATGATGATGGGGGAGGAATGAGTGATGCTGATGGTAACTTATCCATTTTCACATATCCTAGACAAACATATGGTCGTTCAACAAAAAGAATGCTAACAGAGAAAGAAATTGAGGCTGCCCATGGTCACATCTTATTGAACTATCAAGAGGTTCAACCTTTCGTGCAAAAAGTTGAAATTGATTATTTGGGTTTTGAAATTTAGCGTTATTCATAACTGAAATACATAATAATGTTTTTAGATTATACAAAGAATTGTTACGCGAGCTAATGCCCGACAAAATACAGGATGATATCAATAAAAAAGTTGAAAGATACTTTCCTCAATGGTTCGAGAAATATGTAAGTTTTCACTTACAAATATTGAAATGATTGAATTATAAGATTTAAATGTTCAAATGACATTATACTGTTTGATATGATAATTTGTCTTGTGCAGGCCTTAGAAAATCCAATAGAGAACAAATTCATATGTGATCTTGCGAAGGGACCTCTGTGAACTGTTAAATCGTATCCAATGTACTTTGTTAATGGGTATAAATATCATACAGAATATCATGGTCATAGCATGGCAACAATAAATAGTAGAGTTTGCATACAGGGAGAATTGATGGATTACTATGGTAAAATTATTGAGATACTTGAAATTGAGTACCTTGCATTGCCAATAAAGTGAAGTGTGATATTTAAGTGTGACTAGTTTGATCAAACTCCAAATGTTGGTACAAAAGTGCATAGCTGATACAATCTAGTTGAAATCAACAAGCGAAGAAGATTGAGACAATTTGAACCATTCATGTTGGCAATGCAAGCGATTTAGGTGTATTATGTCCCTTTTCCTAGCTTACGACGAGATAAGTCAGATTGGTTGGCCGTTTGCAAAGGTAAACCTAGAGGGGTTTTTCAATCACATGCAAAAGGAGAACAGAGAATTGAAAGTGAAGTGTTTTAAGAAGATGTTTATGAAATAAATGCTTCTGTCACTTATGACGATAATGAACCTTTGAACGATCCATCTAATGAATATGTTGAAATTTCATCTGGAGAGGATAACGAGGGCCAGAGATTTAAAGAGGAGCCTGAGTTTGATTCTTATTTTTAAGAAAAAGAAGATTTTAATTTACAATTAAATGATGATAGCGATTAATTTGTGTTTGTAATTAAACATTATACTCAACAAATCAATTATTTGCTTTTCAATATATTGTGTAAAATATTAAATTCAAATTCTTATATTTTTAGAAAATTCAATCAAATATAAATTTCAGGTTGAAATATGCCACAAAAGAGAAAACATGATAAAATGCGACTAAGGTTCAGACAACGATTCGGAGGCACTTACTGTCTAAGTGAACCATCACATTCTGCAGCTGGAACTGAATCACCTCCTCCCCCTCCAGCTACTACACTTGCAGATGAGGCATCACCTTTCGTACCTGCTGCTACACCATCCATCACCCTTACATCATCCACGACCCATATAGCGACAAAGATATCAGGGGTAAACGATACGGATGAAGGAGATAGCCGCTAGCCTAGAGCTGAGGAACCTGATGGAAGAATTTACATCACAATTGTCAATAATCTGTAAGTGAAAATACATGAAACACTATATGCTTATAATTAAGTTATAGGTTTAAATTTTAAAAATGGTATAAAATTATTTGTTTTTATATTAGTTGATTCCATCTGGACCGTACTCAAGAAACATGACATCCAAATTTAAGGAGAAGATTGATCTTGAGGGTTTTGTATAAAAGAATATCTCTTAGGCCACAAAAGAATTTTACTATCAAGAGTTTGAGGTACAATAAAAAATATTATTTTCTTTTTTAATTGATTTTATACATTAATTAGATAAATATTGTTACATTATAAGTATTTATCGAATGTTTTTCCTTTTGTTTCAAAAAGAATTATTTTGGGATTATGAATTTTACGCGGTCATTAATAAAGTATGGGAGAGACAAGCACATACACATTATCGAAACTTTGTTGGTGCGATACACAAGGCTGGTGTATAACCGCCTTATATTTCTGAACAAATATGGAGTCGTTGACAGCAGTATTAGACATCACCTAATGCAATGTCCATTTCAAAGCGTAATTCTACCAACAGATGCGAAGGACCAAGGGAGAGAGAATCTTCCTGTACATATGGGAGGATCTATTACTCACCACGAGCATGCAGAGAGACTTGTAAGTATTTACACTTTACATTTATATTCTGATTTTTTTACTTTGTTGTATTTCAATTTAAAATGATGTGTGAATTTTGGAATGAAAATATATGTATTATGGAGAATGATAATGTTATAAATGTTTGATGCCATATATGGTTGTATTGTTAAGTTAATTTTTTTGTTCAACAGGGGGTAAATATCATAAAATTAGAGGAAAGAAATTTTTATAAATTCTAGTTGACTTATAAAATTTTATTTTATGCAGGAAAAGTCTATGGGCATAAGGCCTACACCCCCATTAACTCTTTTTGCATACTCATATTAAGAAGCATGATGATGTGACATTTGTCAACACCCGATGTAAAGAATTAAATGTATGTAAAATTTAAGGTTTAATATTGATGCTTAATAATTATCACTTACTAATATAAACATTGCCTTCTCATAGGACCAAATACAAGAAAGCTTTCAACGACAGTCTTAGCAGTCTGAAGATGTTGATGAAACTCAAACTTATCTTCATGTAGTGGGTGGTAGGAACTGTCGTGGAAGGATATTCAGCTTAGGTTCGTTTGCAAACACATGTTATTCGCAATTCTCCACGTCCAGTACATCAATATTTAGTAGGCGGTCGACAACCAATGAAGTCAATGAGCTTCGGAGCATAGTACAGACATTGGCAACTCAGTTGCAACAATCGATGGAGTACATAGCTCAGCTCCGTAATGAGATTGATGAGTTGAAGGGGAGGGGTAGCACTTCATTGCAGCAATCAGAACATCCGCGGTCACCAAATCAATAATGTACTTGTAGTCATTTCATTTGAATTACAAATACTTATTATGTACAATTTAATGTTTGTATTATCAATTAAGATAATTTTAACTTTATATCATCAATCAACTTTCTGTTTAAACAAGGTAAATATATAAACAAATCAAAATATTATACACAGATAATTCATAACTATCTAAATTATGCATCAACCATAAGATCATCAAATAAAATTTAATAACGGGATTTTTTTAAAAAAATTAATATTTACCGATAGAAAAAATAAGAACGTCGGTAAAATCAATTATATTTATTGACGGAACACAACAAATCGACAATAATATTCGCCAATTTTACCGACAGCATTTGCCGCAGAAAATTCGTCGATGTGATCACCGACGGAACAATCATAACTGTCGGTAATGTTGTAATAAAATTACCAACGGAATAACTAATATCGTCTGTAAATCTGCCGATGGAAAAATCTTCACCGTCGAAAATTTTTCGACAGTCGACTGAGCAAACAACCATCGGTATATTCACCGGCGATTACTTGAAACGTCCGTCGGTAAATTGATGGACATTCTGTTGTTATTTGTCGGAAATTATTATCTACGACCAATTTTACAACGCCTTTGTCCGTCGATAAATTTTGTCATCAATCTGACTTCCCGACAGAATTCTTAGGTTTTCCGTCGGTAATATCCGTTGGTAAACAATATTTTTCTTGTTGTGTATAAAACAAAAGATTGGAGACGGATGTAATACCTTCCTTTTTTTTTTGGTTTGATCACCGGCACCATAAAGGTCCTCGTATAATTCCAGCAATCATAATGACCCAGGCTTTTATCTTAAATAATACTTAGATTTGGCACTTTCACACTACCAATGGAAGGGAAGTTTTCCTTAGCAACTTGCCTTTGGCCCTCCTAACTCTTCCATGCATGACACAGTGGTTTGGACGTTAAATAAATTGTCTAAATTCACTAACAAATCTTGCAATAAACTATTAAGGGGTAACTTAACTTCTAGTCGGTATTATAAACTATTTTGGGATTTAGCTATAATTTCTCTATCTCACTCCTTTGTGATTTGGCTTGTAACTTGCCAAAGACTATTTTTCAAAAAAAAAAAAACTTGCCAAAGACTCGGAACTAAGGACAGCATTAAACACCCTATACCAAACTTGGAACTGTATCTTGCGTAATGATACTCCTGAAACCTTGGACCACTCACTTTTTTACTACTGGTTCTCAACCCTAGTGTCGAATAGAATCCTTAATCTATTCAATTGATCTTGCCCCAACTCAATTTAGTCTTAGATCTTTGAATGGATTCCTCGAATTCAATTTATTTCAAAACTACTTTTGGAGCTCTAATTTACTGCTTATGGCGTGAAGGAAACAATTGTTTATTTGGCTCATACCCTACGGATGCTAAAACATTGCTCAATAAGCTGATAATATCCATCAAAACAAAAGTAATTGCCTGCAATCTTCAGCCAATGCTATGTCCACTGCTTCGCAAAAAATGGAGCTTGTATTGATTTTGCTTTTTAATGCTAATCTATTTGTACACTAAACTAGTCTTTGTGATGTCTCTTTCCCAAAGCCTTTATTAGCTCTTGATTGTAAGCTCTGAAAGCTGTGTTAGACATTGATGTTTTTACCAGCCACCTCGTACAGTTCTGGTCACGCCCGAGTTGACAAGTCCCTGGTTAGGTTCATGTAAGGGAATAAATTTTTGTTACCACTCTTACTGAGGGACAGATCACTGTTTTCTTCGATTTTTAAGCTGATATTCAGTTTTGGCAGAAAAAGAAAGTTGTCTTTCGTCTGGAAGAGAGTGAAAGAACGCTTAGAGGTTCAAATGAAGAGCTTTACTGTCTTTTGCCTACTTTCTCTTATTGTCTATCCGATTATAAGTAGAGTTTGAATCCTCTGTCCAATATTATAGTATCTCATTTTGTCCCATAAATCTCAGTCATTCATTTATGTGAGTCCCGCGTAAGTCCCACATAAATGAACGCAAAATCCGTATAGATAAATGGCTAAAATTCATGAGAGAGAATAAAACACTATAATATTAGACAGAGGATCTCGTTCCTTATAAGTAAGCTAGCAAAATGCACTGTTAGTAACAAATGCACAAGGAGACAATTCATGTTGCTGATGCCCTCACCTCACCGTCCTAGCCATGAAAAGTTAAAAAACATCCATCTGCTTTACACCCGTGTAAATCCCTCATGTCCCAGTTAAAAGAAAACCGTCTTTTCGCTAGTCAACACAAGGTAAGCAAATCGTTGCTAAGATCAAGCAGGTGTTCAAATCCACTTAACTGAGCTCGAGCAGAATAACTTGGCAATATCTAACTCGTTTATTAAACCGTTGCCAACCAGAAAGTTAAGCAGCAATTAATCCGGAAAATTGCTTGGAACTTGCGATTTATAGTACATCTTAAAGAGAAATGTGAAAGTAACTTCCACAACTTAGTCTTTCTTGACTATTCTCCACTAAAAATTCCTGCAAGTTCCCCGCCGCACCTCAAAACAACAAGAAAAGGCAGTTCTATAACTTACAAAGAGCTAGTTTGAAAAACTCTAAAATGGAAAAGGCAAAAAAATTGGGCACGAGGCATTTAGTTTTCAATGACCTAAGCAATCAATCTAATGCATTGATTAGCCAGACTACGTGAATCATGAAAGAGCATATGTTCCAATCCAAAGCTGGCCAGCTTGTTAGGAGGTCATCAACCCAATTTTACCCGAGAAGCCAATAGCTGGCAGAACAACCAGATAGAATGTCAAGTCCAACCAATTGCATGTGTCTTCAACTAAATTTACCAAGTTCCATCTTCTTCTTGATCGCCCTTTGACCATGATAAATAAATGAATCCAAGATGCCAGAGACAGTGAAAACACCTGGTGGAAAGAAAAGCATCATTAATGCAGAAAGTCAAGATGCATCTGAACATCAATATAAATGTTTTAGGCGCGTATCTGTTAAATTTGAATCCTTCTACCGAGGCACAACTACGTTACAATTTTTGTCAAAGTGGAAACACAACCGAAAAATATAAAAACAAAAGGTAAACATCATAAAATACAGAATTAACAGATAGGATGGTAGGCTAGCTGAACCTTCAACCTCCTACACCATAAAAATAGATGTAACTTGGTGGCCCCAACAGAAAAGGCAGACTGAGTTAGAAAGGAAAATATTTAGTAAGGCATATTGCATATCACAGAACAGTCATCTAACATTAGGTTAAACATATGATGGCACTAGTAGGATAGGAAAATACACATTACAGAATCAAGTATCAACAGACAAAAATTAGAGTAGGCACATTGTGTCTCAAGTCTTTGAACAGTAACTTAAATCATGTATCCATAAGGGTGGCACATCCAACTACTTCAGAGAGAATGAGGGATGGACAACAAAAACAACGAGAACAGATAAAAGCAGTCAATCCTAGGAATTGTGCATCAATCCCTTTCACTTCAATCTGAGCTGAAAGAACGGTTTGTTTACCTCCTACAATGGCACAGACATTGGTTAAGAAGTGCAAGAACGACACATGTCCCTCTGTGAAGGTTACCTGCAAATTTCAATAAAGAATTCCAGAATTAAATGGAAATTACAGTGATCAAGCAACGCCAATGCACTAGATCTTCAACTTGCTAGTGGAAGCAGTAAACGCACCTTGATAGGAGAAAGGTCATAAAAGAAGAAAACACCTGGGAGAGACTGCAAGCGACCAGCTTCTGCGCCCCTAAAATGTTCAGTTACAGAAAACTACAAAATAATTGCTAGAGTCAGGCCACTTTCAAGATTTAACAAGTAAAACTGATACTGAAAACTTATGAATTGCAACAGTACCTGGTTTGACTGGATGGTGTGTCCACTAACATCTGTGTACACAGTAGGTACCACCTGTATAATGGAAAGAACTCTTTCAAACCGGAAGCTTCCTAGTTCAATCAATAAGCAAAACAAAGCAACTAAAGGAGGAAATTTTCCTAATCAATAACCTTAATGAAGTACTGGTACATCCCATTTGGTGTCTCTTGTGTCCAATGCACACTGAAAGTTGAATAAAGGAGACCTAAGCCAACAAATATCATGTGATATGGAAAGGAGACAAATGGTCCAAGCTTTAAAAGAATTACCCATCAAGAGGATTCACAACACCAGGGAAATATTCTCCAAAAGATAGCCTATTGATCTTGTGACTTATCTGCATCACAATTTTCAATTAATCTGATGGCTTGTTCAACAAGACATGAATAATAGCCTGAAAAAGAAATTCCAACAACAGATGTCTACTCTTCACAGATAGGTCAAGATACTAAAACAAAGTCTTACATTGAAACTGTCCTTTTGAAATGCCAGCAGATCATGCACATGGACATTGGATTGTTGAAAACTTTTCCCAGGTGCAAAGTGAAAGTTTCCTGCTACTTTATTAACTTCCAAGAAACCATAAATGTTGCATCCTTCTCCTTCCTCTTCTTTAATCCTTTGTAGAAAACCTTCTCGCTTACACTAGATGATGTGTAAAAAGAAACATGACCCTACTAAGTTCATTCTCAAGTAAAAATTTGCAGAGAATCCAACTAAAAAACAAACAACCAATTATTGCTAATATCTTGATCATAAAAGAAAAAGATTGACGAAATATAAGACTGATACAACTGGAAGGTGTTTCAGTGCTTGATTTGACCACAAATGATAAACATGAAATTTCCATGAATGCTTCTATATCATTAGGCCAATAAGGGTCTGAGGAAGAGGGATCTTCCATTAGATATTATGGCTCTGTTGCATAACTTCCCATACTAGAAAACCATCATTTAATTCAAATTTAGAATAATGTAAATTCAGGATAAAGTTTTACTCAGTGACCTCCTAAGACTGCATTCTTTAGAAAAAATCAAATTAAAAAAATGTAACCATGCAGTGTCCACTAACATTGAGCAGTCACACCTATTTGCTAGAGGAGGCTTCTTACACCAGCAGACTGAGGATTAAATTTATTTCCAGAGAAGTGCCTGATTTACTTGAATTAAGAACAAGTACATTGACCATACACCCATATACACACATAGAAGCAGCAAGAAATAAAAGGATTAATGCATTGATCAAGGGCATAATGAGTTCAATCAGTAACTATTTCCCTTAACTAGCCATTCCCTCTTACTCCACAAGAATAATGTAGTTGACAACATAAGTTGCGTCTAACTATAAGGAAAATCATACATCCCAATTCAGTGATGAGAACCAGAATCTACATATTTATCACATTGCCCAGACACTTGTATGGTTAAAGAGGAACTACAACCAACCTGGTCAATCAAGTCTGGATTGGAGAGTGCCCACCCTTTTTTTCTATATGCCTCACGAACTTCTTCACAAGAATTACAGCAATGCTCATCTGACTGCATAAGCAAGGAGATGCTCAACAGAAAGAAGGGAAGTGAAAACACTAGGAACCACTGGCAGAATACTACTGACTAAAGAAAATGTTTCAAGTATCCAAGGATGCCTCTGGGAAGCCAGCATGTACCATCCACATTAGAAAAAACTTCATAGTGGAATTACGAAACATGCGTAAAATATTGGGCATACATATCAGTGTGAAACAGAACAGAAATTTCTGCAGTTGCACACTGCTTACAAAATGTAGCTGCACACTGCTTACAAAATGTACACTACTTACTCACGCTCTTAGACATGTTTTACACAATATGATATGAGATGAACCCCTAAATGAAAAAAAGATATTTTGCACAATAAATGTCATGGTATTGAAGCAGCATTTTGGAAAGAAAATCAAGATTTGGTACATCAGTTTACACGTAAGTTTGATATCTTTATATAGTAATGCAGATAAAAAAGCTTACCGTTTCTGCACCAAAGCAGGAACCACAATAAGTTTCATTATGCTCAAGTCTGCCACCATGTCTCTGCAAAGGCTTATCAATCTGCAACAATAGAAAGCAGTAAGTAGTCCAACAAAATGATACAACAAGAAAATAGAAAAGTTAAACAAGTAATTCTTTTGATCTAAAATTTTCCAAGTACTAAGCCTAACCAGAAAATGGAAAGAAAATTAGAGTGAAGAGGCAGTGACAAAAAATTAGAGAGAAGAGGCAGTAACTGAACCCAATTTTCTAATCCAGGTGTTTTTCCCAATCTGAGAACACTAGGCTTTCTCAGGGATAGCCAGTCATTAAACTGCCAACTTAGCTCTTGAATGCTCCTAGGCTACTTCTCCTCCCTTCCTCATAGATTCAGATCGGGATCATTGATTGAAGTATGTTATCATCTTAAATTAAAAAAAGAATTCTACCAGTGTAGCAGAGAAGGCGGTTACTTGTGTAGTCTTTTCCAATAAAGTAAAAAGAGGGGTTCCAATTGAAAAATCACCAGGATGTGGACTGTTTATGCAGAATTCAAGAAATCCATTACCATCAATGATCGAAAGCAAGTCTAACCATCTGGTTACTTCTTCTAATCTAAAGCACCAACAACATAAATTCGTCGAAACGAACAATTGAACAAATGGATCTAAGGAAAGCAGTTAGCAAAACAGATAGCCTACAACTTTAGTTTCATTAGTAGCCTGCATTTATCATTGTTAGAATATAATAATTATTCCCTAATATTGCAATTATCATGAATAATCATATCAAGTTCAAGTTTGGGCATGATACTTTTCTGTTCCTCTCACCAGTCATAAGGTAGCTTTATACCTTAATAACCACTAAAAGAACCTTCAAGAAGTGAGATGCATGAACTCATGGTGCACACAGATCTTGGTCCCAACAGAAATTTCATCAGCAATATATGGTAAAACTAACCTTAGGAGCACCAATTCCATCTTGCCGTGTCTCAATCACATTTCCATGAGAATCTAGTCTTCTTTTGGTTATATCATGTCTCTGGCAGTTGGAGACAGAAGCATAAAGATATAGCACAACAAATAAAAAAAGTATTCAATAGAACTAAAAATTGAGTGAGAAATTTAAAAAAATCAACAGCGCATACAACATCAAGATGTTGCTCCCCACTGATGTCCATGGCATCAAGGCTTAAAATGGAGCACGGAAGTGCTGGGAAACTCACATCAAACTGCATTTTTAGGAAACATGACATCACTATTTTGAGTGATTCATTCAGCAGAGACCATATTTGACAATGAAAAACAACCAGTTTCATAGAAGATACAATATATAAATAAATTTAATGAGATGCATTCACAACCTAATAATTGCAGTGCTTTTTGTTGCGGATAGAACATAATTCAAGAACATCTTAAATCGTAATGAGAATAATGAAGGTCCAGAATATCAAAGCAGTTTCATGAAAATCAAAAGCTGAAACGAAACAAAAGAAGGCATTACATTAATACGAAGAGTTTCTCCTCTTGAAGTATCTACTACAAGCTTTGTTTCAGTTGCAGCATGAAGATAGAGTCCTGCAAATAGCAAGAACAATTAGCAATCCGCAACACCAACTGGCTACTAATTAAATTCATACACGAAAAAGAAGAAGTTTTTGATGTTTCAACAACCTGCAAAATGAAAAGAACAAAATTTGATACAGAAGTATTGTTTTAAACAAATATATGGATCTAAATACAATCTGCAAACATGTCTCCGACTCCCAAAAAAAAAGCACCTAAGAAAAAAAAACTCCATATGCCGTCAGATCAGATCAAAAGAAAAGAAAGCGAACAAATCATGGAAGAAAAGATTTACTACCAAAAAAAAAGGGAGAGAGAGGAAAATGAACGTACTAAGCTCGGAGACGAAGAGAAGGAGCATGACGACGGAGGAGACGAGGGTGATAACGCCGCCGGAGAGAGTGCGGCTGTAGAAATCCTCATTGATTTTGGGATAGGCATCCAAATTCCTAAGCTTATTCATGATTCCATCCATTCGATTCTTGATCAATCAATCTATGGATTCTACGCTACTAGTACAGGTATATACAGAAAAATTGTCTTTCCTTTTTTATTTTCCCCCGAGAACGCCACCGTTGAAATGAATTGACGGAGAAGTTTGGTCAACGAGAAGGCGTTTTCCGGAATTTTCTCTTTTCTTCTTCTTTCTTGTTTCTTTTCTTCTGAGCCTATGAATTGTATTTGTACGGGCAGCGGCAATTTAAGTTCAGTTATTTCCTTTTTTGGGTTTAAAGTTTTTGCGAAGGTAGACGCTATGGTCTATTCCTTTCCTACCGCTGCTAATCACGCGCTACGGAGGCCTGTATCTTCGACGTGTATTTTTGTTTCTAATGATTAGTACTCTAATTTGGCGGTGTTAAGAAAATATATATATATATATATACAGTAAAACCTCGATAAATGAATATTCGATAAATTAATAATTTCGATTAAATAATAATTTTTTTCGGTCCCGACTTGGGCTAATGGGATAAAATAATAACCTCGCTAAATGCATAAGATAATAATTTTAAAAAAATTCCTT
>JAOTBA010000006.1:8643623-8675700 GCA_025629845.1 Erythroxylum squamatum | reverse complement strand
TTACTTATTCCTTTCTTATTCCAAGTTTATATTTTCAAACCAAACACTGGAATAGAAATTCTTTATCTATTCCATTCTTTGAACCAAATAAAGTAATACTCATTCTTTTATATTCCTCATCTTTTCTATTCCTAAGAATAACTATTATATTCCCTGCCTATTCTATTATGTGAACCAAACAGGCCGTAAGATTCATTTAAACCCTTCCCCACACTTCCCCACACTTAAAGTTGTACATTGTCCTCAATGTACATAGTATAAGCATTTAAACATAAGTGAGAGGGTTAAGTTGGTAATTTCTTGAATAAGACGATTTTCTGATTTCTGATCCATTCGATAGTAACTACATCCTTGCAAAACATAAACAAAAAAGGGATAGAAACCAGTATTGATCTATAGATATTAATTGTTTAACTAAAGAACTAAATATGAATTAGATAAGTTTAATTAATCAAATATTAAATATGATTTAAGGTTATAATTTATATCTATTCCCAACATATTTAAGAACGTAATAAGTCACATACAAAGAACAAGTTACGAAGAGAAAAAGTATTTTAATCAAGTTGAACTTAGTTGTTAAATTTTGAGAAACTTTATAATTAAATATAATATATTTAGGTTCTATTTGTTTCTGTGTGTTTTTTTTCTTATTTTCTATTGTAGTTTTCATGAAACAAGTCACTAAAATGTGTATGGTAGAGTATTATTGTGATTTCTTGTTTTTAAAAATAAAAAATCTGCAACAACTTTACGAAAACGCATAAAGAAATTTTTGTACATTTTTAAAACAGGTTTCTTTTTATAAAAAAAAAAACAAAATGCCCCAGTTTTTCATTGTATTTTGTTTTCTTATTCAGCCTCGCTATGTCTTCACCGCTTTGTGTTTGCTCCATCCTCTTTGAGAAAAGGTCAACAATGGAGGCAATGGAGATTTGGTGCTTGGCAAAGTTTTTTCCATCGTCTCTTAGAAGTTAAAGGTTTTAAGTAGTCACGTTATTGAGTTTTTTTTGGGTTGCAAACCAATATGACTTCTTCAAGATGGGATCTTTTCCGGTAAACCCACCTGGGTATGGTCTACTACTATTACGTCGTTTCTTGGTTTTGTCATCATTCATTAATCACATCGTATTCTCAGAAAGCGAGTGTTGGAAGAGGAAGAGGGTTTTGAAAGAATGGGGACTGAAAAAGAGAAGGAAGGCTTTGAAAGAGTGAAATTGTATTGCTCCATCATGTCCTTACTAATTAATGAAGAACAGACTTAGGATTGGAAATGGGATTGGGAGGATAAAAAGATAAACTCGACAGAAAAACGATTGGGAGGCTTATTTCCTCTAACTCTAAAAAAGGTGGGAATTTTTCTTCAAGCTCTTGGTTATCCTTCATCGACGACAATTTATATTACAGCTGGAGGGATTTATGGTTTGAATCTCCCCTTTTAGAACTTACAGCTCGCTTCCCCAATGTAGTTTTTAAGGTTTTTCCTTAATTAACATAGTTATTGGCTAGATGTTTGAGTTCTCTGGACATACAAAAATATCTTAGGCTGGTTGTTGAATTACTTTTAGGAAACATTGGCAACCCCAGAGGAGTTGGGAGCATCTGTAACTATGCATCTCAAACTACAGCACTTGATTATATTATTTCCATAGAAAGTGATGTGTTCATTCCCATGCATTCAGGTAGTATAGCAATAGTTGTTGAGCATCACCATAGATTCTTAGTCCACATTAAGACAATCATCCCAGATATGATACTAATTGCTATTTGGAATTGAAAATACCACTCAAGCATGAACCGTCTTCTCTATTTCTTTAAATTTTCCTTCCACATAGCATGCAAATGACTACCTTGTTAACTGCTTTTGTATGAAACCAACAAAATATTGCATCAAGCATGAGGGTTGTTGTGTCCTGGAGTGTTATCTTTCCTCAAAGCTTGTAATGCAACTGTGTTTTATTCGGTACTTAATTAGCTTTGTTTTTTCATTGGTGATTGATTAAATAACTAGTCTTTTCTTCATTGAAAGCCATGCCCGTGGATATATTATCTCTTTGGCCTCCATTTTAGTATAACAATCGTTTCCCGAAAACATCTTCACTCCCAGTTGTCTTTCTACGCCGACAACTTGCTTGTTTATTTTGTTTCCCTATGATGTCTTATCTTGTGTCTGTAGCTTATGAAATTCATGGTTAGATTGTCTAGATTGTCATCCTTTGAGTACTTCTCTGCACTAGTTACTTTACGTAACCAGAAATTATAACTCTAGAGGAGTGGAAGGAAGAGATTACTAATCTTTTTTATCTTTTCCTTACTCTCATTTGCTTTCTCCTTCCCCAAATGAATGCATTAGAATATACTCCTCGATGTATACTTGGTTACATTATTCTACCATTTTTGTAATCTAATTAATTGCAGAAAAGGATTGGTTGAGGTTTTTGATTAGCTAGAAAGTGGTCAGATGGAAGAAGGTCCCTCATCTGCATACCTTGTTCAAGAGATGCACAAAAAGAGGTAATTGTTATCCCAAGTTTTGCTAGTTCTTGATGCTTTCGATTTATATGTTTGTTTTTGACGAGTCTGACTGTCGTTATGTCCACTTCTTGCTTGAATATCTTTTGTTCTGTTTCTTTTATTGTATTTTAGAAACATTCAATTCTTTATTGAAAGATCTAAGTACTTCTACCAGACTGATATTTTTACAATTTTGAACTGCTTCCAGTTTGTTGAAGCTAATAATTCCTTAAACTTTCAATTGTATATATTTCCAAGTTGAGGAACACTGAATGGTCCTGCAATTTTCTGATCATCATCATCTCCCTCAACATTATCCGCCTGCTACCTTAACTTAACATTCATCTTCATCTAACTCAACAAGGATCTAACAATGACGGCGATAATGGAATTTCAAATTCATGGCTTTAAGAAAGAATTCTCCAGATTTCCAAATAGTGATTTATAGATCATGTAATTCTTAGAGGGTTGTGCCAAGAAAAAGGACATGATTTATGAGTTGGGAAGGATTGTAATATTGTTGGTTGAAATAGTTCAATTTGAAGTAGTATGTTTCTTGTTGTCTAGGAAAAGTTAGAGAGAAGTGTAAGAAACTAAGCTAAATCATGTTTGATGCACAAATTTGGCCTCCTTATGTGTAATTTGTTGTGTTATACATAATTATAGAAGACAATGTAATTTTCTAATTTATAGAATTTTATTATATACAATTAATGTGCAAATTTCTTTAATTATATAAATATACATATATTTTATTTCTAACCATAATGAGAATTAATTAATTTAAAAACATAATATATTATTTTTAAAATAATTAACATAAGAGTATAATTAAAAAAATACAAACAAGATGATAAAATCTAATATGTTTATGTTTTTAGTTTTTAATTACAAACCTCAACTAAATAAGTTTTTGTTTTCAGTTTTTATATTAGAAATTTCAATCAAACAAGTTTTTTTTTAATTAAAAAGCAGAAAATAAAAACTAAAAACTACAATAGAAAAATAGAAGTGAAACCAAAGGACCCTAAATAAAGATTAATATGAGATTAGATCTTACTTGGGGCCCATTTTGTATTTAATTATAATTAACTGTATTTATAATTAATCTTTAATTGAGATTAAAAATTTGTTTAATTAAATTATTAAAAGGTCCAAATCTTATCATAAATAAGCTTAGGTTCTAAGGGAGTTAGGACTTTTTGCCTAACCTCTCTACACTACTTGTAAAGTTCTTTTAATATGATTTGTGAATAATGTTAGAGGTCAAGCACTTGTGCAACTATGTCGGTTAAGATAAACTAATTTCAAAAACGGTTTGAAAGAAACAAGAAGAAAATGATCAAGTTTTATAATAAAGTATAATTTATGATTCATTTTTTATGCATGAATCATGTTATAGATTTTAAGTGATCCTAACTATCTTAAATCAAACAAAATTATTTCATATTAATTCTCCTACACTTAGGATTGAATCTGCCACAATTTTCCAATAGTTACTTTCAACTTTCTCTATATATCAACATATGTATAAACTAGATCGAATGTAGAACATAATCTTCAATTTTCCCACACTTCTCTAGATTTCTATAATTGTTCTTTCCTATTTTCTGCCTTTCCATTTTTCAGAGAGGTTCATTTAGTGTATCTGCATGATTGAAATTATTATCCTCATTAATAATAATTGGTCATACCATTATCATCCCAGATATATTGTTTGTCTAAACGAATGACCTTTACTGGACTTTGATGCTTTCTTTCAATTCATACGACTTCCTATAAAGGAAACTGAAAATTCGAGAGAATGCTAAATTACCAAGAAGAAGAAATTGAATCTACGAACCCACCCTGTCACTAATGTAAATAATAACTTGAGTCTTATCTGCTAAATTCTTGCCTCTCCATGAATTAGTTAAGAGTCCTTGATCCAGATGAATCAATTAACGTTTTTCAACACAAAAAGACTTGTTAACCATGTATGGTGCTTCCATTAAGTATACAGAATTAGTGTCTCCCACTCTCAAAACATGATGTTCAAATACTTGCCAATGGTTCCACATGAAATGAATATCTGAAGTACCAAAAGTGTAACTATCTACCTTGAATCCTTCAAGGTTTAGAAAATAAATCAAGGACAAAACATAGTGGAGATGAACAAAACTGAAGCAGCAACCTGCCTGAGATCTAACGGGACATCCGTAAATATTTTAAGACTTGTTGCAGACGTTAGAACGTCATGGTAATGAACAGAGGACTTGACAATTTTATGATGGAATATTAGCTTCATAGCCTCAAGTTTCTCGAAATAAGAATACATTAATGTGGACAAAATTGAAAAGACAGCCGAATCTCATTCTCCCGTCCTCTTTTTCAATATCACAAGTAAGAAGGAGAGCTGCATCATGTGATCAACCGGAAGGAAGTTTGAGTAAGATACATTATTAGACAGTTGAAACACTAACCATGAAAGTTTATATGGGCTAAATGTCTAATTTGGTCTCCCAGCATTCGAGAAAAATTCATAACAAAAAGGGAAGGTCTTCTCATTGAATTCATGAAACCAAATTCACATGATTTCGATAGATTTTGCCAAGGAAAACAAACAACATATCATTGAATCATTCTTACCAAGAGTAGCAACTTTATCTTGATTTTATTTGATCAAATACATGAGGAAACTGATAAAGTGTAGCCAGTTAACTAAGAAATCCACTAGCTCATAATCAAACCTCATTGTTATTTGGAAATTCAAATGCAAGAGAACTCCTCCTAGTCTCGAATGGCCACAGTTTATGGAGATTGAGATCTGGATGAAACTGTTCATACTTACTGCAGCTAGTTTTCACTTTGTCATAAAGGATAATGTAGTTCGAACTGCTTATGTTTCTTGAGTAGCAGAAGTTAGTATCATGATATTGATAAACCTGCTGCGTACTGCCCACTCCACTGACCACCAGGTTGTCTTTTACAAGAATAACACCCTGCCCATCCTGAAGATTATTTAGGAAGTTGATCACTAATCCGGAGTCAGTGCTACTGAAAATCTTTTTTTCATTGAAACCCAGTGTGACGTTGGTTAATAACAACGTGCCATTTTCCTGGTCCAAGTTATCAGAATACATCCCAAAGCTAAAGGTTTTCAATGATTTCGTCCACTGAGAATCAGAGGACACCTTTTGGGAAAAAATACTATCATTGAAGGATATCACCTGATTAACATCCTGTGAATCCCCGTTCTTACCCATTTTAATGTAATTATTGTACCCAAAGTGCTGATAGAAAGTAGTAGTGATATTTCCACGGGAGCTTGCCACCCACCCGCTAGAAAATATGGACCTGCGGGCACTTGTAACAAATGTTCCATTCAGACCCTTAAAATCTGACACCAAAGACAACGCAAAAGGCTTACTTTCATGCATTGAAAGCTTCGCTAATGTTCTGGCTCTTTTATCATCCAACCAAAGATGCAAATTGGCATCTATGTACCACACCTTCAAAGCGTTTGTGACGCTAAACTCTAACTTGTGGAGCCTAGAGTCCAGAATGTTTCCTAAAAATGGTGTAATTTCAACGTCATAAGAAGGGAGATTGAATGAACCAATCCCAGTAATGGGTCTCCACAAGAGAGGATTAATTCCACCAGTGTAAATCACAGTAAAAGGCCAAATTGCTCCAACAATCTCTCCGTCAATACTAACCACAACCTCTCTGAATGGTCCATTCCCTGGTGTATTGGTGAGATTATTTGCAAGAATGTAGTCATTAGGAACATTTGTATACCAGAATTCATCATTTTCATGGAAAGAAACATAAACTTCCAGCACAGCCCTATACACATTTGGAGGAATCTTGAAATCCTCAGACTTAGTATCAGAGGAATTCTCAATTTCAAACCACAACCCATCATTCAGTGGGAGCTTTCTCGAAATAGGTAAGATCAAATCAGCATGAGAATCAGATCCAATTTTCAAATTATTTAACCTATGATTATAGTAACGAAAATTATCTTTAGTAGGATAGAAATGAAAAGTGATATTAACGTGGTAAACTCCCGTGTAGGTCTTATCGACGAGATTGCCGAGATAAACAGCAAGTTCTTGTTTGTCCTTCCTAAGAAGCAGCGAATAATACCTTGTTATGTCCTTGCGTACTGTCCAAACAATCCCAGTAGCTCTTGGCTCAGCCGTGCAGCTCCTGAGAAGCTCAACGCCGCCTAGCCAAACCCCAAAAATGCGGTCAAATTGCCTTCCTCTGGAAGTTGCCTTCCATTCAAGGATAATTTTGGAGAATTCCTGAGATGGGCAGTGAGACGGAGGGGTATAGTTTGCAAGGACAGGAGGCTGACCATAGGTGTAGCCAAAGTCATGTTGAAGAACAAGGTATGTGCAAGGTTTGGTCTTGGGGATTTTAATGGGTTTGGTCACTTCAAAGTAAACAGTTGGTGATGTATAATTGAGAGGCTTGTTGTTTCCGGTGGTGTGCTCGAGAAGTTGTGATCTGAGAAGTTTGTTGGTCTTTTGGAGATTGGCACTGGATGGTAGTGGGTGAATGAGAAAGAGAAAAACACAGACGATGAGGACATGGACGGTAGAGACAGCCATGAATGGTTGTTGAATCGTTCTTTCGGTGTCAGCTTGAACAGAATATTGGAGTTTGTTCATTCATCAAATTTCTTTGCTGGAGTAAGCACAGACGCTTATGCTGCACAAAGCACATACAGTATAAACAATGATTAATTCGATATACCTGTACCGCGTCCCGAGTGCCCCACAGGCTTGGAGGTCTTGCACATCACATGACTAGCTATTAATTGGGTTATTAGAGGCAGCTACCAAACCTTTCGCCCGTCTAAAACATTGACTCTTGCTTAAAGGAGAGAGTAAGAAAAGAGCCTATACGAAGTACAGAAACGCTATCTACCGATTTTGTTCATTTATTGTCAACTTTGTCTGTGTGTTCTTTACCTTCTAATGTAAAGCGTCAAAAAAAATAGAAAATCTTATAAAAATTACCCATATATTTGTAGAAAATCAAATTTGTGAGTCTTTTTTATCTTTGTTGAGCCCGTACAGTATTTACTCGCGTGATCATTCTTGGATGAGAAGTATTCGTTTTATCTTGTCCACTGCTAGATCTCGTGTAAAAAAATCATTCAAAATTTCAGATTAGAACAGTATAATCTCAAATCTACCACTGCAGAAAAATACGTAAAACTTGAAATCCCCAAAGAACTCATTTCTTTATGGAGAGAGCAAAATCATACACATTTTCATGTTAGAGCTATACGACTTATTCTTACACTTCATGGAAGAAAGGGAATACCTGCGACAGCCAGGATATCTCTTCTAGACACGGCCTACACAACGTATCAAAATGCTTTTATTGGTACTCTACTAACAACGCTCAACGATGGAAGTGTTATCTTAACCATAGCACCTGATTTCAACATCAAGTTGGATGATCCTGTTTTATCTGAACGACTACAAGTTTAGATTAAGATCATTGGAGCAGATCAAGATCCTATAGTCATTATGGCTACTTTACATCACCAGATGATCTATAATCTACATAATCATGCTTTGGACCTTAATTTCCCGAATTCCACTTCGGATGCTCTTTATATGGTCGCTGATCGTTTCAATAATCAGACTACTATCATTCAGATCTCGAAGCAGCTACTAGCATAGGAGCTTGAAAAGTTGATGCCTACTGAATGGATCACCAACTACCAAAAGATGTTCAACGCGCCTCATCGACACTATTTTCATACGACGACTCCTCCGATTCTGAAGACATTGAGAGATGGAACTGTTAAGTTCATATATGATAGGCCCATTGAAGATCCATCTAGACCTTCAACTTCTGGGGCAATCCTTATGACCCAGCCCGTATCTTCTCATATGGAAGGTAAATCTGGTCCTCCTGTTCATTACTTTAAATCTAAAGGAGATTCAGTCTATATCAATCATCATCGTGGACATTTTGTATGGGATGTCGACCCATTCATGTATGAACCCGACTGTGAGATCTGTCTCAACCCTGAGTTAGATAGTGATGATAATGATCGCTATTGAAGAAGAAGAAAGAAAAAGAAAAAGCCAAAACCTCGTTGTCAACCTTCTCAACAGTATCGTCCTCTTGGTGATGATCCAGATCCAGATGATTCTATTAATTTATAAATAAATTTAAAATTTAAAATTATTTATTTTAATAAATAAAATTTAATTTAATGAATAATGTATTAATAAAGATTATATAAGAGATTAAAATAAATAAATAAATTAAAATAATTTATCTTTAAGTTAATAAAAATACAATTATATTAACATTAACAATTGAACAATTTTTTTATTTGCAAAAACAAAAATTAAAAATCTCAGCAACAAAAAAAAAGAACCAAACGGTCCTAAGTTTGTGATAATCTTAAAAGCTTAAAGCAAACTTTTTTGCCATAATCCAAAAATAAATTGAATGTTTGCAAGAACATTTAGAACCCTCTTTTTTTTTTTTACAATCTGTTTATTTGTTTCGTTTTCAGTTGTTTTTGGCAAAAACATTCAGACCCTTCTTTTTCTGATCATTTGGTTTAGGATGATATCTTTCTTTCACTTCTTAGAATCTGATTCTAGTCTCTAGCAGGATGAGCTTTCTAATGTTCACCGATTAATCACTTTTTGGATGTCATGGGTCACTTTGATATGGTTCTGGTGTTAGGAATTCATTTCTTTTCCTAACATAGCTAATTCTTATCTTTCTAGTTTTTCTGAGCTCAATGTTTATGTAAGATACTCTGGTAAATTTGTTTATGAAATATCTCCTTAATTTACCCCAACAATAAAAAAGAAAAAGACAGAATATCATGCTAATGCTACTGACATCGGATGTCTAACCCACCAAGTTATCCTCTCGGGCACTAAAAATTTGTATCTTTCTCTAACTTAAATCAGCATATCCTTTTTATATACACCAACCTAACTTCCTATAATATAGCATCATTAAGAATACCAGGGGCAGAAAGTTAAACAAAATTAAAGAATAGCTTTTCCATAAACTCATACAAGGGAATGATTTATAACTGACAACAGACCGGAATCCCCATGTAACAAGAACACTTCCAAAGGAACATAAGGAGAGTTCAAAGAGGATCCAAGCCTATAAGTTGGTTGTAATATTTTACTCCCCTTAGCACACTGAACAGTTAGAAGACGCGGTCCAGTTCTCATCTCCCACACCTACATGAATGACCAACATAAGAAAAAAGAAAAAGAATCATTCTATGAATAAAATCTAAGAACAAAATCTCAAAACAAGAACTCATAAGTTAACTATACATAGAAAATTCTCGGCTACAAGGAAACAAGACATCTAGCAAGTCAGGTTTACTACCAACTATCTAACACCTGATACAACTGTTGTAATATTTCAAAGACCTGATTTCTGGCTATTGATCTTAAACAACTATTGCACGGAGATATCCAGTTAGAATGTTCCTTCTACAAACCATTTGGCAACTCAATCCCCACCTTCTTTTCTTTGTTTTTTTTAATTGGACACTGCATTTGGAAAGGAAAGAAAAGCAAACTGTAGATGACGATAATAGAGGGCATGGCAGGAATCAGGAATAAAAGAAAAGCAATCTAACAACCAAAATGAATCGCATGAGTCCATAAAACATATAGAAAAAGATTTTAGCACATGGATTACAAAGATTAACCCCAGCTGGAAATAAAAGGCATTACACCAATTGATAGAAGATAAACAGTCCAATGCTATTATTTGACGGAGTGAACATCAAAAAAAATAAACAGAAGTAACTGACAGAATTTGGAGGAGGAATTTTTAATCATATCTGACTAATAGACATACATTAGAACACTAACCCTAGTACAACTTCAGAAATAAATTTATACAGATTTGTCAGATCCGATGATTTATGGCATTTTATGGACATCATTAGTACTATATTTTATGGACATAATCATAAAGATTATGTTTTCCCACACTCCCCCTCAAGCCGGTTTATAGGCATTAACCATTTCCAGCTGGGATACAACGCTTAGAAACATGGGACCACTTAACACTTTGGTAAGTACATCTGCAAATTGACTATGTGGAGATACGTAAGGTGTGCAAATCAACCTACTCTCCAACTTCTCTCCGATCAAGTGTTTGTCAACTTCAACGTGTTTTGTTCTACCATGTTGTGCTGGGTTGATAAAGTTTCTGCTTGCAAATCAATTTCCTTTGGATTATGCATGAATTAGCTAATCACACTAACTGCAAATGCCATATCTGATCGTGTGTGAAACAAATAAATGAGTTTTCCTACTAGGCGTTGATATGATCTCTTGTCCACTGTATTATCTTCCTCTACTATTCCAAGTTTAATATTTGAATCTATTGGAGTACTTGCAGGTCTGCATGTTGTTTTACCTATTTCCTTGAGAAGACCTATGATGTATTTCTCTCGGGAGATAAAAATGCCCTGCTTAGAATGACCAATCTCAATCTTGAGAAAATATTTCAACCTCCCCAATACCTTGAATTCTTTATACAGACATTAACATCTCTTTCTCTTTAACATCATCTCATGTCACAATTCTGTTATTGGCATCATTACAATTTGGATTGAATTTGCCAACAAAGACTTACAACTTGGACCTCTCAATTGCCAAGTTATCCACATGAAGTAATAAAAGTAATTGAATGTTTAACAACTAATACTCATTGTAAATAGTAACTGAATGTTTAAAAACTAATACTCATTGTAAATAATAACTGAATGTTTAACAAACTAATACTCATTGTAAATGATCTCTTTCTAGATTTTCAGCTTAGTTCCTAGCATTTTCTATATTCACTTCATCTACTCGTTAACAAATTTTCGATGTATTTGATTCAAGCCAATATTGACAGGAAAGAAGTAAGCATGCTTTTGGCATCCAAGAATATCTAATGTAATTCAAATACATTCATATTTATGGAGAAACCATAGTTGTAAGAGTAAATTGTTAAAGTATTACATAATTCTTATGATCCATGAAGACAAAATGAAGCACTAAAAGGCAAGAAAGCTATAAAGTGAGCTACCTCAATTATTCCTTTCCGAGGTGCATGAATAGCAAGGCACAGGCAATAATCACCTTTTGCTAGTTCATAATACGAGGAACTTGCACGTGCACTATCCTTATTAACTAGCATCTCCGTGAATAGACAGTTAGCATCTCGATATCCCTAACAAGAAAATCTAATGATGGAGACAAGATAATTGCACTGGAAATTGATTAAACACATAAATGGCAGAATCTAACCTTCCACAGTCGCACCACCACAAGAGCCTGAGTGTCCAGGAGCAATATACGACCAAGTGAATCAGTTATTGCAGCCAATGTTCCACTAGGTGATAATGTTAGCTTTTCGCCTTTTCTTGGATGATCCATCAAACATGTTAATGGAGAAGCTGCCACAAATTATAGTTTTAGGAAATCACTAAAAATTTCTCTAAAAGAAAAAGGTTTTGGATAGCGTTTATTTGAGCATGTTTACATATACAACACAAGCTAGCTTAATAGTAAGCTTGTAACAAATTTCTCCCGTTGACAATGGGTTTACTAGATAGCGAAACAAATTCCATATTTAGCTGAAAATTCCTCTAGCTTTCTACTTCTTCTTCACATACATAAATCCACTCTAGAGAACACACGCACACGTGAGCTAGTTGCAAAGCAAGAATGAGCAAATGAAAAGGAAAACTTTAAACCAAGAGAAGAAAACCTCAGTACTAAGTGCAAAGGTTGTAAACCCAAAGAAGAAACAATCATAAATATTGTTGTGAAGAGAATAAATGACAAAGAGAAAAGAGAAAAAGGGATACAAGATTCTCTAGTTTAACCACAAGGATTATAGCCAAAGATACATAGATTATAGCTGCGAATACAAAGATCACAGATACTAGGAGGTGTTATTGATTAAATTGATCTCATAATAGCAGTCCAATACAGGTTGATACTAATATTCTTAAACAAAATACCTGAAACGATTTAAATATAATATCGAACCAAGGTGATTTATACTCTTTTTTTGGTAACAAAATATCATGTTACTAATGTTTTACTCGTAATTAATTCCTTAAGAACATGTCAAAGTTCAAGACTAATTGCAAGTGAATTACAACTTAATCTACTATTCACTTTCAGGCAAAAGCAAAGAACAAATTAAACAGGGAATACTTAAAGAGCAACATGTAGATCCAGTTGATTTGACAAAATCAAAGCTTTTTATGTACAATTTGACCCAAGAAAAATTGATCGTATGAAGAGATTGATTGTAAAGCATGTTGAAGATTGAAGGAATTGTCCACGGGAAGAGGCTTTTAACCTCTATAGGACCTATTTGGGCAACATATAGGACATTAAAGTAATATTTTTATATTGGATACTCATAATACTAATAATAAATCAATTAAGTTAAAAGATCCTCGCCGCTCACCCTCAAGTTAATGAATGCTTTTCATTTCTAGTTTGCATGTGGATATTTCAAATGATGATGTAAGGAGCCCTTTTGAAATAGATAAACAGTTATATATTTTTTCTACCTAATAGCTACTAAACACAAAATGCTTTGAATATCGAGGCATTGCCAGTTTAATGTTGAAAGAGCAAATTGGTGGGTGAGGAGGTGCTAGTGATTAGAGTATTTCAATGATAATACTTAGATCTAGGGCAATATGGTGATGCATAGTGCTCAACAATGATGATGATATCTCAGATAACATCAATGTCAAGGTCTTTTTAGAGTCTATTGTGTAGAGAAAGAAGGTTAAAACAAGACATATGAGGGGTGATGCTAGTAAAAGAGCTAGAGGAGAAGAGTATGAATAAAGTAGTCATTGGTTGAAGAGGGAATTATGGAGAAAGTAGTGACTAAGTCAATAACTAAAAGAAAGGAAAAGAAGCAATTTGACAAATAGAACATGCTCAATGTCAGTGGAGATGGAGAGTAATGATGCAGCAATTTTCTTTAACATAGAAAACAGATTCTAAAGATGATGCTTGTGGTTTTCAGAAATATGACTTTAGACTCTAATACCATGTGAAAATAGAATAAATGAGAAAGCGTAAAGAGAAAGAATACAAGATTTGCATGGTTTTATTATGAAGCTTAAACCCTCAAATACAAAGATACTAAAATATGCTATTGACTAATTTTAACCAATCTATTGATAATAGCAGGAAAAATACAAGCTAATACTAATATTTCTTAATAGAGTAACTAAATTATTTTACCATAGGATATTTGAGTTACAATATTATATATAATTAAACATAACAATAATATTAAATCTTTAAGATCTTTAACAACTGTAAATGGAAAAAATTGTGAATGACAACACTTTCAATCTTGTTTGTTCATTTTATACACACAAGTGAGATGTAAACTGACTAACAGCATACAACTCTAGGCAATAGAAAACAAGCATGACTGTGATGGAGCATATGAGAACCTATCAAGCTGAAATATAACAGTAAATAAGTTTAAATCATAATGCAAGCATACTTTCGCTAAGTACTTTTGACACATAAATCTCTATGAATACAAAACAAAATATAACCAAGAAACTTACCTTTAGCAAATGACTGAGGCTTCACTTCTGACCTTTTGGTAAACGTTGGTTCGCTTCTCCATATCATTTTAGAGAAGGAAGCTATTGTTGAAAATGTTGCTGGTACCACTTTTGAAAGAATAGCTCCGACTAAAGACCTATTTTTGTCTTCTGAAAGTCTTTAAAAGATTCAAAAAGATTTTAGTAAATGCCGTAAAACAATATAACACATAATGGTGTTAATTTAAGGTCAAAAGTATTGATTTTTACAAAATGATTTTCAGATATATTGAAAAAAGTGCTGCATGGCAAAGCACCAAAAAACAAACCTGAAAGCAGAAATTACAGCATTCTCTCCAATTGTCACAGCACAATAATAACGTTGGCTTGACTGCCCAACAATAAAAATAGCTGAACTCAAGCACCAGAAAGTGTGAACTATGTTTGCTACTCTATACTGCAAAGGCCCTTAAAGAAAGCATTCGCTTAGAAGCTTAAGGATCAAATGTGATTACCTGAACTTCCATCAACGGAGGTGGCATAATGTCAGTAATTGCAGCATCTGCACACAACCCGTACTTCCCAATATTCCACATTTGGTAATGCAATCTTCTCAAAAAGCTTCCCGAATCTTCTGAGTTCATTTCCTTTTCGTTCCAGAATGGTGCATGAGAATTTTGGAACCGTTCTTGCAGCAGATTCTAAGGATAACACATTAATCACCAAAGAAAAGCAAAACCCAGTATTAAACCAAAGCAGTAATTCGTTAAGAGAAGTTCAAAACAATCTTTTACGTAAATATGCACCTGAATATCAGAGCCATCAAAGCGAGCTATTACATCAGAGAAAACGACTGAGACCTCATTTGAGTATGAATCATGGGTCAAATCTTTCTTAGTTCCTCGAACTCTTAATTTCAAAATTTTCCCAGGATATACCATCTTCAAAGCCCCAACAAAATATCACCATCTTTAAAATCCAGACTTTTACAAATTTAACCAAAAGAAGCTTGAATACTCAAAAACAAACCTGTCTATGGACCAAATGCCCATCCAATGAATAAAGCAGCAAATACCCCGAAGAGGTCCCTACAGCAATCACTCGAATCTCGTCGTAAAGAAGCCATTCCAAGGCAGTGATGAACTCAGACTGGATCGGTGACAGCTCGGGTCGGATCCTGAACCGTGGGCCGTCGTCCCAACCTGTGATTAAGATGACAGAGCCGTTGGCGATGGCGATGGAGTGGCTACCGAGTGCGCAGTGGAGGTTGGGGTTCTCCACCAGCCACCCCTCTTTTCCCGCGCCGACGTCGCTCAGCTCCTCGCAAGCTATGCACCCGAGCTCCGTCGTGTGAGTCCGTTTCGTAAATGACGTCGTTTTGGCCCTCGGAAATGATTCCATCACTGTGGTCTAAATGCAAAGTTGAATTGAACGATTCCTCAGAGTTGAAGATCCAATTCTGCCCACCAACAATAGAAGGTAAAACTATTGTATCGTCGGATCTGGATACACTTAAAGAAGGAATGACGATGTGGGAAGTAACTCTCGTTGGATCCTTCATGGACAAGAGGCCCTCTCAAAGTCATGAACTCTTGGGCAAGGGACAAATAAATACGGGACTCCAAGAAGTGGAGGCGGTGCTCGTTCACATTAACACGAGAGAGAAAAGGGGATTGATTATAGATTATTATTGGACGAACCATATTTTGGTATTTAAATTTTAGGATTACTTTATACGTGAGAAATAAAAATTATTCCTTTGTTTTTTAGTAAAATAATATAATTAACTAAAATATATTAAATATAATTTTATTCCTTTTTTAGTAAAATAGTGTAATTAATTAAATATAATTAACTAAAATATATTAAATATAATTAATTATATTTAATATAGTTAAATAGAATATATTCAATTTTGATACAAAATTTTTAGAAAATAATATAATTAATTAAATATCATTAATTAAAATATATTAAATTTTGATATAAAATTTAACAAAATTTTATTTTTTTCTTTTATAGCAAGATATATTAACATTATAATTAATTAGAATCTATTAATATTTGATATGAAAATTTAAAAAAATATTTTTTTCTTTTTTAGTAAAACAATATAAAATATAATTAATTAGAATATATTAAAATTTGATTTAAAACAAAATTTTAACAAGTTTTTATTTTTCCCTTTTTAGCAAAATAATATAATTAATTAAATATCATTAATTAGAATATATTTAATTAAACCTAATTAATTAGAATATATTAAAATTTGATGTAAAACAAAATTTTAATTAATTTTTTATTTTTAGAGAATAATATAATTAATTAGAATATAATAACATTAAATATAATTAATCGGAATATATCAAATTGTGATATAAAATTTAACTAATTTTTATTTTTTCTTTTTAACAAAACAATATAATTAATTAGAATATATTAAAATTAAATATAATTAATTAGAATATATTAAATTTTGGTGTAAATAAATTTTTATTTTTCCGTTTTTAGTAAAACAATATAATTAATTAGAATATATTAAAATTTAATTTTTTTTTCTTTTTTAGTAAAATAATATTATTAATTAGAATATATTAAGATTTGATGCAAAACAAAAACTTTAAAAAAATTTGTTTTTCAATATTTTCAACTAACTACTGTTAATAATTATTATTATTATTCGTCCGTTTTAGTCAAATATCATAATTATAATTATTACATCCAATAATTTTGTTCGCAGAAGAACATGTCCCAGCCGTGGGATCCTCAAGGCTCTATCTACGACAGGATCGGGGAAAGGAGGAGGATTATTGGATAAGCCAACAATAGAGAAAACCACTCCTGGCCGCGAATCTGAGTTCGATTTGAAGTACATGCTTACCTTCTTCAGTTTTGGACTCTCAATATCACTGTTTCAGTATTGCTTGTCTGTGCTTGTTTATAAGAATCCGTCTGAAAAAATTTGCCAAGATACTCTTTTAAGTTTCTGGTGATTATTGCATATGCCGCCTAACCAAATTCGACTTCCAAACGGGAAGGTTTGGCAGGCCATTCTGGCTCATTCAATTTTAGAAAGGAATTGGCAATTGATGTGTCATTCAATTTCATTATTGGTACATCTATCTCATTACATAGTACACGAGGTCCCTCTTTTGGAGAGGATAATCAACATATTTGGTGAGAGATAGACGATGATTACGGACTCTTACGGGGACTATATATTCGCCAAGATCTTCTTCTTCTTCTTCCCCATCTCTCTCTGCTATCAGTGTTTGATTGGTTTTCCTTCTGATGTCACATTTATATACCATATGCTTTGTTTCTCATAAGCATCTGCTTTCTTCCTCTCTCTCTCATAAGCTTCACGTAGCATTATATTTTGGGAAGCAAGCTTGTTCTACAGGAAGCTGTTCATTACGCTTGTAGTTCAGCTTAAGTTTTCCACTGTCTTTTATCTCACAAGTGACTGAATTCGTTTTTCCAGAAAATAAGCAGTCTTGCTATTTTTCCCTTGGCTGTATAAATTTGTATAATATAACTTCAAGGTACTGCAAGTGTAGCAATTCTCTTTTGTGTGTTACCGTCTCCGGGGAAGAAGACGGAGGGCTTGTGAATAGTGCGGTTAGTTTCGTGGTCGAAGCAAAACTGAGCATCCACAACCACAGTTGCTCCGGTCATTTCTCTCAACAGAGCTGTGGCAGTGAAAGTAGTCGAAGTTCTGCAGATAGTAGCGTGGTCGCCGTCGCCGGAGCATAAGCCAGCCGAGGGAGGAGACGACCTTGGCACATCACAGTCTGACAATTCAGCGGAGCAGCCTGTCCTCTGTCACCCACCCGCTGTGAGTAACGTATCTTTGTCCTCTTTATTTTTACGCCGCCCGTATCTCTGTCATCTTTCTTTTTCCGCCACCTGTGAAGTATGACTCTGCTGTGATTCTTGTTCTGTGTGTTTTAGTACTAATAATCATATTTCTCTGTATTAGTTTATATTACTATTACGTATTTTTTATTATTATTATTATTATTATTATTTGTCTGTCTTTTATTTTTATTTTTATTATTATTATTATTATTTATTTTTAATATTTACTATTCGTATTACTATTTTTATTTTATTACTGATATTATTATTTTAAATTTATATCTATATATTTACCCAAAAAAAAGCATTCATTTAAAATTGTTTTTATATTTAATTGTATTATTATTATTTTATTTTTTAAAATTTTATTTACTTTATTTATTATTATTATTATTATTATTATTTTAAGCATTATTACCTCTATTATTATTAGTAGCGTTTTTTAATTATCTCTTTTTCGTATTATTCTTTTTATTTTCCAAACATCATACTTTTATTTAGTTTCGTATTAGCTTTAGTCTTATCGTTATTAGTATGGTCCCTTTATTTTTGGTATTAGCTTTTATTTATTTATTTATTATTATTATTATTCTTATTTTTCTTTCTTTTTTATTACTATTATTCTCCTTAGCGATATTATTCTTTTGTGATTATTGCTTTATTCTAACTTACGTTGGCGGAGGGGGTATTTACAAGAGGCACGATAAAAGGTCTAGCTTATCTTTTGATCTGGCCAACAAGCAGGTATGTCCTCTTCTTTTTTCTTTTAAGTGCGATTCTAAGTTACTCAATTTCTATGCGTGCCACTTCTTACATTCTTGCATCTGGTATTCTGCATTATTTTATCTGTCAATTTTGCATGTGAGTCTATCGAAAAACAATCTCTTTATTTTATAAGAGTAAGGTTGTGTACTATAAGACCTCCTTAGACCCTACCTCAATGCAGGACTTCAAACAGAATGTGGTAATGATGATGATGATGACGACGACTATATTCATTTTAATTTCTATTATCATCATCCCGTGAGAAACAACCGCCCCTTACTGAACTATAATAACATATTCTTATTCAGATTTAAGTCTCCAAATAGAATCTTATAAATGGGGGCTTAACATTACATTTGCAATAACATATTCTTATTCAGATTTAAGTCTTCAAATAGAATCTTATAAATGGGGCTTAGCATTACATTTACAAACTACTTTTTCTAGGATGGAAGCCCAAGATTAAGATTGAAAATCCAAGGCAAAAAAGATTCTTATCTGGCATGCAATAATGTCATGAATATCATATCGAATTTAACACTGGATTAAATTTTGGTTCGATATTATATTAGTATTAGGGTCCGTTTGGTTGAGCTTTTATCAGTAGAGCTTTTGTCAGTAGAGCTTTTTTGGGAAGAGCTTTTTTTAAAAGCCAGTTGGCTGTTTGGCTGTCAATTAAAAAAACAACTTTTTAAAAAGAGCTTCTTACAGTAGATTGTTTGGCAACCTAAAAATAAAAAAGCACTTTTATTAATTTTAACTATATTTTATTTTATAATAAAATTATTTATGTTAAATAATTTTTAAAGTATATTAAACAATATGCAAAGTACCATATTAAAGGAAATTTTAGAGATATTTTAAATTTAATTAAATTTATTGATATTTATTAATTTAATTATAAAATTAAATAAGTTATTAAATTAAATTAAATTATTCATAGTTTTAATTAATAATTAATTGCAACTAATTAAAAATATGATATCAAATTAGATTATTCATAATTTGTATTAATGATTAATATATTAAATAATTAAATAATATATTTAGTAGATTAATAAATTATTTATGCTAAATAAAATAATGTTTCACCGATGGTCCTCAAATTCTGAAACACCAAGCATTGCCAAAGCTAAGTGGCTATTCATCTCACTTTTTGTTTGTTGCTGTTGATTGTAGAATCTATTCACAACGCAGACGTCTGTGTTGTTAACACAGACGAACAACACAGACTAACCGTTAACACAGACGTTCACGTCTGCGTCTGCGTCTGCGTTGTTAACACAGACGAACAACACAGACGTGCAAAAATTTTCAGGACAAAAAAAAACATACAAGATGAACCAACCTGAAGAGGAGAGGGATATCGTGAGCAGAAGCAAAACCAAGAGTCGGCTATAGGTTTCAGAAAAGACTCAAGAGGAGAATTGTTTAATACGTAAGTGACGGGAAAAGACTCAAGAGGAGAACTGTTTAATGCGTAAGTGACGGAATTAGCTTTAAAAACAGCTTTCCGAAAAAGCTCTAATTTGAGCTTTTTGGAAAAGCTTCAAATTCTAGCTTTTTCAAAAGCTGTATTTTGGCTTTTTCAAAAGCTGTTTCTACTCGAGAAGTGCTTTTTAAGTTTCCAGCCAAACACCCATTTTTTCCGAAAATAACTTTTGCGGTGGGAAAAAGTACTTTTGGAGTCTCCAAAAGCTGAACCAAACACACACTAAGGTATGTTCTCAGTCGCATCTCTGTCAGGTTAACTCACAAGTTGATTAGTTTCAATATTTTGTTTATGACAGTTTGCTCAGTCGGCAAATCCTGTCCTTTTTTATCAACACTTAGTATCCTTTTCCTTTATTAATTTATAATAACTTTCATTTATTACGAGAAGAATGAAATCCGGATTTACAACAAGAAGAAAAGATTTAAAAATATTCCACAAACTACAAATTTATGAGTATCATCCCTACTTTCTTTAATTTAATCCTAGATATGACATTTATATCTCAAGGTCATGCGATAGAATGATTTTAGCCGTCAAAATAATATAAACCTTTCGATCCATTCATTGCATATCTTTTTTCTTTGTCCTTTATATTAGACTACCCATTTGGAATAAAAAAGAGGAGAAAAATTGAATCCAACATCAAATTACTGAAGAAGTGACTTCGTCACCATTAAGTTACAAGCATGTTTGTTTCATTAGTAGATTCCTTCTCTACTCTTTCTATTGGATCTTTTGGGAGGGGAGGTCTAGTTTCAAATCAAGCAGATACGGAACTCTTTACTTTGTGCAGTCATTTGTGAAATATACGGACACAATAACAAGTTTACTGAAGTGATCCCACATGAGAATTTCATTTGGAACATTATTTGTATGTTTATGAAAATTCTCATTATGATGAGTATATTAAGTGATCATTTGACTTGAGATCATCAAAGATATCTCATATAGAGATTGATATGTTTTGATATTACTTATAACTTATTCTAATCAAAGGTAGCTCAGTCAATAGTCATTGGATATAACATGAACTATATAGAGATAGTTAAGTGATCAATATAAGATTCATCATCCTAAAGTGATTAGAGAGAATGTTTTATTATTCTTGATTAGTATTGATTTGAAAAATCCTTGGCCAAGGTGGAATGCAACTTTGAAAATCATATATGAAAAGGTTAATTAAAACCATATTGACACTCCTAAATATTTGAATGGTCATGATGCGTTGTTAGATGGCAAGCTTGATTTGTGGATATAAATTATTTAATTAGAGAATTAAAGATAAATTAAAGGAGTTTAATTTATCTAATCCTAAATATGATCTAGGGTTATAATTTTTATCTATCGTCAATATATTTAGGAACCTAATAAGTCACACATAAAGAACAGGTTGAAGAGAGAAATTAATCAAGTTAGACTTGATAAGTTTGAGAATCTTTATGATTAAATACGAGATATTTAATAAATAAAGATCAATATGAGATATTAGATCTTATTTGAGCATAATTGATATTTATGAAGAATTATTTGTAATTCTAATTAATATTTAATTAAAATTAGAATTTAATTTCAATTAAATTACTAAAATATCGAAAACTTATTATAAATAGGCTTATGCTTTAAAGGAGCCAACACTCGTTGCCTAACCATCTCTACAATTATTGGTTAATTCTCTAAACAAGTTCTATTGATACCTTTAAAGGACAGACACTTGTGCAACTATAGTGGTTGAGATGAGCCAATTTTAGAAAAGGTTTGAGAAAAATAACAAGAAAAAGAATCAAATTTGGAATAAGGCACTAATTAAGATTCATGATTTATTATGATTTTTTGTTAATTATTTTATAAAATTTTAGTGATTTTGGCTTTCAAGAAATCAAAATAAAAATATTTTGTAATTATCCTGTTGTACTCCTTGCCTAACCCTCTCTGTAATAGTTACAGAGTTCTGTTAACTTGTTATGCAGATATTGTTAGAGGCTAGATACTTGTGGTACTACTGTGGTTGAGATGAGTCAGTTTGGAAATGGTTCTAGCGATAGGACAAGAAAAAGATCAAGTTTGGGAACAAGGTACGAATTACGATTCACACTTTATTATTATGATTTACGTATGAATCATTTTAGAGATTTAAAGTGATCGTGATTTTTGTAAACTATAATATGAAAAGTTTTGTAATTGTTTTGCTATGCGAGGGATTAAAGTCCAACCTGATTTTCCAATAGTGATATCATAGTCAACTTTAATACTATAATGTGATTAAATTGGTTTATTGTTTTTTTTTGAAATTTTAAGAAATTAGATTACCAAAAAACGGTAAAGTCTATAATATACAATATAATTACAAACCTATAAAGGAAATAAAAGGGGAGAGAACAGCCCCTACTTTCTCAATATCTCAATCAATACAAACCACTTACAACTAAAGAAACCAACGCCTCCTCATTGCTAGCGTCATAGAGTCCTGTTTACCATTCACAATGATGGCCTCCCTTATCAAGTTAACTATGTAGTCCGCAAGCTCATATTTGCTTCTTTCCACTTGCTTGTAAAGCTGTTTGTTCCTCTCCCTCCATATTTGATAAAGAACCATATGAAACGAGGCCTTGATAATGAAACCGTCTAGCCTCCCTTGTTTGGTTTTTTGTATAACCTCTTCCAGCACATCATTCCACTCATATGCAGAATTCTGAGTGCCTATCAAATGCAAAATATGGCTCCACACCACTTTGGTATACTCACATTAAAAAAACAGATGGTTTCTACTTTCATGTACTAGCGTACACAACACACAAATGAGGTTAAAAGTACCAAACACCTGTCCTTAGTTCTCAATCTATTTTTAATAGCTAGCCACAAGAAGAATGCAGATTTAGGGCATAATACCTGTTGCTAAACTAGTTCAGTCCATGGTACCTGTTCCCTTGGCTCTCTCCCAATGCCGCGTGTTGAAGAAGTAGTGAAAACACCATCTTGGGTTGCTGTCCAAATCATCTTATTTGGAGTACTATTCAGTATAATGCCGTTCATATAGCTGTCGATATGATGTCTGAATCTGCACCTAAACAGACGATCTCCCTCTTGGACAACCCAAGCAAGAGAGGATGCCTTAAGAATTCAGCTCCTAACCCCCATTAATTAATTTTGCATCCAGAGAGGACTCCTCTCATGCCAATTATCAAACCAGAAAATTGTATCCTCACCACTCCCAATTCTATTCCTAATTAAAGGATAAATCAATTCCCTCAATTGCAGGAGACTTTTAAAAATCCAGGAGTAATTGGACCTCAATTGAAGATGCCAGAAACTTTGCCCATTAATGCAGTAGACTTGCACCCATTTGACCCACAGCGCCTCTTTATCCATAAATAGACGCCAAATTCGCTTCAAAAGCAGACATCTTTACATTAGAATGAACGAAATTATGCCCAATCCCCCATGCTTCTTTGGAATGACAATCTCACTCTACTTAACTTTTGCACCCTTACACTTTTCATGATTGCCAGTCCATAAGAACGCTTTGATAATCCTCTCCATTTCTTTAATCACTTTCTTTGGAATAATGACATGAGCTGCCCAGTGCACATTCATGCTATTCAAGACAAATACAATAAGGTTAACTCTGGCTGCAAAGGAGAGAAGACGATTCTGCCATGCATTGATCCTACTCTTTAATTTTCTAGTAAAGGCATGAAGTTAGAAAACCGAGGCTTACCTAAGGTGATTGGTACTCCTAAATATCTGAATGGTGTGCCTTGGAGAGATAGCCCAACTAGATAGCTAAGCTCTTCCTGATTGTTTACATCTGAGGATATATAAACACCACTCTTTTGAATGTTCATTTGCATACCCGACCAGCAAGAAAATGTGTTCATCAGGTTCATCATCATCACTAACACTTGCGGCTCAGCCTTGCACAGAAGTATCACATCGTCCGCATACATTAAATGAGACAGGTTCAAGTCTCTGCATTTGTAATGGTACTGAAATAGCCCATTACATTGCACCAGTTTAGATAGTAACCTTGATAAACCCTCTATCGCCAGCATGAATAAGTAAGGGGAAAGGGGATCCCTTTGCCTTGTTCCTCGTTGAGTCTTAAATGGCTTCGTCGGAATTCCATTAATAAGGATGCTCAGAGAGGTCGTCTGTATACATTGAGATATCAAATGACAAAACCGCGGAGGCAATCCAGTTCCCAACATGCATTCTTTCAAGTTTTCCCAGTCAATAGTATCAAAAGCTTTATAAAGATCAATTTTTAAGGCGCTGCTATTAACCTTCTAACCAGTATGATATTCTCCCATCAGATCTTGTAGCAACAGTATATTGTCTCCTATACTCCTTGATGAGAGAAAGGCACCCTGAGCATTGCTGACAACCTCCGCCAACACCCCTTTCAAACGCTCCGCTAAAAGAGAAGCAATAACTTTGTACACTATATTGCAATACGATATTGGTCTATAATATGTAATCTCATCAGTTCTCTCCTTCTAAGGGATTAAGGATATGTGGGTATGATTAATCTCCTGCAGGAGTTTCCCAGATAAAAAGAACTCAAGTACTGCCTCCGTTACCAGCTGACCAGTAATGTGCCACGTCTGTCGGAAGAACCCAGCCGAGAAACCATCAAGACTGGGAGCTTTGGAGCTATTAAGGCGGAACAAGGCTTCTTTTACTTGCGTCGCTGTGAAAGGGGCGTTAAGCAAGTCCCTTCTTTCTTGACTAGGAGTGAAGTCCAGGACATTCCTAACCCTAAATCCATCCCTTCTCGAAGCTTCATAGCTACCCATAAGTTGAACAAAAAAATCCCTAACATGATCCGATAGCACTGCTTGACCTCTCCTAATGCTTCCCTCAGAGTCTGTCAGTTCAAATATAGTGTTAATATTGTGTCGTGCAAGGATAGCTGCATGAAAGTTTATGTTTCGGTCCCCCTCCTTCAGCCAGCTTTGTCTTGCTTTTTGTCTAAAAATGGAGTCATTCAGCTTCAAAGCCTCCTGGTATTTGTGCATGACATTAGTCTCAAGTACCCGTAGTCCTTCATTTAGAGGCTCCATTTAACACTGCTATTGGAGATCTGCCAATGAGTGTTCAACTCCTGGAGGTTGCAGGTTTGCTACTTGCTAAAGACTTTAATCGCTCGTTTTACAAGCTTCAGCTTTTGCATTAACTGAAACCCCTTATAACCCTGAATCTTTGTCAGCCAAATCTACGCAATCATATCCATAAAACCCTCAACTTGTAGTAAACCATTGAAGAACCGAAAAGGGGCTCCACGTCTATGATTATCAAACTGGTGCTAAATGATAATGGGTGTGTGGTCTGAAAAAACTGGGTCACCGAACTCCACTGAATCAAATGGGAAAGATAAAAGCCATTGCTGATTAACCAATGCTCGATCAAGCTTCTTTCGAATATACAAGTGACCTTTTTGTTTGTTCTCCCATGTGAACCACCTGCCACTCCTTCTAAGATCAACTAAGTCAGAGTTAAAAAATAATTGTTGTATCTCTCCACCAGCTCCTCCATGAAATCTCACTCCACCCTTAACTTCTGAAGAGTTGTGACAATAATTAAAATCTCCAACTACCACCCACGGTCCCCCCATCCCGGCATGGAACTCCAACAACTCCTTCCACAGATTAGCCCGCTGAAAAGCAAAGTTTAAAGCATAGATTAAAGTAACTGTAAAGAGGTCCTTGCCAATTTCCTTACATTGCAAGTGCATAAACTGGTCTCCCATCTTAATCACCTGGACTTCAATTTTGTCAAAATTATACCAGCAAAGGATTCTGCCATTATAGTAGTGTGCATGATTTGAGATAAGACTCCATTGGGTCCCCAAAAATAATAAACCCTTCCTATCAGCCGAAGCTTTAATTTTTTTGTCTCCAGTAATCCTACCAAAACAGGGTTTGTGTTATCTACAAGCTGCTTTACCATCGGCTTTTTGATGGGGTCATTGAGCCCCCTTGTGTTCCACACTAAAATTGACATCATTAGAATAAACACTCAGGGGACATCACCCTTTTATGCTTTTTCTTTTTCCCTTTCTTCTTACCCGTCGGCCGTTTAGGCTGTTTAGTCGAGCTCTAAGTGATCTCCCCTTCTCCCATGCTTAATTTTGGAATTGAATTTACAAACTCTAAGCCATGAAATTATAATACGATTGTAATTTGAGAAACCTAAAAATCCTAGTTCTAAAATCTGAAAAATTTCAGATTTAGAAACAATTTAAACCTATAACTATTCTGGATTCTTAATATATTGTTAGAGTTGTGGTTTTATAAAAATTCAATAGTTGATTAAGTGATTTGGCTTTTTAGAAACCCATATATTAGTTCATTCTGTATCCCCTCCATCTATTGTTGAGGTTGTTGGATCTTAAATGTTTGTTACTGCTGATGTTAGAATTTTTGGTTGTTTTTGGCAACAATTGTTTCTTGGTAGGAAACTAGGGTTTATGAAATTATGGTTTCCTAACTAAAAGATGGGGGTGTTTGGAAACATGGATAAGGTTATCTCAAAGATGGAATAAGCAGTGTTCGGGTACAAGGATAAAACTATCTTAAGTTAAAATAGGGTTGTTTGACAACTAACTATCTTATGAATAGAGCAAAGCTTATTTAGGTACAAGAATACACTTATTCTAGTATTTGAATAAGGCTTGTTTGACTATTGAATTAAAGTAATCCAATCCGTAGTTTAGAATAGGAGTATTCCAAAATATATTTTCAAACATAAATTTAAATTTATTTTAAAATTAAAGTAATTACGTTTCTTAATTTGATTAATATTAATAGTTGTATTGATTCTTAATTAATTTAGAAAATTAGTTTATAAAATTAGAATTAATTAGTTTTAATTATATTGAAATTAATTAATTAGACTTTTTAAAATTAATAAAAATGTTTTCTTAAGTAATGAAGGAAGACGTTTCTTGACTAAATTTATTTATTTCAATTTGATTGAGATAAATTAAATTTATGATTTTATTTGCTTAGAGAACTTATTATTCAATTTATTTAAAATTTGTTTTTTATGAATAATAAGTTTCTTGATTCATTAAAAAAGATATTTTTCTTGATTAAAATTTGAAAAGTGATTTCATTTATTAATTAATAAAATTGAGCTTTATTTAATATTTTGAAATTTGTTTTCTAATTTATTAAAGAAATATTTTCCAATTAATTGAGAAATAAATCTCTAAATAAATAATATAAATAACTTTCTTAATTAAATAAGAAGTGTTTTATTTAATTAAGAAAGTAGTTTCCTTTAAATATTAGAAAATGGTTTAATAATTAAGGAAAAATAATTTCTAATTAGATTAGAAACAATTTTTTAATAGGATTATAATTTCTTGCTTGTTGAATTTTGAAAAAGGAGTTTTTAAAATTATAATAAGTACAAAGTATAATTTATTGAAAATTGTTTTCAATTAATTTTGTTAAAGCAATCAAGATAACTAGAAATAGTTTCTAATTGAATTTGAAAATAGTTCTCAAATCAAATTAGAATAGGAATTTAATTCAATTCAGAATCAATAGGTTTAATTAAATTTATTTTTTTCCAAAGTTAGAAATATTATTTAGAATGTGAAGATCAATAACTACAATCAAATGAAGATTGATATATTTTTTTTGCATATAATTTGATTATGACTGCATAAGTTGCATACTTTATTTATATGGTCGATATGTATTTTAGATTATTGTTAAATTACATGTTATATATATATATATATGATATTATTACATGTAATTTTGTGTTTAATGAGACAAACAAAACTAAAACCCTCGTTAAAAATATTAAGTACATGTTTTAAGCATAATTTTTTTTCATTCCATTGTTATAAGAATAAACTAGACTTCTGTCTATTGTTAGGCTTAATGAGCAAACTCAAAATTGCTTTAACCCAAATATGTTTACTCTTATGACAGTGGATCCTACTTAACCAATTTTTTTAGATTTGAACGAGTAAACTTATGATCACATGAATTTAGAGGTTGGGTTGGGAATAACATATAAGAGAGTAGTCACCTAATGGATTTAAGGGTCACATGAGACATGATTAATAAAGTCATCATCTACCTAATTTAAGTTTAGTTGGTTTATTAAGAAAATTCAAGATTAACTAAATTTGAATGGGATCCTAGCCCACTAGAAAAATTAATCTTTCCGAATAGTAATGAGAGTTATTATTTCAAATAAAATAGTAGAAGTAACCAAATACATGATTGAATTCCTAATCTTATTTGTAGTCATGACATATAATTAATTACTTGCTTTTCTTACGTTTAAATTTTATTATGAGTGGAATTTACCTTGTTTAGTATAGTTGATACTAAGTTAAATTAATTTCTTGGACATAAGTTAAGTTTGAGAATAGTTCACAAAGTTCAATAGAAAAGTTATATGTCTGTCATGCAATGTTTATATTAATCCCTGTTGAGGATTTAGTGTTAAAGTTTTAGAGATATGTCAATATCATATAGATGACAAAATGTGATAACATTTTGAGTTAACAGATGTCTCATAAACTTTGATGGCATCACGTAAGATGTAAGTTAACACCATGATGGTAAGATATAAAAGGTTGCATGAAGTCTAAAAGGTATAGTACCCTGATGAAATTGTTTGACTCAATTTAGCCCACTAAAAGCATAAATATGGACATCAATTAAAGGCTTTGTTATAGAATGATAATAGTTATCATTAGAAGAAATGATTACATGACTTTTCTTACTTACACGAAATACGATAGAGATCATATATATTTCTTTTTCATATTTATAAGTATTTGATACGAAATTTTGATTCAACATTACCTTTAATAGCTCCAATTAGATCAATTAACAAGATTTCATATTAGATATGAAACACTAATTCTTTGAAAGAGTCAAAGTTATAGATTTAGGGATGTGATGCTCAGTTAAAGTATATATTATCCATCAAGTCTATAACTAAATTGGATAATAAAAAGTTAAAAGATATCTAAAAGGTTGGATATAATCTTATAGACCCATTGAACAAATTATTTGTTTCAATGTATGCTTAAAAGATAATGGTTCTCAAAATAAGTAGTGGGAGTAAGATAAAATTTGGAAAAAAATTCAAATATCATAACAATACACCTACTTGAAACTAGTGTCTTTATTGATACATTAGATGTATAGATGAAAGGCTATGAGATGTTAAAAGATTCAATTTCATGATGAATTCAAAGAGTTTGTTTTGAAAATGATTATGAATTTTTCATGTCTACAGGAAGGTTAGTAGGAGTATAATTTTCCTCTTCAGTTGGAGTATGCAGAGACATATTGCTCATAGAGAACAACAATTATAATTTTCAATTTTTGAAAATATAATTGTCCAAGAGCAACTCTTGCTGGATATGAAAAGGTAAGAGCTTAATTATGGAAATTAGATCTAGAGAGATAGATTGGAAGTTGTTTACCTATTATAAGTCCAAGTATATAGATAATGTACTAAAGATGTTTAGTATTTGAGATATCTGACACTTATGAAGTATTAAAGATATTTATTATTTTATATATGAGTTGATATTATAGTTCAAGGTCATATGAATATTAAGTTTAAAAGTAAATCCTAATTAAGGTCTATTTTACTTGGAACAATACCATTTTGGAACAATACCATTTCTAGATTGGAAAGGTTCCAATGTAGCAATGGTTGCTAATGAAGTCATATTATGTTTTTCATTTAATGGAAATGATTAATTGGATCAATAAGTTCTTTAATGAACTTGATATAGTTCCTTGCATTGTTCAAGCAGTAATGTACTGTAGAATATTAGAGTCATTCGGCATGTAAAAGGAGCTAAGGTCTTATCAAAGATCTAAAGATGCATTTAGGGAATTTTTCTTAATTATAATGATAATTAAGATGAAAGTTGTAAGATTTAAGCCAGTTCTCAGTGTAAAGAATCTAGTAGAATTATCTCATTAAGTCAATGTCCCAGTAGTAACATGAACATCATATGAAGATATAGTATAAGATACTTAAACGATTGGCTTAGTGCAAGTGAGGATTGTTGGTTTATGTCTTAAAGCCAATCGGTTGGTTATAGCTTAGTGACAATTATTTAAAGACATTCTTTATCTTATACATACTTAGATGTATGTGATAAAGTTTATGAGATAAATATACATTACAAATGAAATTATAATGAGATTACAATTATGAGATTTATATTCTATTAACTTATTATCCCTAAATTGTTCTAGTCATTGTTTTATTGAGACTGTACATTAATAGAATGTAAAAAGATTAGCATATGTTATGCTTTCCCTTATGAAGGAAGTAGTTAATTTCATAGACTAAAGTATGAAGATACTTAAACAAACGTATGAGTGTTTGGTAGAGAACAAGTTAACTAAACTAACCACATATGAGAAATATATTTGGAACATTACTTGTATATCTGTAGAATTTCTCATCATGATGATTGTATAAGTGATTCTCTGATTTGAGATCTCTAAAGTTATCTTATATATTGATTGTTATGTTTTTATTTCATATCCTAATCATGAGTAGTTTAGTTGGTAGTTATTAGATGTACATGAACTATATGAAGGTAGTTGAGTGATCAATATAGGTTAATCACCCTAATATAAATAGGGAGAATGTTCCCTTGTTCTCGATTAGTATTGATTCAAAAAATCCTTAGCAAGGTCGAATGACGTTTTGTAAATAATTTATAAATGTCATTAATTGAATCAATAGCTAATGATAGAGAACTAATATAATTGGACTCAAAATAGAGTAGACATCAATTTCATGCTCTATGTCTGATCGAAACATTGTAAGATGAAAAAATTGAATTATACAAGAAATCATGCGTGAAAAACATTACTCAAAAGGACTTTGACATTCCTAAATATTTGAGTGGTCATGGTGTGTTGTTAGATGTCAATCTTGATCTATGGATATAAATTGTTTAATTAGATAATTAAAAATAAATTAAAGAAGTTTAATTTATTTAATCTTAAATATGATTTAGAGTTATAATTTATATCCATTGCTAATATATTTGGGAACCTAATGAGTCACACACAAAGAACGTGTTGAAGAGAGAAAAGATACTTTAATCAAGTTGGACTTGATTGTAAAGTTTGAGAAACTTTATGATTAAATATGAAATACTTGATAAATAAGGATCAATATAAGATATTGCATCTTATTTGGGTATAATTGGTATTTAGTTAGAATTATTTGATATTCTAATTAAAGTTTAATTAAAATTAGAATTTAATTTTAATTAAATTATTAAAATTTCCAAAACTTATTATAAAAAGGTTTAAGTTCTAAGAGAGCTAGCACTCTTTGTCTAACCTTCTCTACAATAGTTATAGAGTTTGGTCGTTTTGCGGATAACGTTATAGGCCAGATACTTGTGCAGCTAAGGTAGTTGAGCTAAGTTAGTTCAGAAATGGTTTGAGAGATATGAAAATAAATGATAAAACTTCGAAACAAGGTCTGAATTAAGATTCATGCTTTATTATAATTTATGTATTAATCATTTTATAGAACTTAAAGTAGTTTTAATTTTTGGAAAATCAAAATATGGAAAAATATAATTATTTCGATATATATGAGATCGGATCTCTGCCTGATTTTTCAACATGTTTATGTTTTAGAAATAGAATAATGTTTTGAATAGTTCAATTTTACAAAGGAAAGATCTTTACGAAACAAGAAGCCAACATCCGAAAAGAATTTATTGCCTTAATAACTCTGTGTTATTCAAAAGTTGCTAAAAAAATCCTGACATATAAAAATTAGCAAAAAAAACCCTGAGTTGAAATTTTATT
>JAOTBA010000006.1:8622166-8633228 GCA_025629845.1 Erythroxylum squamatum | reverse complement strand
GAAGAGTCTCATTTTTGGTTCATTTCTTCTAAGAAAAATCTCCTCCAAACATTTCTTCTCCTTTCCCACCAAAGGATCTTGTTAACCAAGTTGTCTAAGAAGAACAAGTGGTAGTTCAAGTTGGTTGAGGATACAATGACAAGGAGAGGATAGATTGACAAAGGAAATGATTCAAAAGCAAAGGCTTTGGATGTAAGAAGAAGGAGAGGATAGCGTAGCGAGGAATTAAAGCTATAGCAAATGAGTCGGTAATATCACTATCTTGTTTATGTTTATTGTTATCCTTATACCATATCATGTATAGATTGGCATTATGATTTAGATATATTACTTCTGCTGCAAAAAAGATTTTTAAAAAGTTTTGAAATCTACCGATTTTTCAAATATGACATGCTTCCTTTTTCCGATCCAACACATATAGCTACATATAATATGTAAATTGATTTAGTAATTAAATAAATAATTTGTCTTAAACTTAAAATTTTAAATTTATAAAATAAATAAAAATACATCTAATCATTCGTTACATCATGTGACTTTTGGAGAATTCAATGAAGCCGATGTAGCATTATTAAGTGTCTATTTGGATGGGCTTATACCAGTAGAGTTTTTGTCAGTAAAGCTTTTCTAAGAAGCCTGTTGACTGTTTGGCTGTCATTTTAAAAAGAGCTTTTTTGAAAGAGCTTCATACAGTAGACTGTTTGGCAACATAAAAATAAAATTCACTTTCAATTTTAACTATATTTTATTTTGTAATAAAAATTATTTATGCATATAAATATTATTTAAAGTATAGTAACAATATGCAAAACGCAATATATTAATTATTATATAATTTTAAACCATATGAAATATAAATAAAAATATATTTAACCAAATCTTTTATATGGATTATAATATAAGTAAAACTAATATCAAAAATAAATATTAAAACATATAAAAAAGTCAAATAATATTATATAAATCTCAAATAAACGTGAAGATGTGTTTGTGGGCATTATGAGAATTATGTGTAAAACATAAGGACAAAAGAAACTAAAAAATAGGCTCATTAATTGATCTGAAAAATCTACCTGAAAAAGCACTTTTCTGAAAAGCTTCAAATTTGATCTTCTTAAAAATTTGTATTTTAGTTGTCAAAAAAGTTATATCTATTAAAAAAGTACTTTTTTATTTTACAGTCACTCATTTTTTTAAAAAAACTTTAGCAATGAAAAAAATACTTTTTCACTATCTAAAAGTTTAACCAAACAGACACTAAGTCCACGGTATTGTATACATTTGCCCTATTGTACTAAATAATAATGGGTATCACCATTTCACTGTAAATTATCTAAGCACAAAAGATAAGAAATAAGCTCTAAATCCGTAACCATGCATGAACCCTTTTTTTAAGGTAACTAATAGACTATTCAAGAGCTTGCCTTAAAAATAAAATTATTTTCATTGATCAAAATAAATATTAAGGATACGCTAATACCTCGGAAGCTCCAACCATATTTCCTTGTCGCTAACGCCCAACAACTAGTTAATTATACCTTAAGAAGAAAGTAAGAACGCTCCATTACTCCAACAAAAAGTCGAAACTTTCAATCATGAAAAGAACTTCGCTTAACCATTTCTAAGTAGATGCTTATTAAATTCGATTGTGTCGACCTCGTGGCTCGTATGATCACCTAACTATTTCTCTATTTTTCTTCCGCCTCTTCCCTTATTTTATCACTAATAATAGTTAAGAAACTGCTCTTCCCTCGGTCACTGCTAACAAAATGGATTATGAGAGATTTATTAATTAACTCAATATTTGTGACGTTGAAATCCATATTTTATTTAATGTTAGTAAATTAAAAAAATTCAAGAATTACAGTTTTGAACAATATTTTAAGAACTGAATTAGAAGTTTAAGGTTTAGATGGTATTAAACCGTCATAAAACTAACTAAAGATTAAATAAAATTAAAAAATTTGAGATATGATTAAAAGATATTTTTTAGAAAATTTGAAGTTTAATTAAAAAAATAAATTGTTAAATAAAAATTAATTGATTTATTTTAATTTATAAAAACTTATTAATTTGAATAACATAATTGTGATCGTGGAGTAACAGTATAATTGTAATGGAATTCAGAATCTAAACTAACTCTAATTGCTTGCCGACTACGGGGAGATGGAAAAACTATACGTGCCATGCAGAGCTGGCCGAGCTAGTAGTAGAGTACGTAACAAAGAGACAGACAGAGCTTTGCTCAATGTCAAGATTATAGGACAAAACCAGAAGACGCCGCTGATATTGATGAAAACTACGCAAAGTTAGGCTATGGCTGCTAGTTTCACAATCCTGGTTGAAACTTCACCTAATTTTGTTCGATTCTTTAATTTCTTGCTGCCCAACAAATGTATTAATCGAAAAATTGTTCCAGCAGGTCAATCTTACCAAAGAATACTATAGTTGGTAACGGACATGCACAGAACAAAATGTAATAATCGAATTAATGTTTTTTGAGTCGAAAGGAAAACAATGCTTAGGGAAATGGAAAGGAAATACTTACCTAATAATGGGTTCTATTTTAGCAACAAAAGAATATATTGCAACTCAACAATGAAAGAGAATTAATATGTGGAATCAATGGAGGGTAGTCATTTTCAATATTAAAACCTTCAAAAACTGGAGATGAGCCATAATTGTAACCATCCAATGTAGAGCGCAACTTTTTTGAACGTATGCACCGAATTGACTGGTGAAAGAAGAATAAGAAAGGTCATTTGGTAAGAAAAGTGAAGGACATATCTAAAGGTCCACATGGAATTTCTCTTTCAAGGAAAGTTCCATTTATTATTCCTACGCATTTTGGTGGGTTATGGTATTTCATTTTCGCCTGTATAAATATTCCGTGCAGCGTGGGATCGCACAGTGGTCCCTCTCTCCTCTATTCCAATAATTTTTGGTACTTTCAATTTTGCCTTAGTAGCCAAATAAGGGTTTGTTTGATTCATTTCAAAGAATGGTAATAGAAATTATAATAAATATGGTAAAAAATAAAATAGATGTGACTTTTATTTTTTACTACATTAAAAATATGAAGTATTGTCCCAAAAAAAATATAAGAAAAGTATTCATCTAATTATAATATACCAGTAATTATCTTTTTTCTTTCCATACCAACAATCAAGCATCCCCTAAGTATCAACGCAGCCGATGGGTCGAGGTGCTTATTTTCCCAACTTACTTGTAAAATGTTTTGTTAATAATAAAACTCCTATTAAAGGCTCGTGTATGTCTAATGATATATTCATGAATTAATCTTTATCTTAAAATAGAAAATATAAGTTCTATTTAACTATTTATTTTAGCCTAACAGTTTAATGATAAGGCTCTCCTAGTCCTAGTCCTAGTCCTATATCTATGAATTATTACCAGCGGAAATGCGGAAACATGCTGAACTTCCAACATATTTATTTATAATTTTGAATTCTTTTGTATCAAAACTTCATTTTCACCTCTTAAAAATCTTTCATATTTTCTAGTTCAGATTATTACGCTTCTATTTTTCTTATATTAGTATTTGAGAGTTATTTAAGTTGAAATAAACTAATTAAATTTAAAACAAAAGTATACTATACATTATGTATTACTGATAATTGTATAATACATTTCATTCTTATACTTTTTAGATTTATAGTTAATTTATTTCTATTTTCATATTTTCTTATTTCAACAGTTCAATTCCCTTGCAACTTGGTTGATGCTACCCATGGTCCCTCTTTTAAATGATTATGATACTTCATATTAAAAAATAAAGTGACCATTTATGAAATTGCTGTAAGGATCGAGTCAATTATTAACTAATAGGTAAAGTTTTAATCATAATAACAATACATAACAAATTTGGGCAAATAATATTGGCTTTATGTTAAGTTGTTTAAAATTACGGATATTTACAATTTCATATATGAAGTAATCAAATGTTACTGATACGATAACTCGACTTGATCCCTAAACTTGGCCAAAATTAATTAGCTCGATTCAAGTTTAAGAATATAATTATATCATTATATAAGAAACATTTGATAATTAGTTTATAAATGATATTCAATTACGTGTGTTTCGTTGTTAAAGTATAAGAAGTTTTCAAGAATTTAAAAAATTAAGATTTTTTTCTAAAATTTTCTAAATTAAAGAGTAACACTATGTCTTTTACCTATTATAATATAATTATTATGATACAAAATTAAAATGTTATGGTGATATTTTTGTTCTAGATAATTATTTCATATTTTGTTTTATTGGTAGCAATAACTTAAGAATCAAAATAATCATATTTAGAAATATAATTATTATAAGCCTCAAAATTCATATCAAACAATGGTCAAAAGGAGAATAGAGGCAAGACAAAGTCGTTACTCTTGTTTTGACTCGGTGTGGCGTGAGAACAAGTCTATAAATTCCAAGCGACCGAGTTGCATTTGTGTTCAGTGCGTGTGTGGCTTCCCTTTTTTGAGACCTTTATTTACCTACACCTCCCAAGACCAAAACAATACTTCTTTCTTTCCCCTGTTTTTTCTTCTCTCTCCTCTTCTCTCATTTCCATAAAATCCTGCATAATCTTCTCAAAACTTCAGGTGAGTTCTCCCCTAAGCTCTCCGCAGTTCCAAATTCAGTTTTACTTTATGCGTCGTTAACCTTTATGTGAATATATGCAGAGGTTTCGAACTTCGAAGGGGAAAATGACTAACCAAAATGTGGTTGTATGTGCTGCCAAGTCCGGGATTGATCATTTCACGACTAGAGTAGTCTTGCCCAAGACTTTATTTTCACCTGTGGCCCCATCTCCAAGAGGGAGAAATTGCATCACCGTAACTAGGCCGACGTTTCCTGGAAAGGTAGATAATGAAGAAGGTGGTGGTGGAACCAAAGTAAGTTCCTGGGTTGATTCAATGAGAGATTCTTCACCTACCCGAGTCAAAACAGCTTGTTTATCTGAATCCGATGAGAAAAGAACATGGATTGTGAGTGTACTTTTATAAAAATTGTTGAATACTTATTTAGTTATTTACAGTCGATACGGATCACTGATGTTTCTTTCTGAACTTTCACTAAAACCAGATTAATTATCCGTCGGCTTTAAGCATGTTTGAACAAATAGTCAGCTCTTCTAAAGGAAAGCAGATTGTGATGTTTCTTGACTACGATGGCACACTCTCGCCAATCGTGGAAGATCCGGACAGAGCATTCATGACTAATGAGGTTAGCTATTTCTGCTATGTTTATTTCAAATTAAACTTTTATTGAGCAAACCTTAGATGTCATGACTAACATTGTGTTTCTCTTTTCTATTAGATGAGAGAAGTTGTCAGGGATGTTTCCAGATACTTCCCTACAGCTATTGTCACTGGAAGATGTAGAAACAAGGTAAGCATTGTTGAAATGAACTTTCTATGAAATTTAACACTTATTTCGTTGATATGTCCACTTTGTCATACTTACAGATGCAAGATATTGTAGGTCTACAGTTTTGTAAGATTGGCAGGACTTTACTATGCTGGTAGCCATGGCATGGACATTAAGGGACCATCCAACAGCCCCAAGTACAAAAAAGTGAGCTTTTCTCACGTAACTTGTAATTATACGGATAGTTTTCTTTCCTTTTCTCTTTCTTTCTTTTTTTTTTGCACTTTCCTTAACGACAATACAAGCTCGTTGAACTTAATTGTTCATTTATTTTTTTAGGGTCGTCGAGGAGTTCTTTTTCAACCTGCTGGCGAGTATTTACCCATGATTGATAAGGTATTTGATTCCCTTTATTACTAAAAGAAAAAAGTAAAAGCTACATTCATGGAAAAGAAGTTAACTTTTTTAAAAAAAAAATCGAATTTCAGGTATATAAGATTCTGTTGGAGCGCACGAGAACTGTTCCAGGAGTTAGAGTAGAAAACAATAAATTTTGTCTGTCCGTACACTTCCGATGTGTAGAAGAAAAGGTATTAAGTGAAATCTAGCTATTCATGTACTTGACTTGGTTATCCTAATTATGTACTACTTTTTAACTTTTACTGTAACTGGGTGTAAATAAGAGTCACTAGTTACTAATCATCTCAACTTTGTTGTGACAGATGTGGGCTGTACTAGTAGAAAAAGTTAGAGAAGTGCTCAGTGACTATCCAAAACTCAAGTTATCTCAAGGAAGGAAGGTACTTGGAAAATTTTGTTACTTACAGCCGTAACAAAGTGACATTAATTGAGCAGATTTTGTAATATTTTGATGGTTATTATAATTTTGTTCTTAACTAGGTTCTAGAAATCCGACCAACTATTAAATGGGACAAAGGCAAAGCTTTGGAGTTCCTGTTAGAATCGCTAGGTGAGTATTTTCTCACCATATGTAAATTTATTTCAATGTACATACGTGTCCTTTCGGTTCATGCTTGACTCCTTGGAATGAAAGATCTTGATGACTCTTGTTAATTATGTCTCATTTTGTTTCAGGATATGCCAATTCTAGTGATGTTTTGCCCGTGTACATTGGAGATGATCGTACGGATGAGGATGCTTTCAAGGTATTATATGTTCCTTAATGGATCTCCCTTCTTTCTTAGTGCAACTTCTAGATTTTCTCTAATAATATGAAAAACCTATCTTTACACGTTATAGTAACTTTTGATCAATTATTGGTTTATGATACTCAGGTTTTACGCAATAGGGGACAAGGACTTGGGATCCTTGTTTCTAAAGTTCCTAAGGAAACAAATGCTTCATATTCGCTACAAGCGCCAACAGAGGCAAGTTTCTAATCTGTGTTTTTTTTAACCCCCTTTGATAATTTTTTTTCAAGGTTCTTAATTTTATTTTGGTGTTCCTACTTTTGATGTGGCATAATAAATAAATTATATCGATGCAGGTTAAGGAATTTTTACAAAGACTGGTAGAGTGGAAGCGACTGTCACCACAAGCACGATCTATGGTGTAAAGACTGTCTACATTTTAGATTTGTTTAGGGTTGATTGGAATATGTAATTTTTCTTGTCCAAATATTCTTAAGTGGAAAAAAAGATTGGGGATAAAGTATTTCTCCCTCTCTATCCTCTGGTAAATTCATCCCAACTGTGAGGTGTTATGTGATGCTACTAGGGTAGATAGCCTTCTACAGGTGTCCTTAATTTACTATCTAATTACGGAACATAATAATGGAAACTTACCCCAAGTTCTAGATGATTTAGTTCCATAAATAATCTCCAGATAAATACATAATGACAAATGTAGAAAGAAGGAGGCATTAGAAATTCATTTTAGATATAAAATGACAGTTCTTTATTTTCATATCCAACAAAAAACTAGACTACATAATAGAGTTCCTTCTCCTCCTCCGTGTAATGTACCGAGGCGTGTAAATGGCTTTGGGAACATACAGACAACCAAAATAACGATCTTGGTCCTCTTGGAGAAATTTATCACGGCAACCACTTAACTGAATAAAACTGTTATTACAATTGGATTAGCAGTCCATTGATCCTATAATCCGTTCTTTAAAATATAGCAAAATTTGTCCTAATTTTGTAATAAAGGAACCATGCGTATGCTATTGAATCCGAATTTTATCATGTGACATTCGTAATGTTTTCTTTTCTATGAACCGAATCGTCTACACCTTTCATTTCAGGATCAAATCATACATCTTCAACAGTAATTTAATGCAATGCACATCTTATAAAAATACTGTTCGTTCCATTGGAGTTCTTCACATACATGGTCTCTCTGAGTCGGTAAGAACTCATATCCCTAGAACCTCGGAGTTTTAGCGTTAAGCAGCTGTTATGCATTGTTCGAGACCATGCATATTATTCCAAAAGTAAAGAGAGTGCATTGATCGATAGGATGAGTTGAGGCTTTCTTGTGAAAGAATTTGTTTTATTCACCCACTTGACGTCATTGATTGCGGGATGCTTTCCTCGTGCTCTATTACTTTGCCTTAATAAGCGTGCAGCAAGGGAGTCCAATTCCTCTGTTCAATTTTATGATGTCTTATTGTGTCCAGTGAATCTTAGCCATTTATTTATGTGGGTCTTACGTTTATTTATATGGGGGCCATACGAAACCCGCATAAATAAATGGCTGAGATTCACTGTACACAATAAGACACTATAAAAACTGGATAGAACATCTTGACGGGCATTAAGGTCCCTCTAGTGACTATGGAATGGATAAACTTGTTGCAATCGATCGATTTTTGGTAGAGACCCAAAAACCTTGGCAACTGGAATTGTGGCCAATAGCCAAACAGAAATGTGAATTCTTGATCTTAGTGTGTCTCACCACCCTGGTGACCACATCCAGTTAACACTACAATTTTGAAGACTCAATAATGGAGGTCCATGTGACATTATCAACAGTTGTAAAAATACCAAGAGAGAGTCAGAATCAAGGCTGTACTTATTGGAAATTATTAAAGCTCGTGATTACTTGAAATGATAAGTTTTGCATGCCTAATCTTTGTTATGGAGGATATATTTAGTAAGACACTCTATGAAGTTTAGACCCACAACATCATAGCTTCAATAGGCATTACAGGACTTTACGATATCCAAATAGGGTTAAATTATTGCTGTCCGCTTACGTCCTTTATGATTATGACAAGATCAAATCTTTGTTTCTATCAAAGTTTTGAATTATGATTTGATTTGATTATAATGAGAACCTGTATTTTAAATTGCATGGACCGTGATCATAATATTGCTCGATAACGGTTCAGATTATTATTGCTATGATTTATTGCAATTTCAGTTTATCTTTCACAATTACAGATGTTGTAATCATCCGTAATTGCAGTGTAACCCATAATATGTAATTACTTTTTAACGGTGGATTTGTATACATAAATATTTTATCTAATATACCTACCAAATTTCAGGTTATGATACAAATTAAGGAATTATTTTTGCTTTAGCCCCCCCTTACCATCAAACCAATTTCTAAATAAAAGGGTGTATAAATGAAGAAAGTAAAATGTAAACGCATAGACGTCAGAATATCTGCAAGTATTAAGACAGCTTGCATTCAAAACAGCGACGTTTGGCATGAATCAAAGCAATTACATAGACGCATGTTAACGTGAACATTGTGTCCATCAGTTGCAATCAACAGCAAAGCTTGCTTCTTTCCCTCCGACTTGATAACCAAAGATTTGTTACCAGACATGTGATTATGAAATTAATAATAGCTACTGTACGCATCATTGACCGTAAGATAAGATTGTAAAAGCCAACAACTGGCAATGAAGGGGCAAAAAAAAAAAAAAACCCAATTAGAAAGGAAACTTTCTTGAAACTAAATGGAAATTAATGACGGCTTCTAATAGAAATTGGTCAATAATCAATTAATCATCCATCCAAGGAATTGAAAAGTTGCTAATAAGACCGCCGACATTCTTAAGTAATCTTTAAAGCAACTAAAGCATGCGAGATACAATTAGTAAACATCTTATCCTCAATCCTTTGTTAGCAAATGAAAATACATTGCAAGTGCCATGTACTTTGAAGTTGAACCGTTTTTAGGGGATAATCTTATCTTATTGCACTCGTTTAACCTACATACATGATCCCTTCATCCCAGTCTCAGACAAGAAAAATATTAAATGAAGGCAAAAAAAGCAGTTACCAAATAAAGAAGAGAGACAAAAGTGACTAAACTTTAGTGTGATAAGCTTTAGTAGTAATAAGAAAAAAAGATAAGGAACAGATCGAGCTGGGACACACTATATAAGAGCATCTATTTACAAGACAACCAAATTGCAAAGAGTGAAACCTTTTGTTCTCTGTTTGATGTATTGTTTATACATATATTTTATACAATCTTTTTTAGTTGTAATCCTCAAACAAAGACAACAGGGAGTGCAAGTTCAACATATTAGACCCTATGAATCTAGCGGAAAACAAGGCAATTGCTTAGGAACAGAAATATAGACTGAAACCATTGGACACCTAGATTTGAGAGAGCCCACCTTATTAAATCAAAGGAATCAAAATTTAGTTTTTTCTAATGGATGGAATTTTTATTTAATGGTTATTTTCAAGGGGTTAGGTGGTGAAAAGGATACCCACTATAATAGGGTGAAGGGAAGCCATGGTTGAAGAGGAGTTGGAATCCACTTAAAGTGCTCAATTTGACGATGACATATTTATTATTTTATGACATGGGGACACACCCAACATGCTTCCAAAACATTGAAAATACGTCTCGCTTTGCCTGTATCAAACGTGTCAAGAAAAGGTTCCACTAGATTGAACTCTTAGAATAATTATGTAATAGAAGCTCCAATTATTGGTGGAAAAGAGGGCACTTCCTGACTAATAATAATATACTTCATTCAACTGGCTCACATCTAACAGAATCCATCCAAATCATTCACAACTTATGGGCCTCAAGATTAAACCAATTAGATTTCCCAATAAAGTAGGTTTGCAATCCTTCCAACAGCCACCAACATACCATGTTTATTGATTAAATTTAGCATTATTTTGACACAATAATCGATGTTTGCATCCCAAAGTTACAGCCTAACCCCATTGTGCACACCAATTGGACAACTAGACATACCATTTGATTATTAGTTAGTTAACTAGTACTATAATCTTACTGATTATAACTTAAACTGTAAGCATCCGGACCAGTAGCTAATAATTAATTTCAGTGGTTTTGATGTTCTACAATAACTCTTCGAGATGCCAGAATGGTCCGAGTAGCGACATTGCCACAGGGATTCTCAAAGATGTATAGATCTCAGGAGACGTGTCCAGTCCTTCTACGATAAATTGGTCCCCGCTTAGAGGGTAGAGCATCTGCTAGCTTTGACACAGGGGTTGTCCAAGATACATAGATCTCCAGAGACGTGTCCTACTAAATATTGGTCTTTTGACAATAAATTTTTTTCAGTTAGTATCTGGTTCAGCCGGATTCTGCTGAATCGGATTGTCACCGTTCTGATCCATGATCTTGAGTGATCTTGACTATCGAACACCTGCAAAATAAACAAAGGCACACCGGGGGTTGTTTCCCGGGAGGCCCCTCCGAC
>JAOTBA010000006.1:8610873-8622066 GCA_025629845.1 Erythroxylum squamatum | reverse complement strand
CGTACCTCCATTCGGTAGGAATAGTACCTTATATATGCCGTGGATGCTAGGTTTACGTAGGTCTTTGCGTCTGCATGGGAGTCTAACTCCTGATGGGCCGAGCGGGCTGTGGTCGTTATTTGAGCCTGATGTTAGGCCTGGCAAATCCGGTTCCTCCGACCCGACCAGTATCTAAAAAATTTGTTCGTGTGAAGATATTCGAGTATTTTCCCTATATGTCCCTCACTGTCAAAAAACAAATACATGTTCCTTTTCAATTAGAAACATCCCTACACACACATACATACATACATATTTACATACATACATACATATTTACATATATATATATATAAACATTATCCTTACTTACATGTGGATTTGATCAATAAGTACAATACGCAAATTGTTTCAACGATAGAACTGAATTTTACTCTTGGTGATATGTGGTTCAGATGGGTGGGAATCTGTGGACTCTCTACTGAATAAGAACTTCGGATCCTGTATCTTATTCATTAAAAAATTAAAAAATTTAAAAGCAATCAAGTAAAAAATTTTATTTAAAATCTTGAATCTTCTTTTCTTTTTTAGTCAAATCAACCACAAGTTGTCTTATTGAGTTTCGAAATGTAATTTTTATCACCTAATGACCTTCTCAACATTAGTTAAGTTTATAATTTTTATTACTCAGAACAATAATTTAATTTCCTTGACTTACAAGAAAAGGAAACTAATAATGGAAGAAATGGCAGCACACACATGACTTTGTTCCAACTATTAGCTTGACTACTACTGTTAGCCTTTTAGCACACGAAGACACTTTACCGCTAATTGGAAATGAGCTTTAAGTCAAAGGTTAGCTGGATCACACACATGATGGTGACATGCAAAATTTCCAAGGTATCTTAGCAAGTTAGATCAAGTATGGTGTGAGTTTTGTTAGAGTTTTGGACCTTGTACAGGTTAACTTGGCTAAGGCTAAGTTCTTGATGGCAGGGACAGAGCTACAGTGGGGGCAAGTGGGGCACTTGCCCCCACAACCTCCAACAAATTTCATGCAAAAAAAATTATTATTTTAAGTTTTGCCCCCACAAAAAAAATAAAATTTTGCTCAATTAAATTTTTGCCCCCATTAAAAATAATTTTTTTCCTATTAAAATTTTGTCCCCACTCAAAAAAATTTCTGGATCCGCCCCTGCTTGATGGACTGAGGACTTAGTATATGCTCAAATGAATGGACTTAATATAGGTAAGCATTGAGTTAGACTAGTGTGCTATAAAAGGCTTTGGGCTTGAATGACTCATCATCAATGAATAAAGATCGTGGAGGAATCTCGGATGATGTGGTAGATATGGTCACAACAGATAGACATCAAATCTAAAAGATAAAGACCATATGGGAGGATCATCTAAAGATAGTGGAGATTGGATATGTATGTATCATTCCTAGATAAATGTTACCTCTTATCTTGCTAGTTGTGATGTAGATAAATCCTATAAGATAAAGTCCTATTTGGATGAGGGTGTCATCCTACTGTTTAGTATGATGTAATTTGATTAGGATAAGATGTGATCTAGCTAGTTGAGTTTAGTTAGGATTCTGAATTGTAACTTGGCCATCAAGCCATAGGTGTTAATAAATAGCTCATTTGAGTCTTGCCTCTTATAACATAGATTTAGAAAACAATCCTTTGTATACTTTGAGGTAAGTAATAAAGGTTAATATTTGTTGTATCTCTTTCATGCTTCTATTGTTTCCTTTGTTAGTTTAGTGCTTTCTCAATAATCTTTGTAAGAGTGTGAGAGTTAAACATTGCAAGGTTCGTGAGGTTTTAGAGAATAAGTTAGTTTGTCGACGATCACGTGGGAAAAGACTGAGTCTTACTTAAACAAACGTAAGTGAGATTTTCGTGCAAAGGAGTAAGTGCACTTGCGGTATAAGTTTGGTACTTAGAAAGCCTTTGTAACAACTGGTATCAGAGCCACTCTTCGATATGGCAAGAGGCAACAATTTGACGGTGTATGTCAACAAAATAAGGGCATTCGTAGGGCCAATTCTTTATGGAGAGGAAGACTTCACATCCTATAATACTCGGTTTGAGATATTAGAGGTGTAAAACTTTGAACCTTTCCTTTTATTGAATATAAATTTTTATTTTTGGTGAATAGTGCTTTCAGATGAATGGTGAATTTGAGTTAATAGCGATTTTTAGGGGATCTAACCTCGAAATATTAAAAAATATCCAAAATAAATATTAGAGTTTAATAATGTTGAAACGAATAGAAAATAATTCCAATTGGTTGGATTTTGGGAGTTTTGAAAGTTTAGGACTAAAATGCCCTTTTTGGAAAACAATGGGTATTGATGATTTTAAACCCAATTGAAAATTTTTATAAAGCATCTAATCAATAAGTATTGACCCTAGTTAGAGTATTTCATGGTCAATTTGATAATAAGATGCTTACGAAATATTTTCTGAACTTAATTTGGTTAGTTTGTGAATTAAATTCATTAAAGGACAATTTGGTCTTTTTACAAGAAGTTAGTGGATTGATGGTCATTAGAAGAGGACCAATTAGAGAGTTTTGTGTGTCTCATTAATGGGGAGTATAAAAACCAAAACTTAAGGCAAAGTTTCTTCATTCTTTAACACAACCGTGAGAGATCAAAAAACAAAAGAGAAAGAAGATCAAGCACGGTGACTTATGGCCAAGGAGAACAGGAAGAAGAGGGCTGCCATTTTTGATGAGTTTTGATGAAGATTTGAAGAGATTATGATCAAGTAAAGGTTCTTAAAAATTATCTAAAAGATTGAAGGAAAAGTAGTAAGTTTTTCTAGTTTTAATTTCTAGTTTTGTGGGTTTTTGTGTGAGATGGATGTATTTAAGATAAATGATAATTTTTGACTTGCTGTGGAGTAGATAATAAGTTTAGATGCATTTAAGGGTTGAAAACAAGAAAGTAAACGAATAAGTCAAGAATGAGAGGATCGACCATGGCTAGGGATTGTAGTGTGATTTGATCCAGAAATTTTATTTTGATGTTTCATGGTGTTCATAGCATGGTTTTGATGCTAATTAAGTAAAGAAATGAATTAGAAAAGTTTGATGTAAAATATGTTAAGTTTAGCCTTAAGGACATTTTTGGTATAAAAGTATGGATATGATGTAATGACCATGTGAATGTGATTGTGGATGGTCATTAAGTATATTTGTCACATTGGAATTATTCAATGAATTATTATGATATTATTTGGAAAATTTCATATATGAAGTGTATGTGGCAAGTGATGAAGTTGAAATGGTTTATGATGTGTTTGGATGATGCTTAGCACGGATCTTCGGTAAATTGTATTGAAAAATTGGAAAGAAAATGAAATGATAATATAATTATATATGTAGTGAACAATTTGGCCTATAGAGGAAATGTAATTGTTGGTGTGAGTTGTTGAAGTTTGATTATGGCTATGGTAAATTAATTGGGTGAGATAGTATTTTGAAGAAGTTGATAAGTTAGAATAGGTAAAAGATAGTATTTAAGTAATTTTCAAAGTTATAATTTGAAATGGAGAACAATAGGTTAGCTTACGGAAGTAAGCAGAAACACAATTAGCTTAAGTGTTACGCAATTAATTACTAATCTCAAATCAATTAGACCGAATATATAGTTTTAATGTCTTATTTTAGAATTTGGAAATAAAAGCCTAAGTGAAATGCGATTTGTGTAGGTAAAGGAGAGGCCCAAAACACATGCGTGTGCTTAGCGATAAGTTTGTAAAATTGTGAGTGTATTTTAAATTGTTTTATATGAATAAATCCTTTGTAAAAGAATTGATGACATGTGACTTTATATTGTATTGTTATGAGCTTTATGTGAATGATACATAACAAGTGAATATTGCTAGTATAAATGTATGTTTTAGTAATATGTGAATTGAAGTTTGAAAGTTGAATTTCATATGATTTGAGGTTACATTGAAATTAGTTTATTGGCTGAGAAAAGGGAAATTAGTTTTAGCATATGGCACATCGCTAGGTTTTATACATATTATTATAACGATGTATAACGGTTAACTTAGTGCGGTAAAGCTTTGTAGAACTAGCTCCGTAACTATTGGTTAACCAGTTGTAGGTAAGCGATGCAGAACTAGCTTTGTAACTACCGATGTATAACGATTAACTTAGTGCAGGTAAGTGATGTATAACCAACTTTGTAACTAGTGGTTAACTAGTCATGGGTAAGCGATGCAAAACTATCTTCGTGACTTTATACCTAAGGGTACCATATGACAAAAATGTTAGGGGTGAGCTATGTCGTATAAGAAAGTTAATGAAAATAATGATGCCACCACAATTGACTTTAAAAATGACTTGAGAAATTTGATTTCATAAAGCATCTAAGTTTTATATTGGCATTGTATTATAAGAAATGAAATGAATTTGTTTTAGGGCGGTTTAAATTATTAAATATGGTTTGCATAGAAATGTTAACACTCACTGAGCTCATTTAGCTAACACTTTATATTTTGTTTTGCCCAGATGCACTCTTAAGGGCTTTAGTAGCAGGGACTCCACCTCTCGAGTAGTTCGCTTCGTCACGTGTTCCTGTGTAGGCATTTTTGCCTTGTAAATGTTTATTTGAGAATTAATGCATATCGATGAATGTGTTTTGGAATGTATTTTGTTTAAAGAAGGCATGTATATAAAGTTTTTTTAAACGAAATGCATGAATATGTTTTAGTTTTTAAAGTTTATTAAGTGATTGTTGAGATTGCTTGTGAGTGGACTTAAAGTCCAAAATTTGTAGTGGGATTTTGATGTGAATATAGAAGTTTTTGAACTTTTACAGAGACTTTAAAAATTTTGGAAATGTCAAAATGTAGTCACTATGTTGCCAAAATTTTTAATAAAATGGTTTAGAAAAAAAAACTCCACTACTTATATCTTTTTATGTTGAGTTAAAGCTTTTCGAATAAAAAGGGCAACAGGCTTAGCTGTACGGGAACCTTCCAGTTGGATCAAATATTAACTGGAGGGCTACGGTAGGATACCGGGCAGGCAGCCTATTTGTTTTAGGATAACGGCTTGTCAGGAGGAGTAGATCCAACTATTGCACCATCAGATAACATATTTGATGAGGGCATAAGAGGAGACTAGGTTTTAGATGACGATCCTAAGGCATGCTATTGCAACACATTATGTTGGATGTGTTAAGAGCACCACGATGAAGGTTTGTGAAACTAAGGTTTTTAAGGGTGTGCAGAATGCGAAGGAGCTTAAGAACTTTTTATGGGATATGGAGCAGTACTTTGCAAATACTAAGGTACCCAGTGTTGAAAAGGTCAATGTAACAACTATGTACTTGGATGGAGATGTCAAGCTTTGGTGGAGAATGAGGAACTTTGTTGAAATTATTGAAATTAGTGTAATTATAGATCCCATTGACACGTTGGAGAAGATGAAGAAGGAGTTAAAGGATCAATTCTTTCTGATTAACATTTATTAGCTCGCAAGGGATGCTTTGAAAAGTTGAAACAAGACAGATCGGTAAGAGAGTATGTTAAGAAATTTAGCTCTCTATTGTTGGACATTGATAATATGTCAGATGAGGGCAAAATTTTAAACTATTTTTTCGGGTTACAACTATGGGCAATAATGGAATTATTGACGCAAAATGTGAAGTATGTGGTTGGTGCAGCTTAGATGGGAAGTAGCAGCACACCAAAATGACAGCGCAGATGGGAAGCCAATAGACCAAGACGCAACGTCGAAGCAGCAGAAACGTAGATGCCAGGAGAAAAAAAGGACGCAGACAACATCTGCGTTGAACGTAGATGTTTGCGTTAAACACAATGTTAAAAGGACACGCCACAGTAAGCGCAGGTGTTTTGGCCAAGACATGAGGAGGGTTTTAAAACATGAACAGTAAGTTACAATAGTTCCAGCAGGAAATGAGGCATATAATGCCTATAAACTAGAACGTGGAAAGCTAAATGGGTGAGATAGCAGCGAGAATCGACTGCCTAAAATCACAAATGGAAGAGGAGCAGCCATATTAACCTGAGGTATACGCAATGAACATTAGTGCGGAAACCTTATAGAGTGATGAGGAGCTCGAGAATTTTGAGAGCAATACTCAAGGAATTGCATATAAAGAAGAAGTTGAGCAAGACCTCGAACCAGAAAAAGCTATATCTTTTAGCTCAAAGGTAAATACTGAGTTCCATTTTGTTGTTGAGAATGACTCTTTACTTTTACCTAGCAAGTTAGACGAATTAAACGAGGAAGAAAAAGGTGAAGAGACATTCGAGATCTTTCAAGAAAGCATGGACTCAGTAATGATCAAAAGTCTAAGGATAGAGGGGACGCTGAATGGGAATGATGATCAACTAAGGCCTTATCTAGAACAACCTCGCGTGGAAGTGGCGCTAACTGTAATGCCTGAAGATGATAATTTGTCCACGTGAGGAGGAAACATTAAGTCGAGCCAGCAACCCTAAACCAAAACGCTTCTTGGGAGGCAACCCAAGGGAAGTAAATTTCTTTTCTTTACATTTTCACATTTCTTTTTATATTCATGTGTGTTCTTTTTTGGTTTGTTTGTTTTACTTGTTTTAAGTTTTCATTCAAAATGAGAAAGAATAAAACAATGAAACAAACATTTTCTCATTTCTGTTGATTCTAGGACTATATAGTCATGATTAGAGTGTGAATTGACTAGAGAATTTTGTAGCAACTTTAGTATGTACTTTTACTCTTACGATTGGTCGATGTGCATTATCTTTAAGTAGTGACTAGTGGTAGACAAAGCTGACGAGATTTTAAGCCTTATTTGATTAACACTTTCATATCCGTCTCATTGTCTTTTGATAATGTGTGACATTCATGACATATACATCCTGATTTTTCCTTGAATTTCTATTCGAGACTACATTTTTATCACATGCATTAACATGGAAATGATTAGGTATTCTTTGTTTCATAAGCTACATTAGCCAAATAGCTTAACCTATTGATATGATTTTTTCCTTGTTAAGCCCCCTTTGAGCCTTATTAGCCCTTCTTTTTGTATTAACCACATTACATGCTTTATAGTTAACCAAATGTCCTACCCAAGTCATAAAGCTAGTGGAACATTTGTGATTGTTGAGTTTGTAGATGTACAAAATTCTAAGTGCGAGGGTGTACATATATGTGGGTTGGTTAATGTTGGGATGTTTTATGTTAATGTAGTTTCTCTTAATGTTAAAAAAAGGAAAGAAAAAGAAAGAAAGAAAAGAGAAAAGCACAAGAAAAGAAAAGAAAATGAAAAAGAAAGAAAGAAAGAAAAAGAAAAAGAATGAAAAAAAATTGTTTAAATAAATTTATCAAAGAGGAAGTGCATATGAGTTTGTAAAGTTATTCATAATTGATGCATCTTCCTAGAGTTGTAATAAATGTGTTTTTTGAATATGTTGAATATGAGGTAAATGTTGGCTTGGAAGGTTCACTCTTGTGGTTTCAATGTATTGTTGGCATAAATTGTATGAGTGATTCTATCGGATTGGTATATGCTTTATGTGATTTGTGAGTGAGAGTTGAATTGGGTTGTGAAACATAAATGTTGCATTCTTTATAGCTGATGGGACCCAGTTTTAATGAGTGTTAACTTATGCACTTAATGCTGGCTTTCAAGTTACTTGACCCAAATACATCTCACCTTACCTTTACCCACATTACAACCTTGAAAAGTCATTTGATCCATGATTTTGCATGTGAATTTTAGTGGTGGAGAAATGCAATGATATGTAAAGTTGTGGATTGTCATGATCATGAATGGTGTTTAGTGTACCTATGGATATATTTTAGTTCAACACATTTTTCGAGTCTACTATTAGATTGCTCAGTTTTTGAAGATGACGACTGTTGATTGATCATGAGTAAAAGCCTGAAATGTTGACTACTTGCTATGATTTTTGAAAATCATTCATCTTTGTTATGATTATATATTCTTCGAAAATATGGGAAATAAGTAAATGATGTTTTTGGGTCTATGAGCTTAATTTTAATGTTTTGCCTGAGGATGGCCAAAGCTAAGTGTGGGGGAAATTGATAGGTGCTTAATTGATTATGAAATTATTCCATAACATTTAGTGATTACTGTCATGAAATTGCTTAAGATATTCACTTAGACTCATGTGATTTTAGGTACAATTCAGAAGCAAAGAAGTTAAAGCGAGTCAAAGCTCTATATTTTGGCCATTTTCTGAAGATTAATTTTCACTTGTCTTTATGGAGCAAGAAGAAAATTAAAAGGCAAGAAGAAAAAAAGAAAACACAGAGAAGAAGAATTAAAGTTGTTCATGACATGCAGCTGGAAAAATAAGTAAGTAGGAAGCTTTGAATGTTTCATGCAACAATGTGAATTTAAAAGATGATGGACAGTCCAACCTGTTGGGAGGTGAAGACCAAAACGATGACAACCCAAAACTTGAAGAAAACCAATATGGCAGTGCTGGAAGTAGATGAAGGTAGCTGGAAGAAAGCAGTCTATGACCAAAACGATGCAGCGCAAATGGGAAGCAACATCACGCCAAAATGACAGCACAGATGGGAAGCCAGCAAATCAAGACGCAATGTCCAAGCAGCATAAACGCAGATGCCAGGAGAAAACGACGACACAGACAACGTTTACATTTAACGCAACGTAAAAGGAGGACACGTCACAGTAAATACAGATGTTTTGTTCAAGACAAAAGGAGGTTTTTAAAACATGAATAGTAAGTTGGACCAACAACTTAATTTGTCAAATTAATAGAACAGTACTGAGCTTGCAAAAGAGAATAGTAGCGTGATAGAAAAAAGAGGGAGGCGCTGCTAGGGGGCTTCGGTTGGGGTATTTCAATGGGGCTGAAGCATTTTCTTGGGAGAGACTCATGAAGGGCTAGACATCCCTATACAGGTTCGGAGGTGACATCTACACCAACGACCCGGTTTAAGTGTATTTCACTGTTTTTATTGTTTCTTTCTCTCATTAAAAATTGATTGTGTTATTCTATGTTAATTAATTTCGGTTTTGTGTATGGATAATCATACTTTCATTATAGTTCGGTTATTTGTGTATGAACTCATTGGGTATTGTGAAAAGATGATTTTTAATTCGTTCATTGAATTACCCATTGCTAGAATTTTGATATAATTCGTAATTGTTATGTTGAAATTCATGTGTAGCGACTAATGATTTGTAATCATTAGGAATAACAACACCTAGGTTAAATGACGCATCGCATGTGATTATTGCCTTGATTAATCGATTTTTCTAATTTGTAATGCTACTGCTTAATTAAATCTAGAGATCGTACCCTAGGTTATTCGGTGGTTAGGTTTAATTAACTATTATATCTTGATTAAACATTACCTAAGAAAAAACTCGGGTTAATTATTAACCCACGATTAATAGTTGCTAGGAGAGGTTAGAGAACAACAAATCAATGAAATATGTTTAATTAGGGTGTAGGTTGATATTGACCAAAGAATCGAGTCCGTACCGAATTCCCCACTTTTATCATTTTTTTGCATGTTTTCTTTAATTTGTTTTTATTAGTCTAGTTTCATTTTATTTTCTAAATCCAACCCCCCAAACCTAAATACCGATTAAATTCATTTCAATAACTTTACATACACTTTCTGTGGAATTGACCTAAACTCACCACTGCTATAATAGTAGGTCTAGTTATTTTATTTTGACTAGCGTTACGACACGCTGTCATATATCATAAAAAATCATGCCATTTGAAGTTCTAAATCAATAAATAGGCACCAAACATCACAAGCTGCTCTAACACAGGGGCATCATCAAATCACCATTTTCAATATGAAATTCTTCAGTCAAAATTAGGTTAGGTCTATTCTAGGAATTTTTAGTACTATGTTTAAGGTTTCATTTCCAATTGGAATCACCCAATTTGGAGGTCTGTAGGCCGTTTTATAGCCAAAACAATAGGATTGGTTCAAACTAGCCTAAGACAAAATTCTACTACACGTTACTCTCTTGTCATATTCAACCAATTCCATAGAAAGAAACATCAAAATAACACCAAGGCATCATTGATCTTAAGCACATCCATCCTATACTAAAAACCCACAAAAAATAGGAATTTAAGCTAGGAAAACTTACCACTTTTTCCTCCAATCTTTTGGGTATTTGTTAAACACCTTTCCTTGCTCAAGATCTGTTCAAATCTTCATCAAAACCCATCAAAAATGGAAGCCCTCTTCTTCCTCTCTCCTTGGTTGACCTTCATACTTGCTACTCTTCTTTTGACTTTTGTTTTTGGTCTCTCACGTTTACTCTCTCTCAAACACTCACGGTTATGTTAAATAATGAAGTTAAATGTCTTACTTGATGTTTTTATACTTATTTAATGGATTCCACATGTCACCTTCCTATTGGTTCTCTTCTAATGACTCATCTTACTTTGAAAGGGAAAAGGAGTAAAAAAAATTAAAAGTCAAAAAAAGATTAAGCCCTTCTTCAATGTCTATCTCTAACTCTGGTAAGAGCGGGTTTATCGAAATAAAAGATTAAGGAAGAATTGAATTAGGTTGGAATCCATTTCCTATCATTTCTATTCCTTTTACTTTTGAAATATGAATACAGGAATCATTGAAATATTTGTTGGATTATGATTAAAAAGGGGGATATTATTCCTAGAATACATTACTCTACTCGAATTACTCGAATCTAATATAATTTAGAAATTGAATTGAATTCAATTTGAATGGTTAAATTCAAAAGTCTTTACAAAAAGATCTATAAAAAAATGATACAGTTTGATTTCTGAACTCATTTAGTAGTCCTTCTAAAGCCCACTTCTGCCCCATACTACGGGTGAAAGGGAAAATGTAAAGACTACTATTAAAACAACCCAAGTGAGACTTATTATATCCACGTGAATTATGTCCCTTACCTCTATAAATATTATTGGACCCCGAACTTTTCGTGAAAGATTAGAGCTGTTGAATGGGAAATTTTGGTAATTAGTCATGAGTAAAGAACCAATGAATGAAAGTTCTTGAACCAAGAAATGATAGACAAGAGTAAAGTTGGAAATGAGAAATGTGGATAGATTCATGATTTGCTACGGTGTTTTTGGTTAATAAGAGATTTTGGAATAGGAAAAATCAAGGTGAAAGTTAGAAATGAAATGAAAGCAAAAATGAAGTTGAATATGT
>JAOTBA010000006.1:8506002-8517782 GCA_025629845.1 Erythroxylum squamatum | reverse complement strand
CCACTACCCACAAACTTCACAAGTAACTAACTAGATAAACATGACCACATAATTAATAAAAAATAATAATTTTGAATTAATATCCAACAGAAAGTATGTTTAGATTTTAAGTATGAACGACAAAATACATTATGTTACTTTTGCAGCATAGTGGGTCATACTGATCATTTTTGTCATTTCCTATATGAATATCCACGAATTCCCAGGGAGAAGTTTGCTTATGGATATCATGGTTAAAAGCTGAATCCAAGAAAACAACTCAAGTTGGAGCTAAATATCTGCGGTCGGAAAATGATATTATGGCAGAGTTGAATGATAGATCCTCAAATACTCCGACGACGTTTGAAAACAATCCAATGATTCCTACTGAAATAGGAAACACCACTTCTGAAACCGAGTTTCAAGGGATGCAATTTCCAAATATATATGTTGATAATATGATAAATAGAGAATCGCGGAGTAACGGTGGGTAATATCAGCAAGCAGATAATTTGATAGTAGCAAATCCCGTAAAGGCTGCATCTTCGATACATACGGTAATGGATACAATCACAGTAGTTGACCCTAAAAGAAGATGCCTACAGGAAGAAGTGGAATCTGAAAAATGAAAATATGGAGGAGGAGGTCATTCCAAGTAGTCTTCAAACTGAGTCAAAAAACTTGAATATAGTGGGCTTTGGTCTCCAGGCCCACCGCGATCCATGAGTACATTAAATTGGAACTGTCGGGGGCTTGGGAACCCACGCACAGTTCGAGCCTTAAAAGGACATTATGTCTAAAAAGAAACCCAATTTTATTTTCCTTATGAAAACTAATAAGGAAAATAAAATTAGCAGAGAAAAGATTTTACGTATTAAAACAGCTTTAGGCTTTGCGGGCATTTTTGTTGTTGATCCAACTGGAACAAGCGGAGGTCTGGTACTACTATGGAAAGAAAAGCAGATGGCCCAATTAATAAGCTACTCACGAAACCACACGTTGATGTAGAGGTTTATATTAAAGGCATAAAACAATGGCGTTTGACGGGCTTTTACGGCTTCCTAGACGCAACAATCAGAGACAAGGCTGGGACTTGCTTCGAACTCTCCAAGCTCGATCGAGTCTACCATGGTGCGTCATTGGCGACTTCAATGATATTATGTTTATGTCAGAAAAACAAGGTAATCACCCACACCCTAGAGCTTTACCGGAGGAATTTAAACAGGCTCTTCTGGATTGTCAACTACACGATTTGGCGGTTGAGGGTTCCGTTTTCACTTGGGAAAACCGGAGAGATGACTTTGCTTTTGTGAGAGAGAGATTGGATCGGGGGGTGGGAACTGCTTCCTGGTCTTTGATATTTTCGATGGCCGCCAAAGTCTTTGCTCTACAAACAACGTCTTCAGATCATCTCCCAATTTTTCTATCACCGAGCGACCAATTGAAGAAGTATGTACAACGAAGGTTTCGCTTCGAGAACGCGTGGACCATAGAAAAGGATTGTAGACAGATGGTAAACAGGGATAGGTGGCAGATAATTTTCGTTCTCTTCAAGAACGATTAGCCTCTTGTTCTCAACTCTTACAAAAGTGGGTGCAATCCCACCTTCAAGAATTCCAGAATAGACTTAGACAGGTTAAACAGCAAATGGCCCTCTTGCAAAGACAAGCGACGATAAACATGGAATTGCTGAGGGATTTGGAACAACAATACAACGATTTACTATTACAACATGAATTGTACTGGAAACAACAGGCAAAGCAACACTGGTTAGCCAAGGGCGATTCAAACTCGAAATTTTTCCACCTGATGGCTTCTCACAAGCACAGGAAAAACTTCATCGCTAAGCTCACAAATAGTAATGGTAAGTGGTTGATTGGGATTCAGGACTACCGAACATACTTTTGGATTATTACCAATAACTATTCACATCTTCAAACGGAGATACAAGCCCAATTTTGCACCACGTGGATTGTAAGGTAACTTCCCTACAGAATGAGTTATTATTGGCCCCGTATACAGTAGAGAAAGTGCGTCAAGCTTTGTTCTCAATGCACCCAGATAAGTCAACGGGACCAGATGGTTTTAACTTGGGATTTTTTCAGACCTATTGGGATATAATTGGAATGGATATTGCTCAAGAATGTCTCAAAAGCTTAAATGGAGATGCTTTCATGCCTGGTACGAACAGAACAAATGTTATACTTATCCCTGAAAAGAAGACACCGAAAACAATAGCTGATCTACGACCAATCTCCTTGAGCAATGTCATAGATAGAATTGTCTGCAAAGTACTCGCCAACAGATTAAAACAAGTTCTACCTCAGATCATTTTAGATACACAGAGTGCTTTTATTCCTAATCATTTAATCACAGATAATATTATAGTGGCATATGTGTAAGAGATCATTCGGTAGCCTCCCCCACCAGTCCATCAGCCCATTCATCAACAGGCCCAACAGACTAACACATAACATTCTAGAAGAAATCTTCTCTCTGTCTTGCTGTCATTTTCTGTTGTAACCGTACAGATATTTTTGTACAGATATAGATCATTACACTTGTATATAAAAGGACTCTCTCTACAGTGTGTGAAATAAGAAATCTATTACATTTTATACGAAATTTACATGTTAAAGGAGCTCAGGGTTTCTCAGACTAATAAGATACTATAGATGCTTCGTCAAGCATTACAGGGTAATAACCAAACCTTTGATTGTATTGTTAAAGAAATAACTCATAGGGAAGTGGGAATAGCAGGAAGACCATCAATAAGAGTTTAAGAAGCTAAAAGAAATGTTGGTAACAACCCTTGTCCTAATGTCAATAGACCTTTCACGACCTTTCATAGTGGAAGTAGATGCTTGTGAAAAAGGAATTGGGGCAGTGCTTTAACAAGATAGACATCCCATAACTTTCCTCAATAAAGCATTAGCACCCAAACATTAAGAACTTTCAACCTATGAAAAATAGTTCTTAGTCGTCATCAAAATAGTACAGCAATGGCGTCATTATTTAATGGTCGCTTTTTCATTGTTGTAACAGACCACAAGAACTTGAAATACTTATTAGAACAGAGAATTTCAACGCTATTCCAACAGAACTGATTGCTAAAGTTGATAGGTTATGACTTCGAAGTCACATATAGGAGCTGAAAGGAGAATGTCGTAGCAGATATGTTGTACAGGATCTCTAGTTACGAGTTAATAATGTTAGTTATGTCCCAAGTCCAGACAACCCTAATGTAAGAGATTACGGAAGAGTGGAAGAGGGATGCTACCATTTGGGATTTAATCAGGAAACTACAAAACCAAGAAGTACAATTTAGGAATTATGATTGGAGAAATGACTTGCTAAGATGGAAAGGGAAATTGTTTATTGGTTGTGATGAGGAACTCTAAAAGAAACTCGTGTCCCTTGCAAATGACAACCCAAAACGAGGCACTCATTCGTAATGACAATGGTCAAAAGGATACCAAATTTGTTCTACTGAAAGATGTTTCGAGCTTTGTTACAGACAATAATAGCTCTAAGTTTAGCACAATGAATAATATTTCTAGCTTTCGAATCTCTAGCTCTTGTAAAATTTTCTCTAACTTCCAAAATCTCTAACTTTTGAAATCTCTAACTTTTGCAGTCTTCGACTCCGGCTCGTATTTATAGCCTTTGTCTTCAACCGCTTCTTGATAACTGCTTCTTTCTTCTTGTTTCTTGATCTTTGAAGAATCAGTTATTCAGTTGAGTTCTGTAACTAACTCAAACTGATTAATCATCCGACGTGGTATCGGGTCTTCTTCTTAGTTTCTTCCGTCTCATTTTTGTATCTGCTTCCGTTTCATTTTCTTCCGTCTCATTTTTCTGTCTCATTTCTTCCATCTCATTTTGCTTCCGTCTCAATTTTCTTCCGTCTTATTTTGCTTCCGTCTCATTTTTCTTCCGTCTCATTTTCTCCGCGCTTCGTCTTACTTTCTTCGTCTCATCAAAATTATTAATCCTAAAGTCATTTTGACTTAACATTTCCAACTTTAAAACTTTCTCTATGTTGTTTTCCTTTAATTCATGCTTCACATAATTGATCCTGTTGATTATTTTCTTGAAGTCCATTTACCATCTTTACTTTTGATAACAATTTTAGGCCATTAAAACCAAGATGACCAAACTTTAAATGTCATAGCCATGATTCATCTTTAATGATAGACTTCTTGCACTTAAATATTTTTAATTGAATATCAAGTAAGAAAAGACTATTCTTTGTCATATCAAGTTTACCAATTAATTCTCCACCTTTATTGATGACAAGAGAGCAATCTTTCAAATGCATGTCGTAACCTTTTTTAAGAGCTTACCAAGGCTGATAATATTGCTCCTTAACATAGGTACATAATAAAAATCATATATATACCTCTTCTCTCCATTTTTAAGGTAATTATAAGTTTACCTTTACCTTTAACTAGAATTTTTGATGATTCACCGAAAGTAACTTCTTCATGGATGATCTCATCTAAATTTGTAAACAACTCTTTTAGCCCACGCATGTGGATACTGAAACCAATGTCAAGATACCAAACATTTTTCTTGCACTTTTCATTTCCTTTGTATGTTAAAAAAATAATCGATTTAGCTTCTTTATATTATGTTGTTAAATTATTTGTTTCCTCCCTCTTAAGGGCTAATATACACTCGTAACTAAAATGGCCATAATTGTTACAGTTATAACATTACTCATGTGATTTATTACCTCACTGTTGAAAATCACCTCTTCCTAGGTTTTGGAATCCTCGACCATGACCATATATTTGATAGCCTCTATTTGTTTGGCCTCTTTTAAAAGAATTCCTACCACGTCCTCATCCACCATGTCCTTGTCCACCACATCTACTTCTGTAGGCACCTTTGTAGCTACCTTGATTTCCTTTGCCTTATCCGTAGCTGCTACTATTTTGATTGCCACCAATAGATAATGTGCTTTACAAAGCTTGTTTTAAATCACCAGTATTTCCATTTTAGATCATTCTCTACTCATAATCTTGAAGAGAGTCCATAAGCTCATTAATAGAGATTTGTGACAAATCCTTTGATTCTTCAATGCCAGGGGCAACATAATCAAATTTTATTGTCAGTGAACGTAAGAGTTTTTCCATCACCTTGACATCATCAAGAGCTTTTCCATTTCTTTTCATCTCGTTCGCCATCATTTTTAGATGAGTAACATAGTCACTAATCTTTTGGAACTTTGCATTTTTATTGTTCCAAATACAGCTCTGAGAGATTAGAGCTGCCCTCTTTTAGCTTTTTCGACTCCTTGAAGAGATTTCTATAGAGTTTCCTATACATCCTTTGATGTTTTTTTTTCAAATTTTGATTCATCAACTCCTTGAAAGATGAAAAACAAGGCTTTCTGTCCCTTTTGTGTGATTCCTTAAGTGATGTCTTCTACCCATTTGACAAAGATGATTCGGTGGTCGAATCTTCAGGCTCAGTGTAGCCCTCTTCAACAATCTCCCACAAATCTTGTGGTCCAAGTAGTACCTTCATTTGGATGCTCCAATTTCCATAATTTGTTTTTGTTAATTTTGAAAATTGAGGCTAAATCACATTGGTCATATTTCACGTTCTTGAAATGCAGTCATGAACCTGGCTCTGATACCCCTTATTGAAAACGTAGTAAACTCACAATTCTAAATCAAACAACAATATATTGATAATAAATCCATGTTACAGTTTATACGAGCTTCAACTCTATCTCTCTCTGTTTTTTCTCTATTTTCTCTCATATATACATTACAAATGTTAGGGGCTTTTTATAGGCATCAAATTATGTTTACTCACTGACTTTGACAGCTACAAAATAGCTACAATAAGGAAATGTTGACAGCTAGCGCACAAATAAGAACACAATTCATTTTGTTGTGCCTTTTCTCTAAAGGAGCCAATAACTATCCATCGAGTTTGACTTATAACAATATGTGTATATTTCGTTTTATCTTTGCCTATCTTATTCGACTGACAACTTTAGAAGCTCATATTATCTTATTGTCAATCTTTAATTACTAGCTTCATCGATATTGATTATTAGAACCTAATTGTCCTTGTAAATTTGTATACGTAAAGACTATGGTGAGTCTCACATGTAAATTCATTCTGATTCTCTGATCGCTAAATAAATTCCTTGATTCCTTTGTCAAAAAATTTGTTCCCTATGAGCTTTTAATGACAATGATACGAGGAAGTTATTCATGTAAGTCAATTCAACATATATTTAAGAGTAATATATGTTATAATTATAAACAAAATGAATATGGAAGAACTCAATGTACCTCATGTCGTTGATATTCTAGCTTGGAAAGTTTCAAATGTTTTGCCTTTTTGAAGTTTTTCCAAGTACTCGGTCTTAAATTAATGGTCATATATACTTAGAAGGGTAAAAGAAGCTTAAGGACCCAAAACTCTCCAAGTGTAAAAACATATATTAATGTGCTCCCATTAAGCACACAGGGAATTACTACAAAATTAGGAAATTGTTATCCACTAATTACTAAATGTTGAACCATTTATGGGTATTAAAGTTATCCAGAAGATGGAAAATATCACATATTCTCCCACTTTCTCCATACGTTTAACTTGGTATCAAGTCCTAATCTAATCTAAATATAGTATATGAATCATAACGATAGATCTTCTAGTAGTTGAGTATTATCTTCTATGTACTACATTTTGTATCAAATCAAATGTGGTAACATTACTTAATAACTACACTTGATCTTAGCCAAAAGGCTGAGAAAGGAGAAGAAACTGTTCAAGATCATCGTGAGAGTGCTCGAACAACTTCAAGACAATGTCATCTAGTAGCTTAACCTTCGAAATCGATATGTATTTCTATCTAGAAACTTGTACTTTCGAAATCCTTCTCTCATCTTCCTCCTCATCATCATCTTCTTTGTCTTCATCTTGATATTTTGGAACCAAAACATTCTCATTCCATATCATTCTAAAAACATCTCCGATAATAAAGCTCAACTCCAAAGGCACTTTTCTGGACAATTCCTCAACTCTCAGAGAACAATAAGGGCTACAGAACTTGTTCAACTAGGAAGAACATTTTCGGCTGGGATGTAGAGCTGAATTTGTTCACTTTCATGCTCCTCCAACTGGCTCCTCTGGCTCATTCTCTCTTCCTCTTAAACCTTTGTAAACTCGCCATTCTCCTTCTCCATCTTCCTTCCTACTCCTCCTGCTTAGAGGCATTGTTGTCTTTTCCTCCTCTAACATTTTTCCCGCCCCTTATACTTACCATTTTCTATACCAACGTTTCTGCTACAAATTATGTTATGCTGCTACCTTACCTAAACAAATTAACATGACTGCATTAACCCTTCCCAATTTCTTTAAATTTCCCCCTTTACCCTCGAGTTTGTCACCTTCTTCCTTTTCTAAACCCCCTCCAAATCCCCCATAAGCTATCCCAAATCAAGCTATTCCAAATCCAACCCCAAACATCCCTAACCCCAACTCCCCCTCTTCCTTATTCTCCTTTAAATCTCTTGTAAACCCAATTTTTTCTCCCAACTTCAGAAAGCAGGCTCCTCCCTTAGATTCACCCTTAAACCATCCCAAGTTGGTCAAAATAGCAACTGAGATTCAGACCTTTGCGGAGAAAAGGAAAACCTGGAAGCAGATGGTAGGGGAAAGCTTGGAATCCTCTCTATATTATAGGCCCACGGTTGAAATAGACAGAAAGGTGATGGTAGCCCCAAGTCTTGGTGTTGGACTCTGAACTTTTCGTGAAAGATTAGAACTATTGAATTAGAAATTTTGGTGGTTAGCCACGAGTTAAGAACAAATGAATGAAGAATTTTTGAAACAAGAAATGATAGACAAGAGTAAAGTAGGGAATGGGAAATGTGGATAGATTCATGAGTTGCTATGGTGTTTTTGGTGGATAAGATATTTTGGAATAGAAATAATTAAGATGGAAGTTAGAAGTAAAATTAGAGCAATATTGTGTAGTAAATTGATGACAAATAGGTATATATGTGTATGTTCTGTTATTCGTGTTCATGATTATTCATGGATCTAATTTTCATTGTGGATAATGTTGATTTGAAATGGAGTTGAGAATGAAGAGTGTATAGAGTAGAAAAAGGTGATCTTGGTATGAGTTGTGTAAGGAAAGATTTTGAAATAAAGAGTTGATCTGGAAAATGTTCATTGAGTATGGTTCAGTAGTTTAGCCACAACGTTTGCTCTAGATGCCCAAACGAGATGATTCTTAATTTGAATTAAACTAGAGATATAGGGCTACATTTCATATGAAGACGTTGAATTTCAATTTTGTCTCTAAGAATCCCAAAATTTGTCACGAAGTTAAGAATTGGGTGCAGTATGTTGGTGCATGAATGGAAAACTCGTCTTTGAATTTTAGGGGCAAATTTGGGATTGATATGAATAGATTTTGGCAAAGTTGCCTTCAGGAAAGATGTATATCTTTCTTTTATCTTTCCAACGGTATATAGTATGAAAATTTTGGACATCTGAGCTGAAAGTTATGCCCTTTTGATTGCTTTAGTCTTAGTATGACGTCATCTTCGTCTTAGTATGACGTCAGCATCGTCTTAGTTTTGTTCCGTCTTAGTTTTTGCTTCGTCTTAGTTTTGTTGACGTTATCTTCATCTTAGTATGATGTCATCTTCGTCTTAATTTGACTTTTTCTGTCTTAGTTTGACCGTCTCAGTTTAGGTCGTCATCTTCTGTTCTATTTTTGACCCTTTTAGAGGTCGAATTTGCTTTCGATGTCTTCACGAGAGTTGTAGCTCTTGAAGTCTTATTTTTAACATATAAATAGCACCTTAATTCGATATCTGTAGGGAAATTTATGGCAATTTTCCCAACCTTGGATCATCTGATGATGTCACTTCGTCTCAAAAATGATGTCATATCTTCTGCTCTATTTTTAACCCCTCAGATGAAAGAATTTTCTTTCACTCTTCATGAGAGTTGTAGCTCTTGAAGACTTCTTTCCAACCATATAAAGAACAACTTAATCCGATATTTGTAGGGAAAGTTATGGCAATTTTCCCAACCTTGTATCGTCTGATGACGTCACTTCGTCTCAAAAATGACGTCATATCGTCTGCTCTATTTTCGACCCCTCAGATGAAAGAATTTGCTTTTGAAGTCTCATGAAAGTTGTAGATCTATAAGTCCTCTTTCCAATGGTATAAAAACGAGATCAATCCGATATTGTTTGTGAAAGTTATGGAGATTGCGTCAAAATAGGTTCGTTTTGTATGAGGTCATAAACACGGTTGCTTCTTTTGGCCATAACTTCTTCTCTAGACCTCCAAATGACTTAATTCTTAAACCATTGGTTTCGTAAGACATTGATCTACATCTCTGCCAAGAATCTTAGCCATCAGAACTGAAATGAGAAGGATTGAGTGAAAAGCATGAGACGGGTATAGTAACTGTGTTCTTAAATAATATGGACTGGTGTTATCCCACTGAACATACTTCAGTATTTTGATGTTTTCTAGATCAGTAGAGGTCCAAATGAGATGATTTTTGAATTGTGAAAAACTAGAGACATGGAACTACAAATGGTATGAAGAACTTGGAATCCATTTCAGTCTCTAATATGATTAAATTTCAGATGGAAGTTGTTCATAGTGTATTGTTTTGGACAAGAGCAGTCCAAAAATGTTAGAAGTATATCTTTTGAATCATTGAACCAAATGGAATGATTTCGGTGGAATTTGAAACTTAAGACAATGGGGGACATTTTTCTGGAAGAAAGTGTTATGTTAGATTATTTAAGGTTACTATTGGCAAGACACTTAAGTTTAAAAGAACATAAGCCTATAAGGAAGGATAAAATGGACTTTTTGGACTCATTAAGGGCATAATTGGAAGAAGAAGTGTTGTCTTGCTTATATATGAAGAAGGAAAACGTGAATGGGAGGATAAGCAGCAGTGATTTATGAAAATAAATAAGAAAGAGGAAGAGAGTCGGTGGTTTGAGAGAAAAGAAGAGAGAGCAAGCTAGGGTTTAAATTTCCTTAGCCTTCAAGAGAGATTTTGAAGTTGTTCAAGAAGAGAAAAAGTAAGAGGAAGAAAAGAGCTTCCATTTGAGCTAAAGATCTCTTCATTTGGTGAAGAATCAAGGTATGATCATTTGAATCTTTGGATTTTTAGAAGGATTCTAGTTTATGGAGTCTAGAAAAATGCTTGGGCTTAAATATGCTAGAATCAATTTCAGTGGTTTTGCATTGTGGGGTTTTAAAATGGATTCCTACTGAATGAGATTTGGTTTGTTTTAGGAAACTAATCTAACTATCACTGGCGTTACTCTCTTCTTTTCTGCTCTCCAAATGCGAAGCTGTTCTCCTGTGATTCTCCAATCCCCCAGGCTGATTTGATTTTGCTCCTTTAATTTGCTGCTTTGTTTCCTTCCCAACTGTCTCATTCACGCTGCCCACACCTAGCGTGATTTTGTTCAAGCCTCCAGTGTGCTGCTCCTAATTTATTTTAGCGCTGCTTCTCCATTAATCCACGTCGTTTTCTGTCTAGCTAATTATTTGTTTTGTCTCATTTTTTCCACTTAGGCGTTGTTCCTCTCTGCGTGCATTACCTCTTGATTTAATATTGTTCTCCTGTGTTGTCCGTGTGCTTGTAAAGTAATTAGCTGCTGGGTCCCTCTTATTGTGTCTCCTCACTTGCGTCTCATGCGTTCCCCACAGCCCATTTTTGACAATTAAATGCATCCTTTTAAACTTCTTGTTCACCCTTTGCGCCAGTCTCATGTTGCCTCATTTAAATGCCAACTGTTGTGCTGTCCATGCGTAGGTCTGTAGCATTTCATTTGGTCTGCCCACCTCACTTACCTGATTTAATTTTCTTCCTCCAAGTTGTTGTTGTCTCCCACATCCACGCTCCTTTTATATGAAAGAAATAATAACCTCTAGCTTCCAAAACTCCGCCGTCGCAATCTCTGACTTTTGATAAAATAAAGCTTTCGTAGTCACTCCACACCCTTCTGTTTGCTTAATTTTTAATTTGCCCACCTCCACTGTGCGTTGATTGAAGTGACAAATAAGGGTACATCACCCTTTTAATTCATCCTCTTCGTGTTTATTGCCGAGCTCCACGCTGTCTTCATTTCATTTTATTTCTGCCTTGTTTGCGTGACTTTGTTGCATTTGTCCACGTAGCTGCTTGTTCTATTGTTCCTTGATGGGACAATTTAATTGCCCCCCATTTAATTTGCAACCTTATTGATTCCCCCTTGTGCAAGCGCTGCTGGCGTGGATCGTTGCCTTCAGCTGCGTCAATTACTTGTATCCTCATTAGACAACTAATTTCCAATTAAAACCCACTTGATTTGCGCTACTGTCTGGTGCGTCTATTGCTTCTATTTTCTTTATTTCACGCCCCATCTGACACACTCCTCTGCTTTGTGCTCTTGGCTTCCACGTCTTTTTTCCGCTTGCTAATTTAATTGCTTGCTGATTTAATTTCTATGGGCTGTAGCGTCTTCTTTCTGTTCCGAATTAATATGCTCCTCCCTTAAATGCTAATTAAAACATATTTTGCTGATTTAAATTTCTGCGCTCTTTTTCATTGCTATCCGTAACTCTCATTTGATCTTTTTCTTGTCTTTTAATTTTCTTCTTCTTCAATAAAGACAAGCAAAATAAATATTCAGAAAATGACCTATATATAATGTTGTTAACTCACTTTAATTTCTTTGCTCTCAAATTATACCTAAAAACAAATATGAATTAAAGTGAGTATTTTAATCATTT
>JAOTBA010000006.1:8445742-8474006 GCA_025629845.1 Erythroxylum squamatum | reverse complement strand
CAGCGTCCACTAGGCCATCGAACAACAATGAAGTCATCGAGCTTCGGGCCACAGTACAAACATTAATGGACAAGATAACTCAATTGGAAGAGGACCAGACAGGCCGGGCGGAACAACTAATGCGGGAGCAGGAGCAACGGATCAGGGAGCAGATGGAGCTACGGATGAGCGAGCAGATGGCAAAGATGAGAGAAGAGATGATGGCTCAGTTGAGACCACCGTTCGGACAGTCGAAGGAAAGTTCTACAGAGGACCACCCGCGATCACCACAACCTTAGATACTCGAACTCATTACTTTAAAGTACAAACATAACAATTTATGTACACTTTGAGGTGTTTATTACCAATTTTATAACAGTTGACATTTTTTAAAATTTGTATTTCTAATCTAATTTTGTTATTACACAAATATCTACAAATATTGTTACGTTTGTATGGCAGACGAGATATAGGTACTAGGTTTTGATAATACCGACGGATTGAGGATACCGTCGGTAAAAAAACCAGAATTAAAAATGCCGACGGAACATTAACCGTCGGCATATGATGGACATAGTAACGACGGAATACATTTCCGTCGTTCAAATTCCTTGAACTTACCGACGGTTATTCCGTCCGTAAATTAAACCGACGGAATATAACCGTCGGTGAAATCGGCATTTCACCGACGATATTGTTAATTCATGTCCGTCGCAACATAAGAACAACGGATACAATTCCGTCGGTGTTCCGTTGACAATATACCGACGGTTTATGGACCGTCGGTATATAATAGCGACAGCCCATTTACCGACGATTTCTACTTTCGTCCCTTACCGTCGGTAAGGCACATTGCGTCGGTAAGGCACATTGCCGACGGAAATGTGCAATTCCCTGACGGAATAATCCGTCGGCAATAGCCAATTTTCTTGTAGTGGCTAATGACTATTAGCGACGATATCGGGACATTTAGTGACGAATTTTTTCGTAGCCAAATGTCATTTTTGTTGCTGTGAAATAGACTTAAGCTCGAACGAAGCTAACACTTCTTGCTTAACAATCTGTGTAAGAGTTATAGAGTTCCCTCAACTTGATTTATAGATACCGCTAGAAGTCAGACATTTATGTGACTACAGTGTTTAAGATGAATCAATTCAGAAACAATTTGTGAGATACGATAAGAAAAAGATCAAGCTTTAGAATAAAATACGAATTAAGATTCACACTTTATTATAATTTATATGTTAATCATTTTATATAATTAAAGTGATCTTAATTTTTAGAAAATCAAAATGTGAAAAAAAAGATTGTAATTAGTTCGTCGGTTGAGATCTGATCTCATCGCATCCCAATTTTTCAACAATATATATGACATCGTTTCAATAATACGACAAAAATTACATTACACAGATGAATTAATTATGTTCCACCTTGTACGAACCATTACCAAACAAGACCTCTCCTAAAAAAAACATCTTCCCTCCGGAACACAATCCATTTTCATTTTTCACCATCTGAAAGCGTGTAATTTCAAGAGCCCCAATTGACAATTAGCTTGACCGGTGATCAACTTGGAAGCCTGCTCTTTTCCACCACACCATTTTATATATACAGATATGGGTTGATGGAAAATAAGTTACGTATAGGCAGGGATACATGGGAAGAAATTTGGTTTAGATGGGTTCTTGTTACGTAGATGACCAATAGCCTACGTCAAGAAAATTATTTTTTTAGAATTTACTTTAAGAATACTATAGCACGTGGTTATAGTTCATCATTGTTGGTAATTAGGATAGACAATGGACACAATTCAAAGCATGATTTGAGCAGAAAATTCTTCATCATCACTGGATTTCAGCTTTTATTCTTCTTGTCGTATCTATTAGTAATTACTGTACCGTAACGTGAGAACGAACTATATAAATAAAGCTTTATTTAGATTCTTTTGGTGTGGATGGTTGCACCGAACTAGGATATTGGTGTACTGATTGACGGACTCGGCCGTCCAACAATATCCCTACTTAATTTTCATCAGCGTAGTAATTGAACGAGGATAATATCAACGATCATGAGAAGATTGAAACATTAGGGCCCCGGACTTTGTACCTTGAAAGCTGCTTAAACAACTAATCAAACCCACAATTCACATATTTGTAACCCAAAGAAAACGAAAACAAAAGAGCTTCTCTGATGTCAATCAATTATCTATAGCTTAGATTTTGTTTATAGGTTCTGACTTCGGTCAAAGGCTGTGGTTTTAGATAAGTTGCTGATACAACATCAATCATTTAAGTCACAAATAATTCATCTACAGTATCTCCAATCCATTCAAGGAAATAAGGAATTACAATTTAAAAGATTTAATAAAAAAGATAATATGCTTCTTCGTAGATGAAATGAAAGAAAGCCAAATTAATATTTTTCTTTTTCTTCTAATCTTCAAATTCCTGTATTTTTCCAAACCGTTTCACATCTCTTCCTCTCTTTCACACTTTTAACTTACTAGCCAACTCTCCGTATTCTCTCTCCTTCCCTCTCTCTCTCACTCACTTTTGTTTTGAGTTTGACCCGTTGCCCACCCACCGGCAATTCTTTCTCTCCTCCGATGGAGACACCACCCTGAACTCTCTAGAGATCTTCTTTTCTTAACGTGCTCCTCTTTTCTGTTCTCGCTTTCGTTTTTCCTATCCTTTTCAGTTATTAAAAAAAAAAAAAAGAGTAACACTTAACAAATAAGCTGCTCTTTTCGTTCATTTCTCTTTTTAGCTTCCATTCTCAGGAAACCCTAATCTGCAGGGAAAGGATAGAAAGAGAAAAGCTTCCATAGAGATCCTTCAAGCCTTTGTCATATACTCACTACTTTTCGGTTCTTTTCTATTTTATCTCTTTGCTTTCCGCAGCGTTCGACAGAAACTTTCTTGTTACTACAAGACAAGGTATGGATATTTGCCTCTATTTGAGATCAGGCTTTGGAATATATGCAAACATTGTTAAAAGCTGATTTAGGAAAGTTATTGTTTCAATACTTGATGGGCTAGCTCTTTTACAGTATCCCAATAACTGCTGAAGATTTTAGCTTTTCTCATGGGCAACATAGCAACTTGCTAGTCTTTCCTGCTCTTTTGGTCAGGTTTCACAATCTTTTTTCTATATTTGTCTTCTTTTCAGGTGATTTCCAAACTATGGATTCCGGTAGTACCGGTAGTATGCAATCATCAAGTGGTGGTGATGAAGAGTATGACTCAAGGCCTCCCGAGTCGTCATTTCCGACGTTCTTGGGACCCTCCGGTCACTTTGGCCGCTTGTCAAACATACAACAATCTTCTCCTCTCTTCGATCCGTCTCCAAATATTTTTGGTGCTTTCTCTCACTCTCCACCTAACCCAAATCCCAATTCTTCTTTACTAAATCTTGATTTGATTGGCCAAGGACTCCTAGGATCTGATCCTACTAACAAGATACGAGTCAGTTCATCATCGTTAACAACGACTCAGTCAATGTTGGGTGTTCAAGGATCAAACCCAAGCCTAGTTTCATATGATAAGGGAGCACGATCTTCTCAACCTTCGGACCAAACACATATTGTATCTCGAAACCCCAAGAAGAGAACCAGGGCATCAAGAAGAGCACCAACTACAGTTCTCAGCACAGACACTTCTAATTTCCGAGCAATGGTGCAAGAGTTCACAGGGATACCAGCGCCACCATTTTCTGGCTCTTCATACTCTCGAAGATTCGATCTTTTTCGCACTGGTTCCAGTTTGAGGTCTGGTCATCATCTGGAAACAATGGGGTCATTTTACCCTCTACCTCCCTCTTTACAAATGGTTCATCAGCAATCACCACCGGTACCTTCTTCTTCTTCATTTTTGAGTCATAACATGGTCAATGCCACCAACATCGGTAGTGCTATTCCAGACAATAAAACGACCATTGCCACGAACATATTAGCCACAGCAGGTTCTTCGAATCCAAATTCTATTAATTACCACCCATCTTCTGATCTTGGAGGCCTGTCTAAACAACCGCAATACCTGATGTTGAGCATACAGAACCAAGTGGTCCCATACCAATCTCTTCTACAGACTCAATCTCTTCATCCTTCTCTTAACGTTAACAGTTCTGCAACTTTATCTGCTGAAGAACTGGGCTTGAGAGAAGGACATGTTCATTCAGAACTTGGTGAATTATTTCCAGGTCATGACACAACAGAAGGAAGGAGACTAAGAGATCATGATAATAGCTGGAAAGACGGGTTGGGATCTGACGGTGGGGGTCAAGATCACCTGAGGCTTTTTGACGGTCAAAGTAATTATAACAACTCCCAAAGAGTCAATAGCTGTAAGTTCAACTACTCGGCTTCTTCATCAGGTTTGCAGCACGATAAGGGTTTGGAAAACGTGTCTGATTCATGGATTTGTCCTTCTGAGTAGGAGAGAATAATGGGGTTTTATGGGTTACGTAAGGTTGGGAAGTTGGAGAGGAAACTACAATATCAAGAAGTTACCAGCCTAGTTAACCATATGAGGTGGATGGTAAGCGTGGTGGTGACGACGATCATGGAAGCTAATAGCTAGCTAGAGATGATGGAGCTCAGATTGTGTTTTTAGCATCCGTCAGTCACCAGACCACGCAATTATCTAGATTCCGGAATCATTGCATCCGCTCTCTTTTCTCTCTTCTTTGCATCCATGAAATAAGTACAGCAACTTTAAATCTTTAATTAGCATCAAGCCCATGATCAGAATTAGAACTGTTTGAACAACGTGAAATTCAGACGTGTCTTTCCTCTTTATAAATTATAATTGAAATATTTGTGCAATTTTTTTACTTTCAAGTTTTATCATCACCTGATTCGATTCGGTTTTCCAGTTCACACTTGACTTGTTAAGTTCCATTTTTCCTGTCTCTTTATTGAATTGGGCAGTTGGCACTTTATATTGATTCACATCGTCTGGTTACACTTAATTACTGCTATGAAGCTAATATTGAAACATATTCGTTCATTCTCCGGCTGAAGAATCATAAGTAGGACGACGGCAGTTTAATAAAAGATTTTGTCCGCTGGGATGGGAGAATTTTGCTTCTTGCTATTGAATTAGTGGTCCACTTCTTGACGCTATCGAAGGTTAGCACTAGCACTCAGTTTTTGATGAATTACAAGAAAAAGGAACATATATATTCTCTTTCTTGTTTCGTATCTATTCTCAGTCCATGCAAGTCCGTAAATTTTAATTTATAGATTTGACTAAAACCATATTATTTTCAAATCATTTAGACGCTTTTTCCAATTTTAGTTATATGTTATACATATTTCATTAACAATATATATAAATAAGGGCTATTATTATTCACTCTCAATAACAAGGGACTTCATTATACCTTAGAAAAACTAAGACTCGTATAACATGATCTTATGCTAAACTTGACAGATATGTTTTCCCCTTTGTCTATTAAAAAATTATTTACATACTTGCTTCTTCATTTATTTATTTTTTAATTTTACTATTATCTTTGACTCAATGGATGAACACTCTTAATTAAACCTGCATGCATGTCTTTACACTATTTCTTATAGAAAATTTATTTAATACCTTTAAAACCTTTTCTCTATTATTCTTTTACTTTGATTATATATTTAGTTTTTTTTTATAACTTGATTCCTAATTTATATTTATTATATTCATTAAATGAACATACATATTCTTATTATTTAAGTTAAAATTATAATCTAATTTTCAGTCACATAAATTATTATACATATTATCATAATAATTTTTATCATTTCTTTTTTTTTACCAATATTATACTTTCCGCTTCCATGTAACATATGTTTTAGTTTGGCATTAATGTCATTTGGTACTTTTTGGCTCAAATAAAAACTTTTTTTTCCAATTATTTAGTATAATTAGAAATGGAAAAGCTCCGATCCACCAAAAAAATGATCTCTGGTATTGAAAAGTCTTCTATAATTTGATATCATCTAGTAATGCTAGCTTATTAAACTCCTTTCTCTCATATCCGAAAACAATTATAAAAATCAAAACAGAAAAGGAAGTATAATTATTCATCCTCTAATACGCTCATTAATGGACATCGATCAATCATGTCAGTTAAGGAGTAAGGCTAACACGAGAGTAATCAGTGGCAATGACTAAGGGGAATTCCACATGCCGCACAGACATAAACAACAAATTGAGAATATCCATTATTTCCTTCTGGTGGTCTTGTTGCTTGCTTCTCATTCATTATGATTCCTTAACTAGTAGAGTTCCGGAGAGAAGCCTAGCTACTAATTAAGAAAGAATGCATGAGACCCAAGTACTATCAACTGTCGTCTGCTTGAGGACATGGAAGATTCAAAGGTTTTGCACTTCTACCTTATATTTTCCCTACAAATGGCATTCACTTAGAATATAAATATTGGAAACCAACGACTCCCCGTAAACATGCTCAGAAGGTCTTGCCTGCTCACCTAGCTAATTAGCTACAGGGTTGATCAGACCAATCCTAATTGTTGCGACTTCATATCAAAGGACAAACATCTCATTTTATTTTAGGTGAAATCATCATCAAACTAAGTGTTGTTTTACGCCACGTATGCGTTTAAGTAGTATTATAGCAAATTAAAATAAGAAGCAAATAAAAATCTGCGCACAGGTAGACAATTAAAAACACAACAGCAGAATCAATCCGGACAACATGTATGTAATTTAGCGAAGCTGTCACAATATATGTGATGAGCACGTGACCCACGCACTCCTGTCCTTCATGAGTGTAATATAATGGGAAAAGATCTTGCTTTGTCATGTATAGTGGATTTTGATCTTATCTGATATTCTCATACTAGAAAGGGAAGGTAATATTTAGATTAAGCAAAAGTAAGTACGTAGATGACATCAAATAAACCTCAAGCTGGTTTTATTTATTTTTAGTTTTTTTTTTCATCAAGGGTACGAATCGATGACAAAATAATAAGCTGAAATTTGTTAACGAAGTCAATGATGATTAGTTCTTTCGCAATTGTTGATTGGTTCTCCTAGATTTCCCTCACATGGTGTGTATCTTTTAGGCAATAAAAGAGGCTGTGGAGCTGAATGAGAAACTCTGAGGAGGAGGTAGAAAGAGAATTTAATAAAACAAATCTTTTGTGACTCATTATGATGGGTAAAGGAAATGATTAAGCGTGAGAATTAGCGAGGATGGTACCAAAACATAGGGTAGCTCATCACTGCAGAAACACAGTAATTGTGATTGCTGATTAGCCTCCCATGACAATTAGAGAGGGGCGATGAGGATGAGGAGATCGTTGAGAGGTGTGGCGACACGTGACGTCTTCTCTTTTGGAATCAAAATGGCCCACTCCAGAGAATAATCTGGGTTTTAGCAATCATGACTGTTCCTCTCTATCACTTGTCCCTCGTCACCTCACCAGTCTACCAGGGTCATGTGGGAGAGACTGAAACTTAATGATGCTTTCATTAGAATTTAAGTTTTGTTATATATTCCAAAACCATATCTCATGATCACATTTCTTTTCACTCGCAAATTAACTTTCCTATGGAGGAAGTTGGGTGACTGTCTAGTAAGCCTGAGCATTAATCCTTTGGAACTCTGTTAATAAAGAGAAAAAAGCAGCTACTGTCTATCTACCTTTTCCTTCTCCTTATATCGATGGCTTCTTTTCCAATCAATTTCCCTCTAATTTGATTTTAGATATATCTTCACTTCAAGTGTTATTGGTGTAAGACAGTATATATACGTAAGCAATGATGAAACAAGCTTGGAACCTGATGCAAATGTACAGGTTCTCAAGGACTTGAACCGGTAACTCGTGTCTTAGGCCAGACTCATGCTGCAATGTTAGACTATTAACATCTAACAGTAGAATTATTCTTATTCCTTTTTGACAATTTTTCCTGATGGGAGAGCTTCCATCACATGAAAACATAATACGACTTTGAAATTTGCCACCAAGAATCATGCATTACACATCCACATGTTTAATTATGTATGTTCTACGCCCAAAGTCTCTTGTTAGTTGATTTCAAAAGGAATAAACAATTCCAATTACTTCAAAGAGCATTTCTTCTCTTCCAGAAAGAGTGAAAAGTGCATGATAATTTGTCCTCGTGTGCTACACGTTTTAACACATAGCATAAAGCTAAAACATAAAGAAATGGGCAAGGATTAGTTATATTATGTAGATTAACTATAGTAATTCAAGAAATTTGGCATATCCCAGTCACGTCTCCATCTGAAACCCAGTTAGGTAACCCACTATATAGAAAAGTCCTTGGTTGGAAGGGAACATAAGCAGAAGCAACAGTATATTTGATAAACAAAAAGAAAACGATCAAGTTTATACCTTAATTAGTCATCCTAGACTTTGCTCCTCTCTCTATGTACATATCATACTAAACTTTGGTTTGATTCCAAAATCCAAGTCTGGAGTAGCTCTTGGCGATATTTGGATTACAAGATTCCTTCCAGAAAGTGCACGTGTTTGGGGCGCATATCCCTAGAGAGTTTGACACCAGGCGTACCAGAGAACGCATGCATATGTAGCCCACTCCACAGTTTACCGTGATGTGAATTTTTTTGTTACGACAACCTGCCTAAAACGATCTATCGCTGATCTCATATTAATATTAAGTTGCCATTGGATGCTATGCAAGATTTCACGAAATGAAATGTCTAGCAAACATTGAGGCAAGAAATTTGTCTGCCTCGACAGGTCTTTTGCGATATTCATGAACCCCACATGTCCTCCGCTACGCATTTACAATCCTTCTTTCGTTGAATGCATTGTCTAAATCAGAAGACCAATGTGGTGACAGCGGGGCATTAACAAAATTCTGTTTCTATTTTCAGCTTTATTTATATTAAAACTAAAATTAAGTTTAACAAATTCACTCAACTCAAAATAACAAATTAAATTTAAATTAATCAAGTTTTAAGTTATGTCACAATTGACCAAGGTTTAATTAGATCCAATTCAATTCTTTCAAATGATTTGAATTTCTCATTTAAAATAATATTATTTTAATTTTTAAATTTAATACCAGTGTTTTAAAAACTGAAACTAAAAGGATATTGTCGAATTTTAAATTATGTTTAAACTACCACTTGAAGAGTCTAAAAGAATATCATTTGTCTTCCCCTAACAATTACATTTCATAAGTTATTACTTTCAAAAATCTATAATATCTAGTGTCGTATCAAAATTTTTAAATAATGTTACAGATAGAAGTTGACATTATATTACTTTATGTTTTGGTGGTTTAAGTGTTTTCAATCTCAATCTTCAATAATTAAACGTTATTAAATATTTTCTTAAACGCCGAATGCATTGCATTGCATTCCCATATATATATTTTCCTAAAAAGACAGTAGTAAGATGATATCCAATCTTATCTAATTAATACACGTGACACCTTCTATGTCTGGCTCTGGCCACTTAAAAAAAAATGATGTTATCAAATAAAAAAAATTTGATCCTTGCACGACATCATTTTACGTTAAACAAAATTCTCAAAACATTTCGATTAGTACGGAAGAACATCGTGTAAGAGTCGTTTCCTTTATTTAGAGGACGTCATCCTATATTGGACAACTGTCAATCACTAAAAATATTTATTGACAATCAAATCAACACTTAAGAAAAAGAGGGTATTATAATGTTTAGAATTAAAAGATAAAGAGAAAAAAAAGTTAAGTATAATTCTTCTTATCACGAAACAAAGTGGTATGAATAAAAATTTGAGGAAAATTATTTTTAACGTGCAACAGTAGTATTATTAAAACTGGTTTTTAAGTTTTATTTTTAATATTTAATACATAATTTGTATTAAATTTAGCTTTACGTTAATCCATGTTAACATTAACGTTAATGACTTTTGTTTAGTGTGCAACATTTTTTTTTATTTTTAAAATGTTGGGATACGTGAAACTTAAGTTAATCTTGAAAAAATGTAAATGAAAACACAATCCTCATATTTCAATCCAATTTTGAGATCAATCCATGTGTTGGATAAATTTGTTCTTACTAATCTGCAACGGAACACGAAGTAAATGGAAGCAATATCGTTTGTGTGATTGCACTTCCTTTCTATACTCAGGTTCTGGTTACAGTCGAGTCTGAATTTTCTATCCAATATTATGATGCTTTATTTTATTCCATAAATTATCATTTATTTATGTAGGTTCTGTGTGAGTCCTGTATAAATAAACTCAAGATTCGTATAAATGAATGGCTGAGATTCATATAACAGAATAAGATACTATAATAATAGACAGAAGATCACGTCCCGTTGCAGCCAAGGACGGAGCCACAGTGGGGGCAAATTGGGGCACTTGCCCCCACTGGCTCTATAAACTTTTACATGAAAAAAATGTTACTTTTAATTTTTAATTCATAAAAAAATTAAAATTTTGCTATTATTAAAATTTTGCTCCCACTAAAATTTTTTCTTTGCCTCCAGTGAAATTTTGCCCCCACTCAAAAAAAATTCTGGATCCGTCCCTGGCTGCAGCCCATCTGAAAAATAACAACACTTTTTTTTAGAGTTAATTGCATGACTATTAATTAAGCTATTTTTATAATTAATATAAATTAATTTACTCTTACGTATCAATAAATAATTTGGATAATATAGAGAGATATTTTGATTTGTAAAAGTAAACCCGCCAAATTATAGTCACGTATCTTTCTCCAGTTGACATTTTAGAAGCAGCGCTTGAGATATGAGATTATATGTCCTTCACTCGTATGACATTCAGGCCCTCCTACCACTCAATTTCCTAATTACACTCTCAACCACCCAAAAATCTTGAAGAAATCTTATCCATGTATTCAAACCTACCACATTTAAGAACAATTAAGTGTTAAGAAGAAAATCTCTCTTCTTTATCGGATCCGACCCACTCCTAGAATGGCCCATCAATTAACCGTCGTCGTCCCCTTCTCCCTCCAGGTCCCACTGGCCAAGCCACGCCCGCCGACCCTACTCATATGGGAGTCCGACACCGATCAGTCCAAGGCAGTTTTTGCAAATGCAACCAAGGGTTATCCTTCTTCTCCAAAAGGGCTATTTTAGATAGGGAAGGTGACTAAGTTCTCTTTCGGAGGATGAAGAATTAAGGAGTTTAATTTCTACGAGAAGAACCATGATAGTGGAGACTTTTACTGCTTGGTTTGCGCAGGGACATGAGTTAAAACAGGTTCATGAATTGTGTGGGGCTTGTTCAACATGCACGAGCTATATGCAAAATCAAGAGGATATTGGAACATTGAGGGCTTGTTTTTTTTTTCTGTATATTTCAACCCTCTTTTTTTGGTTTACTGATTTTTTTTCGTTCATTGACGTAAAATTAAATTTGATATAAATAAAGCATTATATAATAAAATATCAAAAAATGAAGTTCAACCTTAAATATAAAAACTTTAACAGAAGTAACTCCCCAATATAAGTTATCACGAAATTTAACTTGATTGCATTGCTTCTGGGCTGCTCAAAATATGGGAAATGAGGATGTCATAATGACGACACGCGTCGGTAGAAAGCCCTGACCGCCTAAAAAGAGAAACGCGTGACACGTGTATGGCGTTGTTACAAAGCTACTAACTAGGGCAACCAGAGGAGAGATTTATTAGGGGAATAGTATTGGTGGGGTCCATGTTTATATTACAGCAAAATAAATGTAGAGATCCAGATAGGCATGTTACGTAGGAGTAAGACAGACGACAATGAATGGTTTTCTCCCTATTACCTAAACAAAGAGATGCCCTGCCCCTCGGTGTCACCAACACCTGCATATATATGGTCCAATTAAGCCCAGTGACCCCCTTCATGATGGAACCAACGGGCTGAGCTGGGCTGGGTTTCACTCCTCCCTGAAATTGAGTTTATAAGGAATATTCCAACAATCCAGGGTATTATATTGCGAATATGTTTTTGTATGCTCTAAGAAATGAAAATAGCCAAGTGGTGTGGCTTGGCGACTTGGACCTTCCATTTCTGGGAATCTGACACATAACCACAAACGCCCACCATTTTGTGCCGATTCATGGTCGACTACCAACTCTCTTCCTACAAGTGTAATCCACTGCCATACATAAAACGCAACCCCATGACCAAGGACCTATGAGTCAAAAGATGAAGGCGGAGACTGTCACACTGATGTTGGTGAATATGGCAGGGATCATGGAGAGAGCCGACGAGTCGTTGCTACCAGGAGTCTACAAGGAGGTGGGTGCCGATCTGCACACTGACCCAACGGGGCTAGGCTCTTTAACTTTATTCAGGTCAATAGTGCAGTCCTCTTGCTACCCATTAGCTGCATATCTGGCTGTCAAGTACAACCGAGCCCATGTTATAGCCGTCGGAGCTTTTCTTTGGGCTGCTGCTACTTTCCTTGTTGCTTTTTCCTCCACTTTCTTCCAGGTAAAACTAAACCAAGCTTGCCCCATTTCCTTAATTCAAATTTCTACTTTTGTATGATATTTGGTTTTGTAATTTGTTGTTGCTTCTGATGGAGATGTGTGAATTTCAGTAGCAATTCATCCATTAGTCATGCATTTGACACATGTCCAATAGAAATATGAGTTCTGGAATTCGCATCTGGGACTTAATTTCACCGAGTTGTCTAATCATCAGCGAACATTAAATGTTTCTTTGGAAGAGGACAAAAAGAATTAGTTCTTAGCTTGGTGCTGATTTAGTGATCATATTTAAGTGATTCAGCTTATGCCAACAGGTGGCTGTATCGAGAGCTCTAAATGGGATTGGCCTAGCAATTGTTGCACCTGCAATCCAATCCCTTGTTGCTGATTTAACTGACGAGCATAACCGCGGGACAGCCTTTGGATGGCTGCAACTAACCGCCAACCTTGGTTCAGTTGTTGGGGGTTTCCTTTCACTGTTAATGGCTCCAATGACATTCATGGGAATCCCTGGTTGGAGGATTTCATTCCACCTTGTTGGAGTGATCAGTGTTGTAGTAGGTGTTCTCGTCTATCTCTTTGCCAACGACCCACATTTTCCGGATGATAGGAGAGATAGAAGTCAGGATTCAAGTAAATCCTTCTGGTCAGAAGTGAAGAACCTGGTTAAGGAAGCCAAGTATGTTATAGGAGTTCCATCATTCCAGATCATTGTGGCTCAGGGTGTCACGGGTTCATTTCCCTGGTCAGCTCTGTCATTTGCACCCATGTGGTTGGAGCTTGCTGGCTTTTCTCACAAGAAAACTGCATTTCTCATGGCTTTGTTCGTGATAGCTGGTTCTGTCGGGGGCTTGTTCGGAGGCAAAATGGGAGATTTCCTTTCTATACATATGCCTGATTCTGGAAGAATCATACTGGCACAGCTAAGCTCAGCATCAGCCATTCCACTAGCGGCATTGCTTCTCCTGGTTCTACCTGATGATCCTTCAACCCCAATCATGCATGGGTTCATCTTGATCGTCATGGGGTTAACTACATCCTGGAATGCTCCGGCTACAAACAAGTACAGCCATTGCTCCTATTCCTTATTTCTTTTTTGCTTTCTCTTTCCAAGAAACTATTTTCATTTCCTTGCCATTCTTATGAAATCTGTTGATAATCTGTGGTCCAATGGATTCATATGATTTTGTTTCCTAACCTCTGTATGGGATAAAACCATTATGTTCATATCCAAAGGGATGCAATATGACTTTTGGTTCATTCCAATAGATGAGAGAACATCTTTGTGAAAAAAACCAAAGCTACATATTTGTGTGTGCATGGCAGAATCTTTAGTTTTATTGGTTCTACAATTGAGTTCTAGTTTGATGATATTTGCCTGGTCTTTTAGTCCAATCTTTGCAGAAATTGTCCCTGAGAAATCCCGCACAAGTGTATATGCACTGGACCGATCCTTTGAGTCCATACTGTCATCTTTTGCTCCTCCAACAGTTGGAATACTGGCTCAACGTGTTTATGGTTATAAACCCCTTCCAAAAGGGTCCAGTGTATCCGAACAGATTGCTACTGATAGAGGAAATGCTGCATCATTGGCCAAGGCTCTATACACAGCAATAGGAATTCCAATGGCTCTATGTTGTCTTATTTATTCATTCCTGTACGGTACCTACCCAAGAGATAGGGAGAGGGCTCGAATGGAAGCACTGATACAATTAGAAATGCAACAGCTAATGGGAGATAATTCACCTAGAGTAGAAGAATTTTGTGGAGTCCGGTTGTCTGAAGCAGAAGAAGCATCTGGTGAGGATAGAACTGTCATAGATGTGGATTATGAAGGGGATGATGGCCTAGATTTTGACGACGACGATGAGAATATGTTACTTCATCGCCAGCTGACATTTTCTAATTTAGGATGACAGTAGAAGATAGCCTCAATTGTTTTTGAGAAAGCAAAGAAAACTGGTTAATACTGGACCCTGTAGGTGAATGTCATTATCAATCCAGGTTGTAGCTGAGAAGCTGACTTCTGCAACAAGAAAATATTGCGCCCTTATAAATCCATTCGGATATCTAGTTTATTAGTTTCTCGGAGTCAGAGGAAGGGTTCACCACATCGCATTGAAGTACATAGAAGAACATACATACATGGATATTTTCTGGGAGAAAATCATTCTCGGGTCTAGGTTCTGTCGAACTAATAGTGAATTTCTTTTTACCACTTTGTATTGTAATTAAATTTGTTAAACATCCTTTGTACCTGGATGAATTGTAGTCAAAATCATACTCAGAAGGTGAAATATGAAGGCTAGTGTTCAAACACCGATGGATGTGTTGATGTCTCATAATCAGCCCATCATAAAAGGGCACAAGATGAAGCTGTGTAAGACCTTCAATTTTCCATTGATCTTGTTCTTTGAGTAGCAAAATGTTGCTTGGAAATTCAGAATTCTATTTAAAAATGGTGTCTTGGTGACCTGACCTCTTACTTGTAAGCTCCAAGCAACCCCAGAGTATTTGCTGTGAATTTCACTCTTCCTATGACTATGAGCATGGGCTTTCCAAAGAAGTATTGTGTTTTTCATTAGTAAGTTTACTTCTAGGCCTGAAAGTTGAAGAAGAAACAATTCTAATACCATTTCAATTTCCAAATAAACGTCATTCGCCGAAACAAATGCGCATAACATGTGGCCCTTGGTAAGCGGAAAGAACACATAATATTAATACACAAATCACTTCACAAATGTGGATCGGCACGCAGGCAGAGCGTAACAGTCCCACAACTTCAAATAGGATTTATTATTATTATTTTTACTTGGTACAAGCAAGATATTTAAATTGAGTTTAAATGACTAGCTTGGTTTTGTGGCAGAAAACATCACAAATCTCCTGTTTCTTATGCACTTAAAATCAACAAGGCCACAAGCTGTACAGATGTCTTCTATTTCCCGCTCATCGAGGAGGACTTGGCCGCCTGATAATTGTGCTAAGTTCTACGAGGAGAAACAAAAATCTATTCACCATCAGAAGTTTCAGAAGACAGTGAACATGATGGCTTATTTCATGCAAGCCTATTATCCTTTTACAAGATTGTGTAAAGATTACTGTCCACAAGGATAGAATGATGGTTGTTCAACCAAAATCCTTAGAAGAGCCATTAAGTTTCAAGTTCCTTTCGTTCATTTTCTTTTTGTTTACCCTTTCCAATTTATTGTCTTGGACCAAAGTTCTCACCTATAGAAAATGAAAAAAATGGATTAAGATACAAATCCAACTCATGTTGATGGCAGCCACAGATTTTACCAAGTTCCATTTAGCTAAACTTTTAAAGAGCTACTCACAACCATTCAATTGACATCTTCAGGCAACAACTTTGATTATCTCCCTCGATGAAAAGATATGTTCATTAAGAATCTTGTGTGCAAACATTCAATTCTAAACTGAAAATACATACCTGACGGAGTGGTCTGAGCAATGGAACAAAATTGAAAGGCCCATCAAGTAGGTAAGTAGAAGCAACAAACACTCCTCCAGGTCTCATAACTCGACTTATTTCTGCAACCTACAAGCTCAGATAACAAGTTCCTGTAAACATAATCAAGATACTACCTTTTTGTTTCCTAACAAATATCTGGTGTTTTGAAGTCTTCAGTAAGTAAAGAAGTAGCTACCACTTCAACAGCATGAGGGTATGAGTTATGCATGTTTAATGTCGGAAAAATAAAGCTCAGGAGCTTCAATTTATCCTAAGACTTTTCCACATACTAGAAAGGTCTGGTAAGACATGTAGAACAAACTTATAAAACTAAGAATTAGCAGCATGAGCGCACCTCCAGAAGAGTTCAAGAAATTGTAATAGACATTGACATATGAACTTGTATTAAGATAAAAGCCAAATTTCAGCAGAAAATAAAATAAACTATGAGGGGAGAAGCACTATGCACAAGTCAAATCTATAGCAAAATGTACCCCATAAAGACCTGGAATAATTTCTTAGCATTAACCTACGAAACACATCATCTTCTGAATTTTTATATACTTACATGTCTTTCCGAAGTCAAATTAACCAGTTTGTCACATCCTAGTAGTATAAATGTATACAACAAACTAAAAAACCAGCTGAAAATCCCAGTCAAGGGGAAAACATACAGCCGTGATTGGTGAAGGCCAACAGTGAATAGCAGCACCAGCGTGGACAGCATCAACGAAACCAGAAACAAAAGGAAGTCTAGAAATGTCCGCTCTGATCAATATTAAGTTCCTGAAACCAATTTACTCAATCAAAAATAGAGATTCAAACAATTAACTCTCATAAATAACGATGAAATAATGTCCAAAATGCAACAAAACCAATCAAAGCTCTACCAATTTGTTGAAATAAGCTCAAATTTTACAGATAAAAGATAATCAAGATGAGTTTGGAAAAGAGTGTTCAATTTTCATACTCATTAGGAAAGCTTTGCTCCTGTTTGACAAACTCATAGCACTGCTTTAGCATGTTTTCCGAATAGTCCAGGGCAATAACAAGAGAAAACAACCCACTCTTGGCAAAAAGTCTTGAAAACAAGCCACTGCCACAACTAGCATCCACAATATTTCCACCCAAAACTGGCTTCAGGTAATCCTTGATCAATTCGAACTGTAATGCAAATAAGGGCTCGAACATGAGGGAATAGTACTGTAGTGCTGAACAACAGCAGGGATTACTGAACTTTTAAACGCATAAGAAATTAAATACACAGTGCTAAAGGTATATGCATTTTATACATATTGCATTTGAAACAAGTTCATTGTGCATTTTCCAGCAGGATGCTGAGACATGTTTCTCTGCCACTAAGAATGACTAGGTCATTTTATGATTTAGTAAAATGCAATTCAGTAATACATATTTTTTAGTTGTATGGGGTGTTCCAGGAAGGGAAGGAGAGATGTTTAAGAAACTGTGACATTACCTCCTTCTCCAGACCTGGGAAACCACCCCACACAAAATTCTGACGCCAACCCCTTTCATAAAGAAACGATATCAGAGGAAGTCTGCGTCATGAAAGGCAATGATAAGAGAAATACAAATCAGAACCCTCAGTAGTGGTAGCTGCTCAGTGAAAAGCATCTAAGATACTAAAAGCAAAGTAAATATAAATATAACAGTTCCAATCAATACAATATATACCCATTTGCAAACCTGAAAAACTCAGTGGTCATTGGCATGGTGTCACCGTATTTCTGGGCCCCACTGGCTGCTAACAATTCAAGATGCGTGTCCTTGCCCGAGTAGGCCTTCTTACAACAATTGCAAACCAAACTACATCCAGGTGCTGAATCTCTGATAAATGTATCCGTTAATTTTCAAACAAAGTTACAATCATTCAATGATATGAAAGCAATGAAAAGAATCACCCTCAAAAGGCCTCCTTTGAAATAGCTTACACTGATAAGATGCGGTCACCTATTAGTGACAAGGGCTGAAAACATATAGGACAAGCTAATATGTTCCTGGTGCCACCAACCTTCTCCTGGGCTGCAACAGGATCCTGTAGAAAAACCATTTTAAAAAAAACACAACTCCATCATCTCATGATTAAAATCAAAATTTGTTCTTTAAACAGTTGACAGGACCGCTACTGATGAAATTCCAAGCAAATTGAAACGAGATGGGAACTAACTATTTAATTAAGTCTATTCGGTAATAAAAGCAAATGGAAACAGAAAGTGAGGATAAGAGTCAAACCGCTGGGTTGGCTTCAATGAAGGTCGTAGAAGAGGCTCGAACCTTTGCCCCGAAACTGAGTTTAACGGCCGTAACTACACTCCACGGTTTAACAAACCGGCGCGTGGAGAAACCAAGTTGACTCGGTAGAAAGGTTGACGTAAATGCGGTGGCCATACTCTGGACTCTCACGAGCAAGACAAAGAAAATGGTTCACAGAACAGATTTGCAGTTACGAGTGGTGGATATAATAAAATAGTTCTTTTAGATGATTTCATTTCCGTGTGGGCCTGGGGGCTTGAATGGACAAGTGGAAAGTGAGTGACGTGTCGGTTTCCAAATGTTCGAGACTAATCGACTATTGATATTTTTGTAACATAATTTTAGACAATGAAAAGTACCAAATGTCTGATTAATGAGCAGATGTATGTGTACCAGTATTGATTAATATTAAACTCAATTTAAATCTAGCATCTAGAATGCTATATGTTATAATGGTATTTAATTGTCTGCAATAAATAAATAATTGAACAAAAAAATGATCCAATTGTTTAATTAGAATTAAAAAAAGAAAAAGAAAAAGAAAAGGAAATATGCAAGTCTGTTGCAATATTATGATATTGTTGTTGCCCATATTCTTCCACTAGAGCATATTTTTTCCTTTTTATGGACATTTCAGTAGCTAAGTGTAACACCCCCACTACCATTGACATGACATCATCATTCTTTATTTTTTATAAGACATCGTAATTAAAAAAAACACCATATTTTAAAACCCAAAATTTTCTTTTCATTTCATTAACTAAATATTTACATTGACAATTTTCAATATCATCCGATTATGAACATCATCAAATCCTAATACAAAATATGTTACATGAAAGAGGACATTATACAAAAATTTATCTAATCTTTTCAGTTTCAGCTGACCGACTTTTGAGGTATTTCTTCTTTTTCCCCAAAAGTACATGATTATATTTCTTGTAGCGTCTCTTAGTAGCTAAAGTCGTCTCTCGGTTTTAAAAAATCAACGTTATAATTTTGGTGAGTTTTGCGAACCCAATGAGGTAACCATCATCGATGGTTCACTCAATTCATGCAACACATCACACATATAACATATAGTTCACATCTTTTCATTTTTCATAAATTATCACATATCACATTCTCACTTAAGGGTAAGACAATTTTGTATTTAAATCAATCAAACATATTAAAATGGATATGAAATGCTCATGTGACTCTTTTCCAATTATTACGTTGTTGCGACCGAACACCTAAACTGTCCCGTATCTATTGTGTTACCGGGCTCATTTATACTGTCCCTTATCCGTTGGGGATACAGGGCTCATTTTACATAGTGAGCTTTTGGCTCTTAATCATATTTGGAGCTTTAAGTTCATTTCCGGTGGCTACTCAGGTCACAACTATCATTATCTGATTATGCATTCATGTATTGAATGCATCTCATATGTTCAATCAATCATATTCACATTGATCTTTGGACCTTGGTCCAGCATTCAAAATTCATGTTAAGAAGCAATTATTTTCTCACATTCACATACAAGTAGTACTTCAATATTGCATTCATGCATCAAGTCTCGGACCTTCATTGTCCAGTATCAACATAATCAAATCAAATTCATATCATCATTCAAAACTTATTCTAAAGCAAACAATTAATTGAGCGAAACCGTCTAGGTTGCTCACAGATTGCTCCCGAAGCTATTGCCTCGAAGTTTCGGCAACGTCTGGATGTTGACGTCCCAATTGCTCCTCTATATCAAGCAATATACACATATCACACTTTTGCACAATTACAAGTGTTTGTTAATGCACATGTATGTATATGAAATATGCACAATGCATGTTCATGACAACCCCAAGGGTCGTTCTATTATTCTCGTCATGTAAACATTCATATTTCCAAACTCACATAAGTATCATTTATACTTATGGTTTATACCTCAATAAAAACATTAAAATCGAAATTCATAACTCATTTTGTCAATTCAGATTTTCCTAAAAAATACCTTCAGGTCTACTGTACATGATCAATCTGACAATGAAAATGAAGTAATTTGGTAATACTTTCTTTTATAAATTTTTTCTCCTATCTCTTACGTTTCTAAAGACACCAAGATCATTCAATTTGGTTCAGTATGTCAAAAGTTATACTCCAAATAATTCGGGCTATTCTTTAACTATAATAGTAGTCTATACCAAACTTTTAAGTCAGATTCCAGAATTCTAGAGACAGAATTAAAATTCTATTTCTTTAGAAAAATTATAGTCCTATGTCTCTAGTTTAACCTAAATCAAGAATCATTTTATTTGGATAACTACATATCAATATATTGCCAAAATACCGAAGCATGTTTAATGAAAATACTCCATTCATAATTTTTTTAAAATTGTTCATCATTTTCGTCCCAAATTTATCGCTCAATCTCTCCCAAATGATTTCAGAAGATCATAATTTTTGGTGAAGATGTAGAACAATGTGCTTCAAATATGTTGGTTCAAATCCCATTCAGCTTAACACATTCTTAAACAAATTAAAAACCATAATTAACACCAAATATAAAAAACATCACATATTCATGCATCTTCTTCATTTCTGCGTTTTCATCTTTCATTTTCCTGCACTTTAATTTTTTTGTACATTTCCCATTTTAATTTCACCATTTCAACTCACATTATCCACAAACAAAGCCAAAATCCCAAATTAAAACTCAAACATTAAAACAGAAAAATTCACGCATGTTCTTCACATTTTCTGTACTTTCATTTTTCTGCATATCTATTCCCTACACATTCTTCATTTTTCTTCTCAAACTTTCATTTTAAATCACTTTCTCATATCAGAACATCATCTTACACCTCTTCCTTAACTCTAAACCCATGTTAAAACATCTCTAAAAACACTCAAAATAGAACATATTCTCATACTCTCAAAATAGAACACAAACATATACATTCATCCACCAATTTGCTGCACCTAGTTCTCAATTTCATGTCAAATTTTGAGACTCCTAAGGATAGAATTTAAATTTGATGTCTTCATGAAAAATGTAGCCTTATGTCTCTAGTTTAATTCAGATCAAGAATCATCTTATTTGGATAACTACAGATCAAGTTATGGGAAAACACACAGAAGCATAATTAGTGAACATGTTATTCTATATTTTCCAGCACTCATCTTCCAATTTTCTAGGTTTTACACCTAACACAACTTGTACAAAGATCACTTTTCCTACTTCATTACTCTTCATTCTTAACTCCATTGCAACTCAATATCATTCATAAACCAATTCATGATCTATATTTGATCATTAACTCAAAACAGAACATGTGCATATACCATTCATTATCAATTTTCTGCACTCATCCTAACACCATTATGATGATCATTCTACCTCTAAAACATCTCTAAAACAATTTATGAATTAGTACTCATTATACTTATACAAAAGCAAGACATTACATCAACTATCCATCACCCACGACACATACATACACATTGCAAAAAATCAAGTCATCACTATTAATTTACTCATCATTCTAGCTTCATTTAACCATACCCATGATGTTTAAAGCATAACTTACTTTTTAAAACTTCAATTTATTCAAAAACTCCAAGAAGCCCTAATTCTCATACAACCCACATACATCATCTTGAAGGTGGATTGGGTTAGGTTTTCTTGTAGCAAAAGAAAGAGACAACAAAATGGGAGTAGTAAAAGATAGATGGAAGCAAGGTGTAACTTTGGTGAGAAAACCGTGAAGACGATGAAGCTTAGAAAAGAAAGCCACGAAGAAGGAAATAAGACAAGACAAAAAAGAATGACTTGGTCTTTCAAAGATAGAAGAAACGTGACTTGGTCATTTAAAATGTAATTGTATAATGAAACTTGAACTAGACAAGTGACACTTGTCACTTATCTAACTTCTAAGGCTTTAACTAAGTTCTCATTGAACTAGTCCCATAACTCTAATTTTTATTCCAACTATCTCTAAATTTCCAATGTCATTATCTCACAAATTCTAAAGTCATCTAAAAAAATTCTTCAATATCAATTAACTCATTTCTATTTCCACTCATCAATTTATTTGCCAAGTGGCATTTTTTTCCTAATTCAATAATATCCAACAATTTTTGAAATTTTTTCTGAAATTTCCCAAAAATTTTAAATCAACAAATACACTCTCCAAATCAATTTCCAATACAAATAAACCACAGTTCTCAATAAAATCACATTCCACATATACAAATTAATTATACCTGGAATGTCAAAAAATGTATGTACAATCATTTTCATGTGCAAAAATATCTATATTCATGTGTATATGTATGCCATATTATGCATAAACATGAAATGCATTTTCTAATCTCTCAATAATCTCTCATATTTACTATTTTAGCCTTAACATGGGTAACAAGATGTTACACTAAGTCTAAGATTATCTTATACAGGGTGTTTAGTTTACCTGCTAGAATAAATAAGGAATTGAATGATGATTGCCTAAGAATTAAATAGACAAGTAATGTAATAAAATGAGTATTATTTAATTTGGTTTATTTATAAGAATTTCTAATGATGATGTAATCCTAATGTTTGGTTTGAAAACATAAATTTGAAATGACAAAGAAATAACTAACAAAAAGTCAAAATATCCAAGTAGTCCCTACTAACTACATTATTATTACTATTGTTGTTGTTGTTGTTGTTCTTTTTCTTCTTCTCATTATAATAATAATTATCATCATCATCATCATCATCATTAATTTTCTTGTTGTTGTTGTTGTTGTTGTTGTTGTTGTTGTTATTATTATTATTATTATTATTATTAGCTAATCTTCTTCTTTCAATTTAAAGGGGATATCAAGGCAAAGAACATTTTTGTGGATTGATCAATCTTAATTGTAACATACCACTCCCATAGAGCATATACCCGATATACCGAAGGATATTCAAGAACATACTCTACGAAAATGGCACATTAAGACGGTTAAATAAATTCATTTTACATTTTAATCCATCGCACATAACATAAAACATTCCAATAATCATGTTGTTCCATTTTTATTCACAAACATATACAGTCTCAAATGTTATTACATTTCTAAAATTCACATGTACAATATACAACAGGTGAAAGATACAATTCTTGATACAACATAATTAAGACATTTGCAGGTACAACTGATCACAACACTGACCCATATCCAAATGCAAAAGTCACTTCAATTAGACTAGCTAGATTTCTCCTAAACCTGAAAAAATGTTGCAATTTTGATGAGTTTGTGAACTCAGTGAGTGAACCATCATCGATGTGCTAACTCAAAACAGACATAAATATCGCAAGTATATAACACAGTTCAATCAGTATCTCACATCATTCATAATCAAATCCCATTTATCACATCATTCAAATTTTAACCGCAATATACAACATATTCCAACAAGTTCGTTATGAACACAAGCATTTCATATAATAATTTCAGAATAATTCGATCATTCATATCATCCACATGTACACAAACATAGTATATCATTATATCAACTCAATTTAGTCATTCTTTGCAATATTCACATGATACATGTAAAGATATATATATATATGCAATGCATATGAGACTCCACTTTCATTTTTATTTTTGTTGTAACCGAGCACCTATTTAACTGTTTAGTACCTATTGTGGATACCGGGCTCATTTCATAATTGTCCCATATCTGTTGTAGATACCAGGCTCATTTCATAATTGTCCTATACCTGTTACGGATATCATGCTCATTATCAACTGAGCCTATGGCTCTTGTGCACATTTCTTAAGCTTTAAGCTCGTTTTCACGTTGGTCACTCTGGTCACAATTTCTTTATCTGATCATGCATATTCATGTGATGGAATGCATCATTTCACACAATATGCTATCAATAACTTTCAATCGGTGTGCACAGTCATTTGTCACAATCATCGGATCGGAGTCTGGCATTCAACATTCAGTTGAGTACACATTTTTCTCACATTCACATACAATTAGTAAGTACTTCCTATGCAGTCCCGAATATTTAACTCCTCGAACAATTGATGGTTCAAAATTTCACAATTATATCAGTAATAGTTTAATATCTGAAAGTTAATAAAAACAATTCAAACATAGTGAGAAAACATCTAGGTTAACTCACATAATTCAAACTGAAACACACATATAATTGAGATTACATATCTAGGTCAACTCATAGTATGCTCCAAAATAGCTATTGCCTTGACGATCTGACAATGTCTGGATACTGTTTCGGTCAATTTGTGCTTCTAAATCATACAATACACACATAATCCACATATTACTAAGTTGATCAATCATATAATTATTCAACTATGCACATTTATATGTGTTATGTTCGATGCATGCTCAATTGATTTTCCCGAGTATACGTCCTTAATCACAAATCTTGATCATTCATTCATTTTAGCATGTCCATAACTTGTTTGCAATTAAGTTATGCCTTATGTATGTTTGGTTACCCTCAATTTATCAATCATACATTCATCCACCCTTTATTAGTGCTTTATATTCACACAATTTCCCTAATTCTCATTAATTTATACTAATTCACATTGTTCATCTCCTTTGAATCACATTTGCATTCATAAGAACACCTTCACTCCTTTAATAACTTATAAATTCTAGCTTTAGGTACATTGATATCAAACAATCCAATCCTTAATTTATAATATCATTTAAGAACCTAAACTCATCAAGCACTTAGCCAATTGATTCAACATCAAACTAAGTCCATTTTAAGCCCCCAATCAAGTCTAATTACACCAATGTATATGGTCTTATTCTTATATGATTCAATAAGAACACAAAACACAATTTTTCCTCTCTGCCAAGCATTTCCACGATCTTAGGGGTTAGAATATTGAGAAATTTCAATGCATAGTATTCTTTGCATAATTGAGTTTTTTAATATGATTAAAATGTGATTTGACAATTTTTGGTATATTTAGGATATTTTGAAATTTTTGGACCAATCTTAGTGTGACACGTGGCAACATATGTATATGACAAATGGCTTGTGTGTGTGGTGATAAGTGGCAGACTTGTTTAAGTGACAGATGTGAGACATGCAAAAAGCCACGTAGTTCACTGTTTAACAAAACCAATTCTGCAGCTCTCTCATTCCTCTGTTGTTTGTTTCTCCACCGAAACACTAGTTTGGATTCTTATAGTAGTAATTTCCTTTACAACATAAATAAGTTGGTCTTATTGATAGTTTACTTCTCCCTCTAGTTTGCCCTTTTTAACCATCACTGAAACCCTGGTGATTTTTTGGAAACAAGGTTAGTAAAGTTTAACTTTCTGAGTTCTATGAATGATTCTAATGATGTGTATTGGAAATAAGTACATGCATGAGTTGGATGATGTTTTATGTGATAAAGAATGAGCACATGCATGAGTTGTGTGTGAAACAAATTCGGTGAAAGTGATAATATTGTGCAGATGTCGTAACACTGATTACATGTAGTTTAAAAGAGAAACTTAGTAAAGTGGAAAGGTTTCAGATGATTTGGGTGGTGTTCAGAATGGGTTAAATGAGAAATTAGTGAAGTGATTACTGCCAGAAATGGAGTAGATGCATAAAAATATAATTAAACATAAATGAGAATCGGAATTTTGATATTGGATATGAACCCTAGATCTTTGTTTTGTTTTGTGTTGTTAAGCTAAAATGAGGATAGATTGGAGTGTCGATGGTGTTAAATGAAGTGAAGGCATAGAGGAAAATGTAGTAAGAATGAAAATACAATAGAGAGAGAGAGTCCAACTTGAAGGATTTCATTTCTGTGAAAGTTCACCGCGGCCAATTCTAGGTTTCGCCGCGGCGAACTTGTGAGAGTTTTGCGAGAATTCCTCTCTGGAGGAGTTCACCGCAGTGAACTTTTCTCTACACTAAATATATTTCGATATTTTGGGCATATATTTTTCTGTAGTTATCCAAATGGGATGATTTTTGATTTGGAGTAAACTAGAGACAAAGGGCTACAAATTGTCTAAAGAAATTGAGTTTTAATTCTGCCTCTAAGAATTTAAGAATTTGATTTGAAGTTGAGATAATAATTTTGATGAAGCTTAAGAACAGCCTGAAAGCTTTTGAGTATAAAACCAAATTAGACGAACTTGGTATCATTGGAAACCTAAGACAAAGAGGGAAAACTTTCTAGAAGGGAGTATTACCTAATTACCTTAACTTCCTAATAAGAATAATTGAGCAAAGAGGACCCAAAAGTTGAATGTGAAATAAAGCTGGATTGAGGAAATTGAGTATGGTTTCACATGATTGATGATGTAATAAGATTAAGGATAAAAAATCTAGATTTTTGACATGAACATGCATCATACATATTCAACATACATGAATGTGCATTAATGAATTCTTATTCATGCACAATAGTGATAAGTGTTTTTACTAAATGTTTTAGAGGGACCCATATAGCGACCGATTACAGATATTGCCGGGACTTCGAAGCAATAAGCAATAAGGGAGTTTTTGTAAGTAATTTTTGTAAGTAATTTAGATGGTAAATTTTGATAGTTTCGCTTTGACTGTTTTGTTTGCTGTTGATTTGGAATATTGAATGATTTGCAAAGCTATAAGTATATGATATGCTTGAATACATGGTATGAAACATTGATTGACACGTAAATTGAATTTCAGACATTTATGTTTTTGAATCTGTTAAGTCCTAGATGTGGGTAAATAGGCATGCCTAAAAGGGTCTGCAGCTGCTTCTGTGACACTTTGATGTCTTCTATTATCAACACTTCGGTGTCTTCTGTTAGTGACACTTCGATGCCGAGACTTCGGTCTCTTCTGTGACACTTCGATGTCGAGACTTCGGTCTCTTCCGTATAAGTCCTGTTACTCGCTTATGTAAATGGATTTAACAGTCCTCTGATTTTGTACTCTGATATTTGTTTTTGTCATAAACTAAATTATGTTCTGATTCTAAAGGGTTTATACCCTCTTGTGTTATACAGTTCTGTTATCTATAAAACTCCGTTTTGAAATGCTTTCTGCTTGACTTACTGTTAAAGAAATATTTGAATGCATGTTGATGCTGTTACATAATTCAGTGTGATGATTTGTCAGTTTATGTATAGATTAGTTATTACTCACTAAGCTATAAGCATAACACGGTGGATTTGTCCCGTGTAGGTTCAAAAAGAAGGACTTAAGGACTGGGACAAGTCAACCGCAATGGCCAAAGGAGTTTGAGTTTTGTGTTGCTCAAATATGTATTTTTGAGTTTGTTTTGGGCTTGTATATAACTTTGGATTTTTGTTTGAAGGTTTGTAATAACCTTAATTTAGGTTAGTTTCTAAAATTATGATACGCATTGTATCTTTGTTGAGATTCTGGAAATGCATGTGTGAAATGTTTCGCATGTTTTGGAAAAAAATTTTAATGCTATGCTTCCGCGAAATGTTTTGGTTTGTTTGTACTATCTTATGTGGCATCTACATATCCTTCCAGGGGGTATTAGGGCGCTACATGATAGTTCACAAATTATGGTCACCACAAGAAAATTTTTTAATAGCAACGGAAAAATACCGACCGAATTGCAGCGGTATGAAAATAGAGACGGAATTGATATTCGGTCGGTGAAGTTGTCGGGAGGGAATTGTTTGGAGACGGAAAATTTCGGTCGGTATTGATTTAAAAAGTGGTCGGTAAAATTTAATTAAAACCGAGCTCCTCCCTCCTTTTCTGCTCCTCGCGCGCGCGTCTTCCTCCTTTCGGCCTGCAACTCCAGAATCGTCTTCTCCTCTCCTCCGGCGTCCTCCTCCGTTGCCGTCCGTGCGGTGACCACCTGCTGCGTCTCCGGCAACCCTTCCAGCAGATCTTCTCTGGCGACAACCGTGTGTCGTCTCTCCTCTGCCATTGCCGAAGGTAAGCCGTGGGTTGATTTTTTTTTCATCTTGTTTGGACTGATTTAATTGCATGTGTTTGTGTATCTGGGTTGCATTGTTCTTATGTTAGTATTTTACATGTAAATAATGGGAAGATTTATACCATATTTGTGTAGATAGGGTTGAAATGTGGCTGCCTTGAAGGTGTTC
>JAOTBA010000006.1:8427052-8441519 GCA_025629845.1 Erythroxylum squamatum | reverse complement strand
TAATAGTCATAATACAAATCATAATAAGCATAACAACAACAATAAATATTATTATAAGAATAATAATAACAAAGACTACCAAATAGTTGTTATTAAAATTAATAGATAATAATACTAATAACCATCATAATAATAAGGATAATATTATATAATTAGAATAATGACTACAAATTTATTCTGATTAATAGAAATAACTTCACGCAAAAACAATAAATAATAATAACAATTCAAACGTTAAATAATAATAATAATAATAATAATAATAATAATAATAACAACCATAATAATTATAATACTAAAAAAACGTTAACTGACATAATAAAAATATTAATGATAATTATAAGTTTAATATTAAAATTAATAATCATAACATAAATACAATAATTAACATTTATATAATGTCAAAAAAAAATTAATTAACATTTATACATTAAAAAAATATAACAACGACATTTACATTATTAATATCAATTAAAAATTATAAAAAAGCTTCCTCGCCCTCGCGAAGATGTGCTCGCCCTCGCGAGACCGCAAATCGGCTGGCTCGCCCTCGCGAGCTGATAACGCCGGTCTCGCCCTCGCGAGCATTAAGAACGCCTGATCAATAATAATCAATTATAAATTATAAATTTATTATTATTTATTATTATTATATCAATAATAATAAATTAATAATATATATTTATAATAATAAATTATTAATAATAAATAATAATAAATTATCGGAATTAACAAATTTTACAATTAAATTATATATAACATTTATAAGAATAATTACATATACTCCACTCAGAAAAATTAATTAATATTATAAGAATAGTTAAATAGTTATGAATAATAAAGTCATTACTCTGTCCAATGGTAATAAACAATTTATATAATAATAATGGTAAAAATAATTATAATAGAAGTTAATCTAATGTTATAAAACAATATTAATAATATTTAAGATTTAGATAATAGTAGAAATATTAATAATATCAAGTCATTAAAATATCTTATCGAAGCTAATAATAATAATAATAATTGTTATTATTATCAATTAAATAATTTTATTAATTTTATATTAATTATAACAACATAATTATACTAATAATTATAATAATAATAAGAACCATAATAATAACAACAATAAATATTTTAATACAATAACCATAATCATAAGATTTAGAAAATAACAATAATTAATATAATTAATTTTTTTAAATTCTAGATTATAATAAACAATTTTTATAATAATTATGGTAATAATAAAATCAATTATTAATTGATTAATTTAATAATCAGATCGAATTAAATATTCCAATTAATTATATCATTATTATTGTACATTAAATAATCTAATTAATGTTATATTAATTATAACAAGATAATAATACTAATAATAATAATAATAACAACAACAATAAAATTATTAATAATAATAATCATAATCATAAGATTTAGAAAATAACAAAAATTAATAAATATGAATTTATTTATAAATTCTATATTATAATAAACAATTTATATAATACTTATGGTAATAATCATAATAATAGAAGTTACTCTATTTCATTAAACAGTATTATTATATGTAAACAATATATAAAAAATATATTATATAAAAAAATTATCAGTATTATTATATATAAAAATTATTATTAAATTAACTATTATTTATTGTTATATATATATAATTATATTATAATATGAATTTAAATAATAACATATATATCATAATACTACAAATATTACAAAAATTGTTCTCATTACAAATATAAAAATTTATATAAAAATTTATTATTATTTTAACTATTGCAAAAATTAATATTATAATAAGAATTACAACGTAGCTGAAGAAAGTGGGTGGAACGTAGCTAAAGAAAGTGGGTGGAGGCTCACTTCAGCGGCGCAAACACGGCTCCAATGAGTGAGACCTACAGTGCCTGTCCTTTGACAAATAAGGGCTGTAAACTTTTGTAACAAAATAAGTCGTTTGTTAATTGGATAGAATTGGCAGGGATTTCTTATATAGGTGATCTAGCTCGTTGATTGGGTGGGCAGTGGGCTTTCAGTGCGATACGCGGACACAGATGACAGAACAGACGGCTTCGGCTTTTGAGCTTATAGCTTTACCATTGCGTCAAATTCCTGAATAAAGTACACAACACAACCATCGAATCCTTTTTTTTTCACCACAATGCCCTTATCATCACAAGCCAGCAAAACCAACAATCTTCCTTTCCGTTATCCACTTTCAGTCTCAAGAAAAAGAGTGTTCTAATTAATGTCATCAGGGATCAATCCATGCAATGCAAATAGTGCCTGTGAAACTTCTTTTTCTGGTTTTATTTCAATGATTATTTATTCGACTTGGCTCCCAAGTGTTTGGAGAATTGAGCATCTTTGGGATTTACAAAATGAAAATGACGCATGTCCTGGATCAAAATTCGAAAGGGACCAAATGATCTCCACAAACCAAAAATTGAGACCAGGTCCCTCCTCCATTTTTCTTTTGTATCTTTTGAAGGGTACGAAGAAGAATATACAACACAGCCTAGCTAGGAGTGTAATTTTGACAACAAGACTATCGTTATCGTGTCTCATCGTATCGTACCGAAGGCGTTTTAGAATCCTTCACCGGCTAATACGAGTCCTCGAGTTTTAGAAAACCGTCACCCCCCGGAAATATCCAGGAGAGATGAAGATGACACTTAACATAATACGAAGTTATAAATTCAGAAATAGAACAAAGGCCTTAACAATTACTATTTTTTCTTCGCTGTCTCTGTTACTTAATACTCCCTCCGATTTATAATAAGAGTCGTTTTAGAGAAATGCATACTTATTAAGAAAGTTAATAAAATGTCTTATATACCTTTATTAATTACATGTTGAAATTCTTTGAAAATATAATTTATGTAATTAAGATGTGAGAGAAATTAAAGTTTAATTTTGGAACTAAAATTATAAACATACATACAAGGTCAAAAATGACACTTATTTTGAATAATTAAAATGTATCTAAAACAACACTTATTATAAATAGGAGGTAGTAATATCTTACTCTCTTTCTCTTTTTTTTTTAACCTCGTAAAAGGAAAAAGAAACAAAAAAAATGGAAAGTTCCGGATCAAAGGAGCAGATAAGCAAAGGTCACTGTCGACAATTGACACATATCCATTCTTTCCATCCGCTCTCCTTCAAAAAGAGCGAGGAACTCCTCACTGTGCTCCCTCTCATTCATTACAAGACACAAACATACACTTAACAGTGTAACAGAAAGAGCAAACGCCAATTACCATTTAGCTTCACTTAGTTTTGCTTATTTACTAACTAGTATTTGCAAATCAACAACGACGACTAGAAGAGGATAATAAATAAGGTTAGAGCAAAATGGAGAGGACAACTCCGGTCAGAAAACCACACACATCCACCGCAGATCTGCTCACGTGGTCGGAGAATCCGCCCGCTGATTCTCCCACCTTCGGCTCCGCCGCTCGCTCGCACCAGGTAGGTACTTAACCGTCACTCTGATACTTGAGCGTTTTTAAACGCAATTTCGCGCTTTTAGTTAATCCTTCAGTTGATTGAATGATTTGTAGCCGTCGGATGGGATCAGTAAGGTGGTCTTTGGAGGTCAAGTCACGGATGAGGAGGCTGAGAGCTTAAACAAATGGTGAGATCTGGTTCTTATTTTTCCATTTTCTTTTGGAGGCAACAAATACAAAATGTTGAATGGACCAGCTTAACTGAGTTTATTTGCTTTTCGGAAAATGTCAACTTTTGTTGTAACTTGCGTGTTTTTGAGATATTTATAGCTTTCCCTCTTTTTCTTTTACTTGATTTTACCCGGTATATCACAAAAATCTCTCATTTACGTTTTCGCTTATTTGATCTTCTTTAACTCTCTTTGATCTTTCTCGGCTGATTAAACTTCTTTACATCGGACTCCTTTCTGAAAATTGGAAAGTTGATCTATTTAGCTCAGATCAGATATCTTGTTTGTTTTATTTGTTACTTGCGCACTTGTTATTGTCAATTTTCTAAGACCGTTATCCTTAGTGTTTCATTTCGTTGGTTTTGTAGATCTGTTTCGTGATACTCTTTGATGAAATCCTAGGTTCAGAATTAAATTTTTAGGGGCAGTTTAGATTATTGTTTTGGCTCATTGTTGATTGTTAATTATCAATTTACATTTTTTTACCGAGGAAAGGATTAATTTATGGTGCCAGGCTTCAGCAATTACGAAGGAGAGCATGAAGTTTGTGCAACTGATTAATTTAAAAATTCTTGTCCGGGGCAAATTAGTTTCTGAAATATGACCACACTTTGACCTTTTATCTCTACCCAATTTGGCTTCTTTTTCTTTCTTTTAGAATACCTGATTGAGATGCAAAGCAACATTACTGGAATTCTTATTCTTTTAGATTTGGAACTAAACATTTGTTTCTTTCTAATCCTTGCCCGCGTTTCTTTTCGTTTTACAGGAAACCTTGTTCAGGTTATAAAATGAAGGAGATGACAGGCAGTGGCATTTTTTCTGGTAAAGGAGAAGAAGCTGCATCTGAACCGGATCCTACCCCAAATAGTAGAACAGGATTACGCATGTACCAGGTAGTTTAGAGATCATTACGTATTTGTACTTCAATACTGAAGGTCAAATCAACTAAGGTTTTATTCTGTAGTAGTTGAGTTTGGCTATTGGTTTATTAGAAGTACTGTCTAAAGGTTCAAGATATGAGCTTTGATTAGTTTATACTGCTTTTAATTAAACCAAACTGAACTATACTGGCTTAGTTTGGAAATAATCTAATACAGTAATTGGCTTTTCTTTTTCCAAATTTGCAGCAAGCTATTGCTGGAATCAGTCATATTTCATTTACTGAAGAAGAGAGTGTTTCCCCTAAAAAGCCTAGTACTCTGCCTGAAGTTGCCAAACAGCGTGAGCTGAGCGGTACCTTGGAAAGTGAGGCTGATGCAAAGTTAAAGAAACAACTTTCAGATGCTAAGTGCAAGGAGCTAAGTGGGCATAACATCTTTGCTTCCCCTCCTGAAATTTTACCAAGACCAACAACTGCACGTGCTTTGGCATTGAAAGAAAGCATTGAACTAGGGGAGCCGACTTCTCAGGATGTAAGAAATGCAGTTAAAATTTCCATAGATGTTTGTGAATGCATGAATAAATTAGTTTGCTCCATCGTTTCCTCTCTCTCATTACTTGGCTTATCTGCATATCTTTTTGTGTCTGCATCTTCTTGTGAGAAGTCCTATTTCTACATTCTTTTGATTGGAAGGCATAAACATTTCATATTCAGTACTACATGATAAAACTTTTCATATTCAGAACTATCAAATTTTGTGGAACGCATAATGAACATTTATTGGGAACTTCAAAAATAACTATCTTGTATAGAATTACAGCCAGCTTGATGCTATCAAGAGACGTGCCTTTGTTTTCCTTGAGCTTTAATTGGATAGTATTTGCTGGAGTTTGTGAGATGAGTCTCCCTTTAGATTATAAGTTATCTGTAGATCACTCCATTGAAGTCTCATCGAGTTCTGCTTGCTTGATTTTTGGAACGTGGTGGGGCCAGGCAACTAGTGAGTTGACGAAGACTGCCAAGAAAATTTATGAAAAGAAGTACTCAGAGCTCTCAGGAAATGATATATTTAAAGGCGATGTCCCTCCATCATCTGAGGAGAAGCATCTAAGCACAGCAAAATTGCGAGAGATGAGCGGCAATGACATATTTTCTGATGGGAAGGTAGAGGGCCGAGACTACTTGGGTGGCGTACGCAAGCCTCCAGGGGGCGAGAGTAGCATTGCCTTGGTTTAACTTTGTTAGTCTAACTGTGATTTTGTCAATTGTGTCTGTTTATTTTTTTTTCTCTATTAACATCCTAGAGAGGGTTGTTTCGTTATATTATTTGACCTTTCAGAAATTTCATCTTAGGCTTTAACTTGTCAAACAGTTGTATCTGCTAATTGGTTTGTGTATTCTTGTGGTTTTTGCTTGCTTTGGCAAGATGCTTGGGCTATTCAGTAGTATTATTTTTATTCTTTAGCACAAAATTGTCATCACAATTTTATTATCTTGTTTCTTACCTTGTGTTTATTGGGTGCTCTGTCCTACAGCTACAGGGCTTCTAATTATTTTAGGAAATCCAAAAAAGACTTTAAAATGGTCTTTACCGTCACGGAATTCGTGGTAACGTTCAAAATGAACGCAGTTAATTGAATCATATATCCAAACTGAAATCAGTTAGCTGAATCATTTGTCAGTCATAAAGGAATTGACTTACTAAAGAAATGTTTTTTTTTTTTTTAAACCATCCGGTATCCGACGCCACACGGGCAATCGATTAATCCGGATTCGAGCCGGGTAGGACCATATAGGCAGCAAAGCTCTCCCTTACAAGTGCAGCTCCATTCTTAAGACTCGAAACCGAGACCTTGGTTAAGAGAGGAGGAGCCCCAGTCACTCTACCATAGCACTTGCGGGTTACGAAAGAACTGTTGAGTTGTAATGTTTTGCCCTAAGTCAAGAAATTTTAAAGAAAAAACGAAAAGAAAAGATGGTGCATGTCTTTTCGTGCACCTTTTTTTCTTGTCTAGCCAATCGCCGCACCAGAAGCCCAGGACGATTCCTAAAACAGGAAAATTCGCAAAATATGCCAAAAGAATGTAGAAAATGCCTCAATTTTCAAACTGACACCGCCGTAATCTCGCAGAAGATGCTGTTCGTTCTTCCATATGCCATATTTAAAACATATATACAATTCTAATTAAAATTTTGTTAAAACTAACAGAAAAATATTAAAATGATGAAATTAATTTAAATTAATAGTCTGTATCGATTTTAATATTTAAGTTACATTGTCTTCTATAATATTCATAGCATATTAAAATATGATAAAGAATTAAAAAATAAAAATAGAAAGAATTTTTTAATTTGAAAATTTTAAAAATTATTTAAATTATAGATAAGGTTTGTGTTTTCTATTTTAAAATATTAATATTCCTAAATTTTCAAAAATCATACCAGTATTTAGATGCCACGATGAAGGAGGGAGGGAGGGAGTCGGCATATCATGCGATGAAGTACCCAAAAAAACAAAAAAAAGAAGAAGGTTGTTAAGGAAATAAATCCCTTGCAAAGTCAAATATGTAGTGAGAAAATCAAGGGAATCAGTTTCATCTAATCTACGAGATACTGTTAACAAACAGATTTTAATTTAATAGAATCAGTTGACACAAAACGAAATTGGCATTTTCTTAATCAAAAACAATTATTATTTATTAACAAAAACAGCAGAAAGACCAATCCCTGGTGTGTATGTGACTGTGAGTGAGTCGAGCGTATGAATAGTGTGCCGACTCGACTTCATTTGAATGGCGTGTGCGTGAACAGTCAGTGTAACACAGTCCGTACACAAACCTCTCAACAAAAACCGTCAGATCGAGACTATGGAGCCAAACACCGACCATAGACATTCCTCCTCCCTTTCTAATGCCCCAATTCCCAATAACAGCCATATGTAAAAACTTCATATTCCTGCCATCTTCCTCTGATAAAAATAGTAGGAAAAGAGTAGACCACCTTGTACACTGCCAAAGCGTTTTAACCTTTTTCTTTTATTTTGATTTCTGATGTGGGTTTTGGGTTTTTGATTAAGGAGTTTTCTTGTTTCTTTTCGGTTGATACTGTATCCGATACGTTGGTTCCTGTTTTTGTCTTTTTGTTTGATCATGTTTAAACTGGGCGAGAGAGAGAAGAGGGTTACAGAGAGTAGGGAGAGGAGTGAGGAGTTGTTGAATGGAGGTCAGAATGTGCCATATTTGAGTTTTCTTCGTCATCAAAAGTCTAAGCCTCTTTTGAGTGGCTCTCCCTTGAGTAGAGTTAATCTGTTGTCCTCTCAGAACTCGCCTTCTTCGAGTTCTTTTGTTAATGGGTTTTGTTCACCTGCGGACGGTTCACCTCCTCCTGTGTTCAAGGAGGCCAAGTATCAAAGTCCCTATTACTTAAATGGACTCTGTTTGGATTCTAAATCATCTCGTGACTTTTATAGCATTGATGAAAATTTGGTGGACGAAGATGGCTTGGCCGAAAATTTGTATAGTATGACTATTGCAGAGGAAAGAAACGGTGGCATGAAAACGAAGGCGGACCCCAATGGATTTGGTGATGGCTCTCTTGGTGGGTTTGTACAACATGATATTATAAAATATGGCTTTAACAATGGGGATTTTAATTTTGGAGGTTCAAAATCCTCTCCCCGTTATGTTGCTTTGCGTTCTGAGGATGACATTAGGTGTACGTTCCATGGCTTTCAGGGTGGATGCGATAAGGGTGTTTGCCATACAATGGGGTCTTTTCTTGCTCGTGGTCAGTCTAACGATTTGTGCTCTGGTTCTGATCGGTGCAATAACCGAAGCACTGATTTGTTGCAGCAAAGGATGGAACAGGGGAGGGATTGGAGTATAGGGGGAATGCATGCTTCGAAACAATCTGCTAGTAGGCCTTGCCTCAATGAGGCACCAGTCCTTCCTGAGCATTTCAATATGGATCCTGATGGAGGCAGACGTGCCATGGATTCATCGGGCTGTCCTCAGTTAATGCATCCCACCTTAGATGTAAATATTTTCAATCCGTTGTCAAAAAGTATAATATTAAAAGAAAGGACTAGATCAGTCACAAGGAGTGGGGTTTCTCAATCTGTATTGTCATTTGAAGGAACTGCTGGTATTGAAGCCTTTAACTGTGAGGATGGTCTCATTATACAAGAAACAGGTTTGGATCATTCTGCTATTAGAGGACGAGATCAAATAAGATGTACCAAAAAGAATTGCTTCAGTGATGTGTATAATCTACGGGGAAAAAACGTTAAACTTGATATTTGTGGAGGGATGTGCGAAAATGGTCAGAGTTTAAGTAGTTTTACCCCATTGCCAGCTATTCCAAGTATTAGCTCCTTGGCTGAGATCCAGGGATACATATACTTACTGGCACAAGATCAAAATGGTTGCAGGTTCTTACAAAAGATTTTTGATGAAGGAACAAGCCGAGACGTTCAAATAATCTTTGATGAAATAATTGATCATACAGTTGAACTCATGTTGAAGCCGTTTGGCAATTATGTTATTCAGAAATTATTGGATGTGTGCAATGAAGAACAAAGATTTCAGATTGTGCTTATGGTCACCAAAGAATCAGGAAAGCTAATTAACATCTGCTTAAATACATACGGGTAATCTCTATGAACTCAATAGTTGAGCTTTTCATACAGTGATTTTAAACACTGATCATATATTTGTATCTTCAAAATTTTCCTTGCACTATTGTGCAGCACAAGAGTGGTACAGAAGTTGATTGAGACTCTCAAGACAAGGCAGCAAATTTCGTTAGTAGTTCTGGCTCTGAAACCTGGATTTCTTGATCTCACCAAGGATCAGAATGGAAATCATGTGATTCAGCGGTGCTTGCAGTGCCTTAGTGATGAAGATAACAAGGTGCAGTCTTTATTTTTTCCTTTGATTATGTTGCCATTACGTATTACGTATGGTGTCTAAAATCATACTGAACTTTTCTTTCTGTTTGAGCTCTTCATAGATGCTAGTCTAAGTTGAATTTGTAGATATATCTACTTCCTGTGACCTTTATGCATAACTTTACTGAATGGTACTACATGCTTTTAGCCAAATTGATTTCAAGTGTAAACATTTTCTGTCAAACTTCTTTCAGTCTGTCTTTCTTGGATAACAATGTGAAGGGAGGGGAGAACTCTCTTCTTCGCATAGCTTATTTTTGCTATACTTGCAATTTAGTAAACATGGCATAGGATCGTATAAGTAGACGGAAGTAGTTTGGGGAATGCTTGAAGCGGTCAGAAGGGTCAATATACAGTCCTTTAACTGGTCATAATATTGGCAGATTAGAACTCACAGAACTGCGTTGTGGCTGAAAATGTAGTTCCGTCACATGTAGGGCGTGGTGTATGCAAACAAAAGCACGAATATATTAAACTTTGGTCTTAAAAATCAGTGAGAGCTCAAAACTATCTTTGAGATTCTAGATGTTGACAATAACATCAATCAAAGGCATGACATGTTTTCAGAAATTTTGGGAACTCTTGAGCTGCACCAACGTGTCGAACAACTAAGTTTAATTTTCTTTTCTGTCTATTCGCAGATGTCTATTTGCTGCATGCTATGCTTTAACATTCATAATGTTGTGCAGTTTATTTTTGATGCGGCTGTAAAGTTTTGTGTTGAGATTGCAACTCATCGACATGGCTGCTGTGTAATGCAGCGATGCATTGCACACTCCAAATGGAAAAGTCAAGATAGGTTGATAACCGAAATTTCTAAAAACGGGCTTCTCCTTGCTCAAGATCCTTTTGGGTAAGGCATCAAAGCGATTGAATTACTTGGAATGCTTATCTTTCTCTATTTGTCCACTGAAACCAATATGCTATCACAACCTAGACCAAATTATATGTTATGAAAAGATGCTTGTTTGTTTTAGTTATTCTTTTGTGTGATTTTCATTGAAATCAGTTTCAGGCAGGTGATTCTTTTGGAAAATATTGATAATAGTTACCATGATTGATAACTTGGTTATAGGAATTTTAGTTTCTAAATAAGACTCGTTTGCTCTTTTACTGTAACGTATGGTCGACTTGTTCATTTTTCATTTGTTGGTAGCTAAACAGAAGTGTGAGGTAAAAAAAATTAGTTAGTTTCCAGCATGTTGTGAATCCTCTGGGTCTAAATCCTTGACATGTTCCAGAAACTATGTCGTGCAATTTATTATCGAGCTGAAGAGCCCATCTGCTATCACCAACTTGCTTTCTCAATTCAAAGGTCACTACATACATCTCTCGACACAGAAATTCAGCAGTCATGTGGTTGAAAAATGTCTCAAGTATTTTGAAGAAAACCGATCACAGATCATATATGAACTACTCTCAGTGTCACACTTTGAACAACTGATGCAAGATCCATATGCCAACTATGTCATTCAATCTGCTTTAGCCGTTACCAAGGTAGGAAAACTAACACCTACTTTAGAATATGGTTTTGTGGTTTGATATATTGGTTTCACATACAATAAAAATTTCATCTCAAAAACAGGGTGGCCCTCTTTACTCTTCACTGGTTGAAGCAGTTCGACCCCATATGATGTTACGTACCAGCCCGTATTGCAAAAGGATTTTCTCTCGAAACCTCTTGAAGAAATGATGTAATTTTTACTCCGCCAAGAAATGCCGCTAGGCACCACAATTCTCCATATTTTCTACCTATCCCATCAGAATGGCTGCTGATACTCTAACCTCTAGGGAATATTGATGGCATCCTTGAGCTTCAAAAAGAATGCATAGGGAGAGAAGAATAAGAATTTTGTTCCACTTTGTTTATCATGCTGATACCCAACTGTATGATTTTGTTGTCTTGTCATGTTGTTGTCTTGCTCATCTAAACTTAAAAAGTGTATTGTAGTTCCTAAAGACGCAACTTCGAAGTATCTGTTTTGTTTCAGAGTTCTGTATTATGTTAGCCTGGATTTCTTTCTTAATTTCCATTTATTCCAGTTCCCATTAATGAAAATGTGGGTTTGATAAGATTGAAATTTATAAAATTAACTGGAGCAGCAAGTCAGTTAACCACAAGATCAGATCTGTCAGGGACATATTGATGTTGGTCGCGACTTGTGTAATCTTGTTTTCGACGAATGTTTAATATGCTTTTCATTTTGAATTCAGCTGTAACTACTGAAATTAATATGAGAAGGACAGGCGCCACGACACACAGGACAAGCATTTAGAAGAAACATCAGTTTACGTTTATACTTGACAGCTTTACAAAGTTACATACTGAACAAATAACTGTGCCACTCTCAGTAGAGGAAAGACAACAATCACTTTTTAATAGTGGGTTTCCTTTTTCTGGATTTGCTCTCTTTTATTCAGTGCTTTTGGTCCACTTCTGTTAATCTCGTTCATTTTCACATCAAGAAGTTTGCTGTTGGATTACTTTTCAGGTTTGGAAAAGGAAGTAATTAGTGCCTTAATTTTGTTTCCTTTTTTATACCAAATTGACATTAAATTCTTATATTGTTATTAAAAGACTAAAGATAGAAATTGATATTTTTTATTATTATATTGATTATCATATTTTTACACATCAAAAAGTGTAAATAAAAATTAATAATATTAATAATAGATTAATTAATTTAAAATAATTTTAGATTAAGTATTTTATTATAATTTTATGTTATTATATAATAGTACTATTAACTAAGATGATTTACATATTATAACACCAACAACAACAACACTCAGTCTAAATCTTGTTGATAGACATAATCTAAGGAGGTCTAATAGTACGTAATCTTACCCTTAACTAGTAAAGATATTTCCAAATGACCCATATGAAAAGAAAAAAAGTAGGAGAGAGAGAAAGAGAAGGAGGAAAAGAAAAATAAAAATAATAAAAAAATAGTTGTAGTAGTAGTAACAGTAATAAGAAGAAGGAGAAGGAGAAGGAGAAAGTCAATAATACTAACATTAATAATGCGAATAATAATAGCAATAAAAGTAATAGTAGTAGTAGATGCAGCAAATCCAAGGGGTGTGGTTGAGTGGAAGGGACTCATCCATCCTTAACCAAAAGTCAGGGGTTCGATCCTTGGCTTTGGGTATGGAGCAGCCTTAAATCCTTGGGTCAGCTGTCCCACCCTGTGAGGTGCCTACAAACCAGCGAAGGGATTAGTCACTAGGTCCACCGGTAAATACCCTGGTCTAAAACAAAAAAAAAGTAGTAGATGCAGCAACAGTAGTAATAGTGCTAACAACAATAATAATAATAATAAATAATAATAAGTAGTAGTAGTATTAGTAGTATTTGTTGTGGTGGAGGTGGCGGCGGCGGCAACAATAGTAATAGTAGTAATAATAATAATAATAGTAAATATACTAGTACTAGTACTAGTACTAGTAGTAATACTACTATTACTACTAATACTAATACTAATAATAATAATAATCCAAAGTTAATAATAATAGTACTACTAATAGTAATTATTTACGAGGGACCCTTTATCCGAATCCTAGTACTCCAAAGTTTTTTATTGCAGGTTATGTCCTCTGTAAGTTCTAACATTGTCATATCTTTCTTGATCACCTCTATTCAATTCTTCTTATGCTTCCCTTGTTTTCTCTTATGGCCTCTGAATACAATTTTCTCATTGGAGCGTTTGGGTGTCTCTTCTTAACATATCCAAACCACGTAAAACTATTTATTTTTAATATTATAATAAATTTTAATTATGTAAGAATATTTATTTTAATTATGATTTATACTATTTTATTTATAACATTAATAAATATCCTACCCACAACCTTTTTATATATTTTTTTGAATGACCTTCATACAATGGGCCATACAAAAATTAGAATATATATATCTAAATTCAGACAACATCCTTACAAATACACAATGATATTCAAATTAAGAATTTGTCATATTTTATTCTCAGAATGTTCCTTACATTATCTGTTAAACCATAATCCACACCATAACAATTAGTTTACTAACAATCATTGAATGGATATTTATATGCACATTTTTATCCGTAATTTAGTTATTGGAGCAAAGGTATTGATGACACAATGAGTTATAGTCACTTAACATCACTCAATTATATAAGTGATTTTGAATCTCCATCAGATGCTTCTACTGTAAGTTATTTGTGTCAATAACAACATATTGCATTTTAAATATATATACAACCTAAACACATGAACCAACCATAATCCATTATTCAGGTATTCAATCTCCATACTTAAATTTCAGGATACAACAGAGGCAAATCACATAATCATCGCTTTGTACATCAACAGTAAAATTAGTCAAAATGTCGTTCAAACTTTACAAGTAAAGTTAATAATAATGTTTAAATGAAAAAATCAAGATTACATTCAAACTAAGGTTTACAAATTGTTATTCTTACTTGTTCTCTTGCCTTGAAAATTCTTTTACATAAGAGATTGAAAATGTGGATCAAAAAATTGCAACACCATATATAGTGCAAACATAATCATACCATTACTTGGAATAAAACACGTATTTACAATCACTAATTTTTTTTGTTACATTATAAGATGAGTTTTTATTTTATCACAAAGATCACAAACACCAAGTTGAAAGCTCCACTTAGGGGTGTTCATGGTAGGGTAATCTGACCCGTTCATAAATAACCTGAACCTGAACCTGAATGTCAGGTTCAGCAATTTCACGAACCTGAACTTGAACCTGAACCTAAAGAACCTATAGGATCGGTTAACCTATTTTTAGGTTCGGTTCTCAGGGTAACTAGAACCTATTCATATCAATATATATGATCAAAAATTATAAAAATAATTGGTGAAAACAAATACAAATTATTCATAAAAGTATGCATATAAAATCCATCAAAGATTA